>OX456986.1:141387114-141401895 GCA_949752695.1 Melanostoma scalare
CTCAAAATTTAATTTATATATACGAGGTTTAGCAGATTCAATCAGAAATTATTTACATGATGTTGGCGTCGATTGCTCATATGAATGGCCAAGGATTCGACGGAACTTCGGCAATGAGTGTCCAATTCTTTGGTGAACAGGCTCATCTGAGATCGTATTTCCCCTGGAAATTCATGTACATTGCACTGCACATAGCTTTAGTTTAACAGCATGCGAAGTGTCAGGAATCAAAAATGCGTTAGGAACTATCGGAGCGATTGAAGCATTTTTTCACTGGCCTAAAAGACAAGACGTTCTACACCAAGAAATTTCAAAAATGACAAACAAAAGTGAGAAAAAAAAAAAACAAAAGTTGAAGTCTGTTTGTCCTACCAGGTGGGCTTAGTCTCATGAAGCAGTTGGAACGTACGTTGAATTGCAACCGGCTGTAATTGAATCTGGAATCTGGAAGAAATAAAAACGTGGAAAGATCGAGATACTTCGCAAAATGCATTGCATCTTTTGACATCGATTTCGACGGTTGAATTCCAAATCGCCTGTCACATTATGGAATCAGTTAATTCGATTGTTTTGCGTTTGAGTCGGGAATTGCAATCTAAAAACCAAGATCTGGGTGAGGCTACTAAGCTGGCAGATGACGCTTTGAATGAATTTACATACCGGACCCGAAAACCCCCCCCCCCCCCCCCCGTGTATCTGCCTATGGAGCTGTTGATGTCCGTAATTGAGTACTAACTTTTCAACTCTTAATATTGGATTTTCTTCAGAATAACCTAGTACCGAATATATGTATATCGATATATGTATATCGGGAAAAAATATATCGCCGATATATATATCGATATTTTTTTGATATGCCTACTATAAAACAGGTCCCAAGTTTCTAACGTACTTCATCTGGATGCATCATCATAATCTCATCTGTGTTTCGCCCCACAATTTTAAAGATTCTTTGGTAAATTTCGGTTGTTTTCTTCAATTTCCTTAATGGAAGAGTATTTTACCTTTTAATAAATTTGAAAAAAATCCATTGGCAACTCTAGATTTAATTCGAATCTCAAATTTAATTTCCAACAAAGTATCTCTTTATATGCATTAAATGACAGCGGTTAAAGCAGCAACGGCTGATGGTGGTATTCGTTCTCCATTTACAGAACTGAATCAGTTTTCATTGTTTCTCATCCAACAAAGAACAAGGCCAAATACTAGTTCAGAAAAGAAAAATTTTTATTTCTCAGTTTCATTAAAATCAATTTTCAATCTGTTCAAGCGATTTGAGTTTAATAAATGAATATGAATATTGGACTCAAAGACCTTTAAGGGTGGAAAGACTTAATTTTTTGGAAGAAAAATTTTCAGACTTGTTTTTTTTTTCGTTGTACATTTGCCAGTAAAAGTATTTTTTTAATTCCTTAACATATTACTTGAATCAAATACATACGACAAGAATCGGAGACCGGTTTTTGTATGGTTCAAAGCAGTTTTTGCTATTTTCGACTTTTTGTGTTTTATATTCTCCTTCATACAGTGAAAAGCTGAATACACTTACTTAGTCGTAAATCCAAATGGGGGTACCTAGACTTACACATAAAGGAGTCTTTGTTTGAGAGATGTTTTAGATGAGATATTCTTTTTAAATCTGTTTTCACAGACTTTTTGAATTGTGATCGTTTGTTACGATTCCGATATGATGTCTTCAAAAGAGAAGGCATAATGAAGTGGTACCTACTCGTATAATTAGTTTTACGTTTATACAACCGAGTTTATGAATTTCAGTAGAAGTAATTTTTTCTTTACGATTCCGAATGGAAAGGAAGTCTAAAAAAAAGACAATCAATAGAGTTTTGACTTCGAATGCGGATTGCTTTGAATTTAGAACAGGTGTGAATAGGAGCCCCCAACTAAGTAGCCCTGAGTTCTCTTTGCTCTTCTGCGACGTATCATTCGTGAAGGTGAAAATTTGAATAGAGGTAAATATAAAAGATCGAGAGGTCATATCCATCGGTGAGTAAGCTGCTTGAGAGAAAACATGAAGCGAGGAAAGCGACGACAATTAGACAACATGACAAAATTTTTTCGGATTTTCGCAATGCTTTCCGAATGTTTCTGGCTGATTGTGAGTTAAACTCTCTTATCGCAGGTACTTAACCATGGCAACTCGTATATCTTTTGACTTTTGTTGTGGTATTCCTTGAACTCATAAAGTAAATCTGCAGCAGAACCTTAGCCAGAAAATGAATGCGATATCGAATCTTCATCATCCTATCTTATTCGGGACGGAGGGTAGTAATTATCGACCGTTCCGCGCTATCGCCAGGCAACTGGCAACTCTGTGACTTTGGGTCTTTTTTTTTTAACTCAACTTACCTTAACTTTGACTTAAACGCCTGCATCTAACAGACACGGCTATGAACATTTTCTGCAAAAAGAATTGATTTTTCAGATTTGTTTCAGATTCAACTCATTTAATTTTGGTGTGATATTCACCATAACACCTAATTCAGGTAGATTGGTACTCTAGAGCTCTTTCCTAAGGCTTAATTACTCAACTACATAAAAATAACTGGTTCTGAAGCAACCAATAAGAGCCTCGGAGATCAATAATGATTCACCCTTGACAACTTTAGCAAACGAAAAAAGGACAAAGACCTCCGGATCTGCTCATGGATTGTAAAATGCCTTAATTGACTGCCGGAGAATTAGCGAAGGTCCTAGACAGCAGCGAAGCAGATACAATCGCCATCCAAAAAGTGCGATGGAATGGGCAAGTCATACAGAAAATGCAAAATTTGCTACATCCGCTATATCAACTGCTAAGACAACAGAGACAACGCTTATTTGGGTGCGAATTGGTCGATGGAGGTAGACTGTGGGCTAAGGTTTACTGCTAAAGTCCGGTTAATGAGCGTTTAATCATTGCCGGTTTTAACACTACCAGCGCCCTGGGCGAGATTTCTACGGCGAAATAACCATTTATTAAAAGAAATAATTATTTATTATAAAAAATTACCATTTATTAGAAAAAAACTAATAAAATTTTACTTTTCTGGCCTTTTTATCAGCGAACTCTTTTATAAAATTATCAAAGTCGATGTTTTCAGCAATTTCGTTTTCAATTGACAAAGTTGCTAAGTTTGTTTGGGTTTTTCTGGAATCTGTTTAATATTGTACAAAGAAGACCAAGATTCCGAGTACTCATTTAACTGTACGAATCTTTCATTGACTGAAATTAATGTAGTATCCAAAAGACAGTTGGAAAATTCTACCTCAAATTTTTTTTTCTGGAGAAGTTATAGGGTCATCGCGTGCAATTTCACCAGCTTGATGCTTAACACGTCGAATTCTTGTTGTAGCTCGAAACACAGGTTCAATTTCTAGTTCTTCGGCCAACTCCTTCGCAGCACTTTTAAAGCCTGTATTTTTGTAGTCTTCCAAGAAATTGCAGCGTTTTTTCAACATTTTTGTACATTTACCAAGATCCATGTCTCTTGACTGTAGAGATTTACTTACAATATTTATTTGAAAAAGTACATATGCCATACCAAACAACCAATGAAACTATGAAGCCTGAAATCTTTTAGCTGTTCGTTCGCAAGAGTAGTAGCCTCATGAGACACTTGAACATCAGTTTTCTGAGTTTCAATACACTGAACCAAAAAAGGCGGTGAAAGCAACTAAATCGCAGGTTAAATTGACGAAATGGCGATCAATATACACCCTACTAAACCTTTTGTTGTCGTGAATAATTCGTTTATTCAATTTGAATATTTAGTAATCAGCTGTTAACTTGAAGAAAATTCGTCAAATCCACAAATAATTATTAGTCAATTTAAGTTTGTTAATTTGAAGAATAATTATCAAATTGAATAAAAGCAGTAGTGAAATATTTTTTCAATTCTGCTCATGCTGATCGTTAATTTGAATAATATATTAATTGATTGAACTAAAAGTTGTTGTGGATTTGGCGAAAACTTTCTTTGATTGAACTAATTAGTTTAGTTTATTAAACTATTTTTTTTTTTTTTGGTTTGAATAAAAGGTGTTGTGTTTTTAACAAAAGCATATTCATTTCACAGAAAATTTTTGTTGTTTTCACAGTGCATTTTCAAATTAACTATTCTTTTTCTTAATGTTACAATTTTTTTTCTTTAATCTGAAGATTGCTCGTAACTTGTTTGATTCGAAATCAATTGAGCTTCTGTAAATTATTAATGGATTGATTTCGTTTTGAACAAATAAAACGTGTTAACAACCTTGGACTGCTGAAAAAAAGAAGATTCGACCTTGAAAGTGATAATGACAACATCAATAACGACAACAGGAAAATATGTTAAAATTATTTTATTTTTTTAAGATTTTATATTTACATTTTTACATTTTTTTATTTACGTTTACATTTTAGCTACAGTTTTGCCATCCAAAATAAAACTTAGTTGGGAGTCTCGTATTGACAATTTTGAATATTGTTTCTTGTCCGAAGTTGGGGTAGTTTTTTTCAAGACTTTTGCTGTAGGAATAAAGATGGAGTGGAGGAGATAGAAGACTCCACAGCAACGCCCATCTATGCAAAAGAAAATTACGAGTTGAGTTTAGCATTCTTTAGATTTAAGAAGAGTAATATCATGATATTGTAAAAGAGTGATATATTTATTCTTTAATAACAGTTCAAAGTGCCATAAAGCCATCAGCGAATGAGCATATAGAAATTGAACTTACTTTCGGTCAAATACTGCATTTCGTTCATTTTGGAGAACAATGACTTCGAGTTGGGGCCCTCTATTTTCTCCGAAAAAATTGGCATAATTTTATTTGAAAAAGTATTAAATTTTAGAACCAAACTACTGGTATTCGGGAAGAGCTGTTTAAAATCAATATCAATCTAAGAAATAAATCAAACAGAAAACGATCGATTCATTAATAAATAATTATTAGAGTTACATTATTAAATTATTATTTCTGTACTGTAATTTTACTAGTATCAATTCAATTCAATTTAAATTTATTACTAATTACAAATGGTTACTAAGACTTAGTCTTTTATAGTAATTAACATTTGGATAAATTCTAATTCACTTACCAATTTGTATCCCAATGGTTTTTTATATTGTTGCCATTTTCTAAGAATTTCCTCCGTAGATCCAGCTTTGACCACCTCCGCAAGTCTTGCATTTCTTGTCGCAGTCCAAAGATGTTCAGTTTCTGCCCAAGAACAATTGTCTTTTATTAGGAGTTCAAATTGACATTAATATTATTAAGCACCAAATTTTGAAATTTTGTTGCTAGCACCAGCCAATTGTCTTACAACTTCAAACAACAACAAAACAGTTTGAAGGTGCTGGTTATTATATGTAGAAAATAAAACTTAAAAACTCACCAAAATCTGCGAATCAGCACCTTTATTATCGTCTGGTCAATGGGGCACAAATTTAAAATACTCAACACAACACAACCGAATGAACCGATCTTCTCAAAGTCACAAAACCGAATGGAAAATTTGTAGCTAAACTTACGCGCAAGAAACAGGGGACACATACTTTGATAGTAACAAGAAAAAAGTAGGTAATTTTGAAGAAATTTATTCAAACTGACGAATGTTTCGCTGTATGGAAGAATCCCTAAATGATGAAGAAAAAATGTTAAAATTTTAACGAAAAATCATCATTTTGAAAAAAAGAAATAGTTAATTTGAATACTTTCTTAGTCAATAGAAATAAGAAGTCTGTTGATTGAACTAAAATTCTACAATTACAATTTAATTGACATTAAAAAAAATTAACGGAAAAATTACCTAAATTGATGAATGTTTTGTTGACTTGAATATAAATTTTGACGAAAGATCTGCAAATTCAATATTCATTTTATCAATTCAACGATTGTTTCTTCAATCAAAATGCTACATACAGACATTATTCGATTTGAATAAATTTTCTTGTTTGTACGAATGAATTTGTTTATTTGAATAAAATATTTACAAATATTCGTCAATTTCGCAATTTGCTTTAGTTAAAATGTTACGAAAACTTTTAGTTGATTTCACTCCTAATATTTGGTTCAGTGTAGCTAAAGTAATTAAAGCATCATAGATAGCACTAATTTGATAACGGACTGCTTTAACACTGCTTATTCTTGCTTCCCAACGCGTATCACTGAGCTTTTTTATAGAGCAGAAGCTGAAAACCATGTGAACAACCTCTGAAGTACCCCAAACAAAGTGATTGATACTACGGATGACTTAGCGGTATCGCATAGTACTAGATTGTAGCTATGACAGCCATACACGGTACATAAACAGCTAAGGGGTTTATATCGAGAACTCTCTTTTGAACCCCAATATTTTGAGCTTGTTTCGCTTTAACCAAAATGTTAAAAAAAGATTGGCAATGTGTTTTTATATGATTGGGGATTCTCGGTTAATGAGCTCCGATCGAACAGATTGAATACTGTGTTCCATTTAAGTTTTGCCAACATAAAAAAGCCGCTTAGTTTACGGAATTTACGACTAAGTAGACCTCGAACTATCAACATGAGCTAAGGGGGCGCCTGCGGCGTACCTTTTGTCCGGCGTCCTGGGCAATCAACCGCCCAACCGCGTCCTACCCTAATACCGCTACTGCGTATAATGATTATCCACATCAGAGTTTAATTCGCCCGCATTAGCCAAATATGCGCTCACGCCCCAACAGAGGTGAAAGACGAGAGTTTTATAGATTGTTTCTATGAGCTCTTCGAAGAAACATATGAGCAATTAACTTAGCAAGGACGATTTTCACGCAAATCAAGGGAAGGAGGATATACAAAAACTGCGAAAACGGTTAATCCTTCCCACATACCAAAATACTTAATTATACATGGCGATCACCAGATCAATCAACAGTCATCCAAATTGACCATGATGTGACCGACGCAAGACACTCTCCCAGTATTTCTCGGATCACTACCTTGTTGTAGCCAAGATACGAATGATGATATCCTGTTTACGACTCACGAAAACTAGCGCTATAAAACGATATCATGTCGGTGAGCTACGATTCAACTAACCTAGAATCCTTTGCATCCAACATTAAGAATTGAAAACCAGTGGAAGCAATGTTAACAAGTCATCAGAACTGCAGCTTCTGAGGTTATGGGCCTACAAAACAAAACCCATGTGGGTTGATTTAGAATGTAGACGGGTAAATCCAGTCAAATAAAAAGCCCCACAATTGTCGATCTTTTGCAAATATGGGCTGCCTTTAACCAGTACAAAGAAATTTATAAGGACAAAAGAAGGGAAGGACACCGAATTCTCAGCAAGAAAAAGAAGCAGCATTAGAAACGATGGTTTGAGGATATTGAGAGATGCCATGATAGGAATGAGATTAGAAAATCTGACCACAAGGTAAAAATATCATACCACGGTGACACAGCACGAACACAAGCCCGTAAACGCATCAAGTTAACATAGTGATCGATTCGAGGTCGCTACTGAGGATCCAGAAAGAATACTCTTACAGACTTCTTAAAAAAATAAAAAAACAAATTGCGCTGTCAGGCAGAATGACCTAGTCAACTTGGATGATGATAAAGAATGTCAACCTACTGACCGGACCTTAAAAAAGCCAAGCTTTTTATATGTAAGTTTAAATCAAATAAAACTCAAGGTGCAGATGGTGTTGAAAGGGTTTTTAAGGCAGCTATAGATCAGTTGTGGTACCCGTGGTGTGATGGTTAGCATGTCCACCTGCTAACCCAGAGGTTCGAGGTTCGAGGTTCGAATCCCAGCAGAGGCAAAAATGTTTTTCCACAGGTATCGCCTTTCGTGAGGAATTGACAATTCCTCCGTTAGTAAATTCATTGCCATGAAAAGCGCTTTCTCAATTAGCCGTTCGGAACCGGCAGAAAATTGTAGGTCCCCTCCATTCCCTCACAAGGCATGGTGGTGAGAAATGCGCTAGGCCCAGGGGCTCCTCGCTCTGTTGCGCCACCCTATTTATTTATTTATAGATCAATTGGAAAAGGGCATGCACCGGCTGATCTACATGATATGGTCGGAGTACCATGCGCGATGAATGAAATCTCAGTATCGTATGCATGATCCTAAAAAGGAGAAACACTCACAATTTTGAGTTGGAATAAGTGTCCTTAACGTGGTGTTTAATTTAAGATCTTGTCAGCCTTACGTCTGAAACCCCACGTCAACAAATTGATAGGTCCTTATCAATGTGATTTTAGACAAGAAAAGTCCGCAATTGATCAAATCTTCACATTACGGCAGATCTTTCAAAAAAACTGTGGATAAAATATCGAGATACCCCATCTCTTTTCGATTTTAAGGCGGCGATATGAGGAGTGCTAAAAGAGCATGCAACACTAGACAACCATGGTAATGGCTGGGACATGAAGAACGCATGAATACCAACGCCAGATTTGACGATAACGCCCTGTTCGTTTCTAAGATGGTCCTCGAGGACATCTTTCACAAAATAAAGAAAAAGAAGTCAGCAGGAGTCGACGGCATACCCAATGTTGTGCTGTGAAACCTCCCTTCGGAAGCGGTGGACATATACACCACGTTGTTTAACAATGCGCTGAATATGGAAGACGGCAGTGGTCCATCCTCTCCTTAAAAAGGGAAGGATGGTTCCAATCCAGCTAATCTCCGGTCAATTAGTCTTCTTCCGAGTGTTAGCAAGGTATTCGAGAAAGTTCTCAATAGAGCTCTGTCCACATGGGCTGAGAACAAACATATTATTCCTGAAAATCAGTTCGGTTTTAAGGCGGGTCATGATACCATACATGCGGTGTCTAAACTAGTATCTGATATTCAATGGAACAAAGCTAAAAAGCAGTTTACGGGTGCATGTCTGGTCGACTTGGGAAGGCATTCGACACCGTTTGGTTAGACGGTCTTTTCTATAAGTTGATCAGGTATGGCATGAGTAAACCACTGCTATATATTCTGAATGACATGCCTCATGGCAGAACGTTTGTTGTGAAAAGTTGCAATATAACTTCTACCAGAACTTTTAAAATACAGAACGGTCTACAACAGGGGGCGGTGAATTCGCCTATTTTGTCTAGCATTTTCACTGGCGATCTAATTGGTTCTCTTCACCATGCTATAGCGTACGCCGACGACCTCATTGCGTACAGAACAGGTCCAAAGATCGAAGATATCAGAAGTCTCTTGCAAAGTGTCTTCGATAAGATTCAGCAATATTGCGATGACTGGAAGTTGAAAATCAACTTTCAGAAATCAGAAACAATTGTGTTTAGAACCCCGTTGGCTCGGACCTCTAGGGATACGAGAAAGAACTGGCGAAAGCTGGTGATCGTTGATCTACATGGCCACCCAATGCCAAGCAAAGTAGTAGTCAAGTACCTCGGCCTTTGGCTACATCAGTATCTATATTTTAACAAACATATGGATGCGATTCTGGCCAGGGCTAGAGGAGCTCTTGCTCTGACAAGGCGACTGTTTCACAGCAGTCAACTTGATAGCAGAGTGAAGTGTGAAGGTGATTTGCTACATGGCCCTCATAAGGCCAATGATTGTCTATGGGTACCCTGTGTGGTTCAATGTTACAGCGTCTCAAATGGAAAAGATTCGGGTGTTTGAGAGACAGTGTCTGCGTACCTGTCTTGGATTGCACAGAACACCAGAGTCGGAGTACAGAAATTACTATCCTAATGGGGTCCTTTACAACGGGGCTCAAATAAACAGAATCGACAACTTCATAATAAAACTGACTCGTGGTCATACTGAAAGAGCGATGTCTTCGAACAATGGCCTGATAATTGGGGTTTACTACCCCAACATAGAGTATATGGAGAGAACACGTTTTAGTGCATTTGTCCCACCTGAGGCTTTCCTCTATTTTGACATGAAAGGTTTGATTCAGGATAGATTGGTGGTTCCGCTAATCTACCACGTCTGCCGTAAGTCGGTGGAACGATGGCTCCTTTACCCGAGACGTCGCCGCAGTAGGCGGAGACGTTGAAGAGCTCCTCCGGTTCAGTAGGGCGATCTCAGATCGCGATCGACGGGACGTTATTAAAACGTCAAAACTGTTCTGGTGGTTGTCGGAGCAACAAATTGAAAACGATACTGATAGCGAGTCGCCAATGGCTGGCTTACAGAGGTTTAGAGTGTAAGTCTTAGGGTATAGGGGGTGGGCACAGTGGCAACCAAAAAAAAAAATTACAAAACACAAAAAAAAAAAAAAAAAATACATAAAAGCTACCTGCTCTAGTTTTAAGTAGTTGTAAGTAGTTTTAAGAAAACCAGAAAAAAAGTTGCTCTAAAGAACTAAGTTCTTACAATTTTCTTAGTTTTTATTATAGCTATAGTTTATAAATCCATAAAATATTTTTAGGCCGAAAGGCATTAGCATTAAGTTATTGAATTATTTAGAGTAAAGAGTACCCACCTACGGTCAGTAAGTTAATTAAGTTATTATATAAGCTAGTTTAAGCATTTTTGTTAGCATGTAAGTAGTTATAGGGTAAAGAAAAAATAAAAATGAATTGAAAATGAAATGAAATTTGACGAATTTTCGAAAACATTGCAGGAAAACCGCGAAAGGGGAAGACCACTTCGTAGGTGGCGCAATCAACTGGAAGAATACCTCAATCGACTTTGTGTTGAAAATTTAGAGAGGTCACCCGAAATGAAATTTGTTGGCGAGAGATGTTGGTTGAGGGTCAGGTTCACTTCGAACTGTAATGTAATGAACTGTAAGTAATAATCTTATCAATAGGAATAAATTTCGTGGCCAAATATTCTCTATGAGGGCGTCTACGATGGTTAGGTTAGGTTAGGTTACAATGGCTGTCAAGAATACACCTGACACACTTAGACCAATACTACGATGGTTCCTTCTTGGCATTCGCAGTGAAAAATTGTTACTACAGGCTCTGTTAAAGCGCCCAATATATACCAAAGCTCTTTTCCGTTAATATTTTTTTGATTTTTTGCTCTAGTTAGTATGAAACACGTCATTGGACTATGACAGCATCGTGTTTTCTTCGTATTGAAAGAGAAAAATCTTTTCGATAGCCCCCGACTTCAGATCAATAAAAACTTCAGTTACAGTCCTCCTTTACAGTTCTTCTATTACTTTTACTCAAAGGCTTTGTGTGAGACAGCAAAATCTTTCGATTGCGAAAACATAGTTTCACATTTTTCCATGATTCGTTCCGATTAGGTAGACCCATAAATATTCAATTCCAAAGATAACGTTGTCACCCAAGAAAATACAAAAATCTTATTTCTTGGCCTCGAAGCCTTTTTTGCTATTACAAAACAAAACCATTCACAAAAGATAATACGCCTAAGAGACTTTATACATAACATACGGTTACGGGTACCCATAGCAAAAACTATAGATATAAACAAAAATATAAAAAATTATCGTACTCAGTCAAAACACAAGTATTTGAACACACTAATAGCTGACAATAAAGAGTCCATGTCGTCACTGCAGTTGTCGACATTGTGAGTACTGAATACGAATACCAGTTTTCAGAGTCTGCGCTGAAAAACGTTAAAAAACACCCAACATTCTACTTGGGTTTTTCAATACCTACAAGAGTGAAATTACAAAAAAAAAGTATATTCAAAAAATAAAGAGAAAAGAAGAAAACGAAGATAATACGAAAAAAAGACGAAAAAAAAAAAATTCAAAACGATTATTTTCGCTTCTGACTTCTTATTATCTACTCTGTGGGATTTAGTTTGAGTGTATGAGTAGGATTTACGGCTCTGGGGAGATAAAACTGTTTTCGAATGACGAAGAAACTTGATTCAACGATTTAGGTTGAAATACGAACACGACGATGACTATAATTGGAAACTGTGTTTGAGAACGCTATGGATATAACTACGATTATGTATCTTTAGATATACGAGTAGGTATATCTTCAACCAAGCATGACTAAGAAAATTGTTGTAATTTGTTTTGAAGCTTTTCTAACCAAAGTGAAAGCTATACTTACGAACTACGATTCTAAAGTCAGTCTCTCAAGAAATATGTACATATATTTCCGTAGTTGAGTTGGCTTGCTTTGGAATTAGGTAATTTAAACTTAAATAGTATTCATGGAGGTATGAAAATGCCCGCAAGAGCGAAACAAGACCTGCTAGACAAGGTATAATGTTCCATATTATACGACTGAAATGACAATGCTGAATTAAATTCTATACCATAACAACTGTGTTGGGTATGAAAACGTGTGCTATTCAAAAGATAGTACACTTGGAAAGGGGTCAAATCGTGTGGTTGAATAATTTTGTGGTTGGAATAAGTGTTTCATTGTACTTAATCAAAATGAAAAGATACTTATAAACAGAGTTTGTATTATAGTATGTAATTATTGTTATGAGATCATTTCGAAATGCCATAGCTTTGTTCCATGACTCAATCTTAAAAAGGTAGAAAAATAACACATGTATGCCTGAGCTGGGCAAATTTTTAATCTTGATAAAGGTTATTTTCGCGACAGGAAATCGTACGCGGATACGGAGGATAGTTTATACTCAATATTGTGGAAATTGGATTTTTATTTGGATAAAATTTTAAGAGATAAAGATTTTGTATAACACTAGGTGACCTATCAGCTATCACTATATGGGCTTTCATAATTTGAGCGACTTCAAAAGTTTCGTGGAGTAGGTACCTCTACCTACATATTTTAAAGTTACAAATCAAAATAGTTTCACTATGCACTGAGAACAAAGTTATGTAGAAATTCAACATGGCAGTGACCCTGAGTTGAAATCATCCTTTGAGATTTACTTATATACTAATACTTTTATTCTTTTATCTACAGATTATTGTACATATATCTTACGGACTGATCTTCATCTTTTTCTACTCTCGATCGATAAGTTGGTACATATATCCATGTGAGCATTCGATCGACAACGTTAGATTCTTCTATGGGTGGACCTCAGACAACAAGGAGTTCCCGATGCCTGTTTGGGGATGATCGATGAAAGGTATGAATGGACAGTGACTGTGACAGTGATGTCTACCTGATTGTGAGGCCATCATAAGTGAGTAAGCAAGCACTCAACGTATGAGTAAAAATTTTAGAAGGCGATGGGTAGGTACTTTGTTTCTATTCCTATTCAATGTTGCCGCAGGTCTTTTTGAAAGTGTAACAATTTTTTTCAAAAAGTGTAACAAATGGAAAGAAAATGTAACAAACTGAAAAAAATAGTGCGTGCAGTCCCCCCGCGCGGAAGAAGTGAAACTTCCTAATATGAAAATGAAAATAGGAAGGGGTAGAAATTTATTTTGAGTGAACTCGTATTGTTTCTTTAAAAGAAAAAGAATTAGAACAGTGTCCAAGTCCAAATCGTATTTATAAACACTTTCATCGCTGTCTAAGAAATGTCTAACTTTAGACACCGAAATTGGTTGTCTAAACTATGGCTAAAGTGACCATTGATACAGCAAAAAACAATTTTGTTGAACATGTTATAAAACACTGTTGAGGGTGTTAAGACCGAAAAAATTAAGTAGTTTGAGGTGCAAAAATACTACTTTCAACAATTCCACTTATAAATTGCACAAATTTGATCATTTTATGAGACTTGGAAAATCAAACATGTTTAGACATGATCAAACATGTTTAGACATGATCAAACATGTTTAGACATGATCAAACATGTTTAGACATGATCAAACATGTTTAGACATGATCAAACATGTTTAGACATGATCAAACATGTTTAGACATGATCAAACATGTTTAGACATGATCAAACATGTTTAGACATGATCAAGCACGTTTAGACATGATCAAACATGTTTAGACATGATCGAACATTTTTGGGCCGGGCTTAAATGGAAATTGCTTATATATACATGATTATGCCTCCGCTAACTACTACATACTCATTACTACATATATCAAAATTCTAATAAAATCTTACAGTTACCACTCACCAAAAGCTCTGATTTGTACATACATACATACATATGTATATTGTCTTCCTAATAAAATTCCGCAGTCAGCACATTCGAGGAGAAACTTAACAATTGGTTTTTTTGTTAGAATAATTTAACTCAATCGATTTACACATTTAGTAAGCACTTATCAACATATGTACATATTTACATACATTTATGTATATTATACAAATTAAAAGAAACTGCTTTAGATATTTTCTATCGTTTCATTGGAGAAAAGAGTAAAACTCAACACTGATCGACTTTTCATTTTACGACTGAATATGTTTAACACGGAAGTGTAACGCTGCATGTAACACGGAAGTGTAACGCTGGATGTTTGCAAGTCGCATAAGAAGTTTCACTTCAACTTTAGATATTTTCTATCGTTTCATTGGAGAAAAGAGTAAAACTCAACACTGATCGACTTTTTCATTTTACGACTGAATATGTTTAACACGGAAGTGTAACGCTGCATGTAACACGGAAAAGTAACGCTGGATGTTTGCAAGTCGCATAAGAAGTTTCACTTCAAAAACTACAATAATAATAAAAACATGTTTTCTTAACTAAAAAAAAAAAAAAAAAACTTTATTAGGAACACCTTATCACAATTCGTTTTTATATATGTACATACATACATACCTACTAAGAAAATGTAATAAATTCATTTTTTTCTCATTAGTCTTACAAGTACAAGTCTTTGATTTGCTTTGCAAATATTATTGCCTCAATTGTTTTTAAATCATATTTGTTCACCTTATTATTTTTTATTTAATGAAGTTCAGAAAAACTCTTCCGCTACTTCGCAGTAGCGGAACTGTGAAGTAAGCTTAATATTTTT
>OX456986.1:141402095-141867941 GCA_949752695.1 Melanostoma scalare
AAAGTAGAATCTGCGTTTTCGCGTTAGTACGTAAATTCATTCAAAGCGTCATCTGCCAGCTTAGTAGCCTCACCCAGATCTTGGTTTTTAGATTGCAATTCCCGACTCAAAGGCAAAACAATCGAATTAACTGATTTGGAATTCAACCGTCGAAATCGCTGTCAAAAGATGCAATGCAATGATATTTATATATATATACACATACATATATAAATAAAATTTTGAGTAATAGACCCCCCCTTTCCCAAATCCTGGATCCGCCACTGATACATACATATGTAATTTTGTTTTGCATATAAATTGAGTAAATCTTTTGTTTAAATGAGCGAAAAATACTTCAGGATGATATTCAAGAGCAAATCTAAACAAGGCAATAAACTCGAGTCTCGAGCCCTTGCCTTTGGGCTCAATTAAGTCAAACTTTGTAGACATCAATATGCAGGAGAAAAGCGTACCAAAGCGTACGTGTCTAGCCTAACTCAAGAAAATGATAAGTACGATAGCTGAAGTGCTCTTGCTTGCACTGAATTTAAGAACTGGTGGTGGAATCATGGACGAAAGGTATGAAGCTTAATTACTCGCAAGAACGTTTGATGCCAATATTTCGAATTGGGACGAATGACTGATTTAATCAAAACTCCCCTACTAAAACCGTTAACTGTAAGTATTTTCAGATGAACATAAGCCCTTTTTTTATCTATCATTTGGGACGCACAAAGCTAAGTATTCAGTTTGGCAAATAGCCCAATTCAGATATGTTTGTCGTTGGTAGTTCTCATTTGAATGAACCTTTATCAATTTTTAGAGAATGAGTTTCTAAACTAAACTACATTAAACTCATATGTTTAGGAACACACTGACTAAAATTAAACCTAAAAGATGTTATTGAACTCGGACTGAACTAATAACCAGTCAGCAGTCACTGTACTTTAAAAAAAGAACCTTAGAATGAGCAGAAAATGAAACTGCTAATAGGTCCGGTGAAGCTAATTTTGTTTACACAATTTTCAGTTTAGCTTTGGGACACTCAATAAGTAGACAACCTTATTCAACTCTGAGACTCCTATGAAACACAAAACTTCACTATCTTACTCACTGCTTTCAGAACAAAACAAAAAGCACAAAGAATCAATCTGAATAGCTATGCTTCTTTCAACTGTTTGTGAACTGTTTGTATTAACTTCTTTGTTTCCGCCTATGCATTCATTCCGTTCACCATTACCGATGTCTGTTTTAAGAAATCAACATTTTATTATTCATCCAACTGATATTTTCATTACAGTTTATTATTTTCAAATTAATGTTCAGACTTTAAAAAAGTTTAAATCGAAAGAGTATTTATCGAAAGTAGCATTCACACAAAAGCAAGCTTTTTCGATAAGTTTCCATAGGTTAAAGCTCTTATTTGCTAACTTTTAACATAAGTTTTTTGAAAGCTTTAAAGTCAACTCCATAAATCAACATTACAGTGCAGACACAAACCTAAAAGCAAATAAAGTTCTTCTTGCGCTTTAACACAAAACGCAACGTAAAGCTTTTTTTCAAGTGGTTTCTTTAAACTTACCTAAAGGTGCGTCCACACGTTGGTTTCAATTTTTTTTTTTTTTCATCTCAGAGACTTAAGCGGTACTAAACTTAGAGCATGCTCATTTGCACACACTTATCTACGCTCTTCATCATTAATGCATGCGTTAGTAGTTAGTAAATAACGCCAACACAAGCACAAAGAGAATGTATATGAGGAAAAATAAAAGACGTATTAACAAAGAAAAAAAAAAATTAAATTAAATTTAAATTAATTAATAGAACAAATTAAACTAATAATGGCAATGGTTTGTGCGGCCAAGACACTCAGACAGGATGCTAGACATTTTTCGAATAAAACACTTTGACAGGGCTAATGCAATGGACATTGGAGAAAATGCTAAAAAAAGTGACTGCTTTGGAATAGGAAACTGGGAGTAAAGTAAAAAAAAAACAAAATTGGGGGTAAAGATAACTAGGCCGGAAAAGGCATTTCTTTTTTTGGCATAACGGGTAATGTTCGTTTATTGAAAAATTTAAATAGTTTTAGTTAGTTGTGGTGACTCCTTTATTTCTTTGCATTTTAACATTTTTGAAAAATAATTCTTAAGCCTAATTAATATGGCCTCTGTGGCCAGATTGTCATTTTGAATTATGTTTACATTAATAGAAATAATTTTTTTTCTTCTTTTGTTGGAGGTTTTTAAAATACCAGCTGGAGCACTCAGACCTAAATACCGGCCCATTGTACTACTTCTTATTATTATTATTATTTCTTAATAGAAATAATGATAAGTAGTGTTAAAAAAAAAAATTATAGTTTGAACTGAGAAGAAATTACTAAAAATCTTCTTCAAGAATAGCTTTCCTATATCTTAATGCTGTTATAATGTAGTTGTAAAGTCTCTCCCATCCCTGGTCACCGTTGAGTATGCTGAGCATTTCTCCTTCCGTCATCTTGTCTTTGCTGAAATATCTATACCAAAACTCTGCCAGGATTGGGCATATCGCAATAAAATGAAATGTATCTTCACGCGCTCTTAAATTGCAAAGACTACATAGTAAGAGCAGATCTGGTCGATGAGGTACGAAGTTAAGATTGAGCAGTTCTCCTCCCGCTTTGAAGATAATGCTTATTTTATTCAATGAGTTCTTATTTAAAAGGTACGTTGAAACTTAGACGACTGTAGTATCCTCTAAACAGAGAAGAGCTGGCTTCTGAAACATATCTTTGAAACAGGGTTTTTCAAAACTTTTCCAGGATTTCCTTGAACTTTCTTCTTAATATGTACGGTTGCTCGCTAGTACTTATATTTATGGTGATTCAATTCGTTGCAGCAAGGTTCGAACATTGTTCATTTTCTATTTTATACAATTATTTCAAGATTCCATCGGTTGCAATAAACCTCAAGCCTATTTATCATGAGCTGCATTCCATCTACCATTTCTGAGAAGATCACTATGTCTTCTGCATACATAAGTGCTGGAACAGTCATTCATTCCACAGTGATTCCACCTCTCACTTCATCAGTAATATCATTTATGAAAATTATAATTAGCAGGCGGTTGTTGTAAACTCCTGTGATATAGTCTCGCCATCCCAAACGTAAGCTACGTTGTTGTCATACATCGCCCTTAGCATGCTTATAACTTTGCTGACACTCCAATCACACAAAGCTTGTAGAAGAGAGCTTCACGATTAACAGAGTCAAAAGCTGCACAAAGGTCTATAAAGAACGCGTTTAGTTTCTTCTGTTTCCTTTTATAGAGATCAGCAATGTTCCATAGCGAAAAATATGGTCTATCGTCGAGTAACCTTTCCTGAAACCAGCTTGAAATTCCGATAAAATTTGTCTGTCCTCAACCCATTTTGACAGTCTGTTGTGAATGAGTCCCGCAAAAA
The DNA here is from genome assembly GCA_949752695.1 of Melanostoma scalare. NCBI lineage: Eukaryota > Metazoa > Arthropoda > Insecta > Diptera > Syrphidae > Melanostoma > Melanostoma scalare. The sequence continues at coordinate 141,405,523 of OX456986.1, forward strand.
GCTTAGCGCAAGAAGTGTTAAGAAAAGAGATCCCTCTGTAGTTTGCTGGGTTCTCGTAGTTACTCTTTTTGTGTATCGGGAAGATAATTGATTTTTGAAATGCTTCCGGGACTGACGCGTTTTCTAAAATTCGGTTAAATTCAGATGTAAGTAGGTAGATAAATTTTTCCGTGGCGTGCTTGAAGAACTCGAAGGGGATACGATCATCCCCTGGGGCTTTGTTTAATTTTGCATTAGCGACAACTTTTTCCACTTCTTGGACTGAGAAAGGTACATCTAAATAATCATCTTGAATTGAGGGGGCTGCATATTGTACCACAGGTCCACTTGATGAGATATTGAGAAGGCTGGTGAAATGATCTCTAAGACTAGATGCATGTAACCCCTGAGCTATGACGTTTGTTTTTCCATTAAAATACTTAACAGCTTTCCAGAACTCTGAAGATGAGTGTGCCTTATTTATAATTTCTATATTTAAGTTCTTAAAGGACACCTTTTTGGAATAGCATAGTCGTTTGAAATTTCTATTCGCATCTGCATATAATTTTTTAAAAACTTGTTGGTTCCAGGATCTTAGAAGATTAAGGTATTGCAACAATAAATTTCTTGCTTTTATGCATTCTAAATCAAACCACTTTTGTTTGAATAGTTCTTTATTTCTTCGAGGGCTGCTTTGCGGATATGCTTTTTTAATAACTCCTGAGAGAGTGCTTATATCAGCACGAATATCCCTATTTCCAAGCGCTTCCAGTTCTTTGTTTAAGTTTATCTTATAAGTGTTTCGGTTTCTATCATTCCATATCATTTTTGGTACAAGGTTTAACTGCTTTGTGCTGACTGGGAATTGCGATGTTGTGATTGAAAGGACAATTTCAAGGGGCATATGATCTGAAAATGTATTGCATCCTATTTCAAAACTGCTCATAATATCATTCCATTTTCCAGATACGAAGCAGTAGTCGATGACAGCACAACTTGCTCCTCTCCTTCTGGGTCTCCTGTACAACTTCCATTGAGAACATGACAGTTGAAAAATTTAAATACAATAAAGTAACATTTGAACAACAATCTCCTAAATTTTCATTACAAAATTATCTGAAACCAAAAAATCAAAATGCATTCGTTTGAAAAACGCAGAAGAGTTTGGTTGTTTAGCGCTAATTGCTAATTCTAAAAATCGCTAATTGTTTAGGTATAAAACCCGGCATGGAGCAATAGACGCTCAAATACTCATAAATTCGCCAATTTTACTCCGATCGACATGAAATTTTAACATAACATAAGTTATGCATTCATTTAAAAAATTTAAAAATTTAAATACTTTACCCCCACCCTACAACTTAATATTAAAAGTTTTATCAACAACGAAAATATTAAGGACTCCAAAATCGGAGCGTTTTTGCAATTACGGCAGCCACAATTGCAGTCGTCAAAAGTCGGTTACACAGCGACATATGAGAACACCTACACCGAGCGCGACAAACAATAAACACAGTGTTTTCATACACCTGTATTGTACATGATGACAGCAGCATTTCTGCCGCTGCTCAAAATATAAAAACGCTTTGGTTTGGGAGAACCTTTACATTACACAAATACTTGGAAATCGAATTCCTGAATTTTTCTTTTTGCTTTTTGTAACTCTTTTTACTACAAATTACGTACGTAGAATCGAAAGGTGAATCACTCTTCCATTTTAGATATGACACAAAGTTAAAATAATAGTCGTTCATGAACTGCAGAAGGGTTTAGCAGATTCGAAGATGCCTTGAATGCAAGTAATGATTTAAATCATAATTTTCCATAAAAAGTGAAAATATCGAATCTCAAGTCATACCTGAAGCAGACACTCGCGGTGTTTTTTTTTGTTCTTTGTTGAAGGAAGAGGAAAATACTCAATCCAATTGAAGATCCATTGTACTATCAGGGTAACACGTTAAGGTTAAGGTTAAGGTTATGGTTAAAATGGCTGTCAGGAAAACAACTGACACAGTGCCTAACTTAACAAAACCATTGAAGATGCAGGGTATCTGTGTTCGCCAGATCGCTTAGATCATCAAGGAAATATTTTCCTAGATGCCGTTTTCTTTTAAAGGAGAGTGCAGGGCATGAGCAGAGGAGGTGTGGAATTGTCTCCTCCTCCTCCTCATCTAAGCAACTTCTGAAAAAGTCATTAGAGAAAACGCCGAGTCTTATGGCGTGTCTTCCCATCAGACAATGTCTGGTGATGACATTGATTACGGAGCTAACGTGCAATCTGGTTATGGATAACAAATGTCTTGTATGTTTTGGATCTAGTCCTGGCCATATCTGTTTTGTTGCCAGACACGTGGTGATATTATTCCACCTATTATTTGTTCTATCCATTGCCTCTTTTGCTTTAGCATAAGTTTACATGTAGCGATTGGTATACCAATATTCAACCTGCTAGTTGAGATCGGTAGAACGGTTCCTTTTCTGGCAAGTTCATCGGCTTTGCAGTTACCCACGATATCTCTGTGCCCCGGCACCCAAATAACGTGAATATTGAACTGTTCAGCCATCTCCTTAAGAGATAGGTGACAGTTAAGGGCGGTTACTGAGTTCGCAGAAACAGCGCCGAGTGACTTGAGGGCTGCTTGACTATCTGAGATAATCCGAATATTCGCTGAGGATATCACGTTTTCTTTAAGCCATGATAGGACCTCTTTGACCTACTGAATTTCCGCTTGGAACACGCTACAATGGTTTGGAAGGCGGAATGAGAGACTTACGTTAAGTCGGTTTGAGTACACCCCGCAGCCTACCCCTTCTTTGGTTTTTGAACCATCTGTATAGAAATGAATTGAATCATCTCTCAAGAATTCTTCGTCTTCCCAGGTCGTTCTCGGTGGGATTGAGACTTGGAACTTACTATCAAAAACCAATTTGGGGGATGGTGTAGTCGGAGTGGCTAGGGATTGATCCGAATAAATTCAGGATTGTAGCCTGGCCGGTGTTGTTAACGGTCCATTGGGAGATATCTCTCATACGAATGGCTGTATACTGGCGGCCATTTGTTTGCTGAAGATATCTAGTGGTGTGAGGTTAAGGAGTGTATTTAGTGCAGCTGAGGGTACTGATCTCAGTGCTCCGCTTATACACAAACAGGCTGTTCGTTGGACCTTGCTAAGGGAAAGGCTACGGCTCCCTGCTCTGTTGCCTTATCCTATTAATTAGATTATCTCCTGCTGTTCGCCAGCTTAGCTATCTGCTTTAGCAGTTTAGTTGGACTTAAGCTTAGATTTGCTTCCTTCACCTTTTCTATATCGGGTGAGCAGTGTTGTTGGTATACGTCGCTTAGAATTGCTTGGAGAAATATTCTTTCCGTATTCTCAGCATCGCATGTAGTTTTACTTGATGGTCTGTAGGGGCCTCAATACGGGGGCTTAAGCCTCGGGTGGATTAAGAAAGAAAAAAGATTTTTAAAAAGATTTGTACCTCATCTTTCTATCTCCTCGATGAAGCACTTTTCGCGACATCTCTTTATCTTTCTGAGAAGTCGGTGCCCGTCTTTGCTTCTCTGATCGCAGAGCATGTGAAGTGACCGAGTCTTTCTTTGTAGCGGGTTTTCGTGTACCGCTTGTTTAGTTGTATTCGCGTGCCAAATCTCCTCGTCTGGTTTTCGCACTTGTGGCCTTTTGAAACCAAGAACCTTAGAGACTCTGATGGCTGATTTGCAATGCTACCGATTTACATGATTCTGGTAGCAAAGGACTACTAAGGAGATCATTGGAAACACGACCAAAAAGGACCCAGATTTTTTTTGCGATTGTAGCCGTACGATGTCGAATTTCTCTTAGCATTTCTTACTGTTGGCCTGATCCTGATCGGAATATCCACAGACGTTCCCGGAATATAAAGAGTTTGTGGTTCGAGTTAATGTAGGCCCTTGGAATAAGCGGACATCCTGTGGGCGTGAGTGGTGAAGAGCGGCGATCTCAAAGTGGTCAATCTGGTTGGTGGTGGATTGATCAGGATGTTTCCATATCTTTTTGTGGATATAGAGATGTGGGAAAAAGTACCTGCTTCCATTACGTGTTGCTTATCAGCAAAATCGACCTCCGTTTTTCAGAGGTGATGTCGGGAAGGCTATGTCGTTCGATTATTCCATCAAAGATGCCTTTCTTGCCCAGCTTGGCATTGAAATTTCCAAAAACAATTTTACTTGTAATGTCGAAGCAAGAGCATTCCTCGTAGGTTATGTGGAGGATCTTGTAGAATCTGCTTTCGGTGTCATCACCCTATTGCCTTCAGTTGGTGAGTGACGCAGATGAAGCTTATGTTGGTAAACTTATACTCGATATATCGGTATATCGGTATAGACTTCCTTCCTGAATCGGGTTCCTACTACAAAATCCGCATCCAAACATACAATGCTTTTGTTCCCCGTAGCATTCGCCAATTATTCATTTCGCGCAGGCTGGAGCCATCCCAGCATAATACTAAGGTGCGTCCACACTATGCCGAGTGGCATCAATCGGCACATGCCGATCGGCAATACCGACTTAGTGTGGACTTCCCGGTCGGCCTTCCTCCTTACCGATAGCGGAACCGAATTCGAACCGAATGAAATGGATCCGTATGCCGGTCGGCATAGTGTGGATGCACCTTTAGAAAGCGTTTTTCTCAGCTATACAGCAGCTCAGAACTTCCACTAATTCGGCGGCACGTGGTCTGTCAAGGGACCTAGTGTTCCACGTGCGCATCCAAAATTCGCTGTCCTTATTTTGTATACGTAGGTTTCTTCAGTGAATCCGTTCGTTGCCGAGGTTTGTATATATGTAGGTCTGAGCTCCAAATATGTCAAAGTAGCCCTTTAAGTTATTCGCTAAGTAGTTTATCCTGACTGGAAATGTAGGCGCCAACGTTGACTGTTTATTGGGAAAATCCTCCATTGTCGCCTGTTGTAAAAAGAGGTATGCTTTAGTAGACACACACCTTTCCCTCGCTCTTTTTCTTAGTTGCTTTCAACAACTCGCACTGGAGCTGAGACGTAATCTTCGGTTGAGGTATACTAGGCATAGGCATATCTACATATCCAGAGCAGAAGTTGGTAGGTAGAGGCTGCTGTCCTTCACGCTTGCGTCCTCTTGAATGCACGTGTCTATACTTTGTAGTTGTCACCCTTTTTACTTTTTTAAGCTTAGCTATAGCTTTCAAAAAATAATTGCTGTGGGCATTGCTATCAATAAACTATCGTCATACTTTTTGGCTCTGAAACATGACAATTTCACCAGAAATAGCAACACCATATCGGTGTGTCACAATTTAGCAGTAAATTTTTTTTGTCTCTTATCTTGAAGCTTGAAACTTTCAATTCTGAAATCTTAATCCTTCGTATAAGTTAGTATTTTTGAGACTTAAGGCTTGGTAAGTTTTATTTATGTATTTGAAATCTAAATGACCGATATATGTCAGCGGTAGGTGTGTATGAAACACGCCTAACGCTGACATATGCCACGCAAAACCAAATGTCCCTCTTTGTAAAAATATAGAAAATGATACGACAAACCCACCAAAGCCGACAGTAAATCAAACACTTCACGAAATCCTAATCACAATCACGATAAATGGCAATAAACTTAAAAGTTCTATTGAAGAACTTTGTTCAGGGCCTGATCGGAATCGGATATTTTCGACCGATTAGCTATAGAAATGGGAATGCCCGCCTGATATCATTGAGTAAAAATTTTAAAATGCAATCAATCGCTCAGCTGATAAGGAAGTGCGAAACAAATTACTAAGGAATCACTGCAAATCGCTATAAATAAGTCTACAGCAATTTTATTCCTCATAAAACCAATCTTGTGCCAAGCGATATCTTAATTGACTAATAAAAAGGTAATCGGTTGATTTATGATGGTCCGGTGACAGATTGAGTACGTTTAACTTTGTCTTTTTTTTCGTCTTCTTTAGCTTTGTTTAAGGTGTGGGGGTTTTTGAAATGTTGGTGTTATTATTCACTCGAGATTAGAAGGCACAAACAATAAACAAATAAACTGAGTTAATGGCGCATGACTTGAAGCTGCTTTTGCTTTGTTTGTGTTTGTTTTCAAGTGGTAAATGATTTTGAGTATCTGGAAATGTCAATGTGCTAGACCAGTAGAACTGGCGGTGCTTTATAAACTGATTTACGATACTGAATTAATTATATGGCTATTAATTAGGTAATCGGGAACTGGGAAATTGAAGTATGGTAGCAAGTAAGCAGGCACTTATACTTTTGGTGATAAAGAAGGGGCAATTGTAGCACGAGCTGCACGAACTGGATAAAGTGGGATTTTCATTTTAGAATTTCAGCCTAAAACTCAATTACGGATTTTTTATTTACACTATTTTAGACATGTGTAGCTACTCAAGAATTATTTATTGTCATAATCATTTGCAAGGATTGGGTAGTCAAAAGACTGCTGACATCTTCTATTTCGAATGAATCTGCCTTGAAAAGCAGCAGCAACTGCAGTTCCATTAAATCTAATCATACATATGACAGGGTTAACGACATTCTTGGTCATAGTCCAAGTGGAATGGGACATTCTGCCGTCACCGCGATTTATGTATTCATCGCCGTCAAGCAGTTTGCAGAAGTGGTCTTTCCAGATCCTCAGTATCAACTGTGATTCTACATCGTTATGTTTCCCTGTTGGTCTTCACAGTCTTGAGTGTGAATTCTGCCACTCTGGCATAATCATTTTACCTTGTGGTAAGACTCTCGAATCAAATTCTTATCATGGCATCTCTCAATTCAACTGACAACAATCTCTCAATTCAACTGACAACTGACGCATCTCCTATGCGTCAGTTGTTTGGTGGAATAAGCTCTCGCGTAAATACGTTATTGCCTCGTTTGCCAAACTTCAAAGAACAATTTGTCTTGGTGTTACTGGGGCCTTCCCCAGCACACCGGGAGCTGCTCTCGACGCACTGTTGAACCTTCCTCCCCTTGATACCTTCATCATGGGGTGTACTCTCAAGACCATTTCTCGTTTAAAACGATGTGGTCTCTGGCACAATTCGTTCTAGAGTTTTGAGGAACTCGAAAGCAGCATATCTTTTGACTCACGTCTAATGGATATGCCGTCTGACACGATGATCCCAAGGCTCAAACTGCGTCAAAATTACTCAGTCAACTTTCATTCGGTTCAGGACTGGTTCGCTCCAGAATCAGAGCCTGGAAAGAGCTGTTATCGAATCATCACAGATGGCACCAAAACCGACGTGGGTTCTGCCGTTGGTGCCTTTGTAGAGAGCGACGACATACGACTGCACACCTATTTGGGATCATACGCATCCGTTTTCCAAGCGGAGGCGTTTGCTATCCTAATGGCCTTAAGCCACATCACGAACAATGGATGGACGGGAAGAAGTACCTACCTTTGTTTGCAGCGACAGCCAAGCTGTGCTTAAGGCCCTTCTCTACCCTCTAACCACTTCGAAAGTGATCCATAGGAATGCAAGAGCTCTCTGAATGCGATCGGAAGATTAAATTCCTTGAGTCCCATTTTGGTTCCGGGCCATCACGGCATAACTGGAAATGAAATCGCCGATGAACTTACTGGGCAAGGATTTCAGACAGCTTTCTCAGGACCTTTACCGTCGTTAGGTCTGCCTGCGTCCTCAGTGAGGGCTTCAATCAACGATTGGATCTGTGAAGAGCTCAACCGTAGATGGCATGCCTCCATTAGATGCAGACAGACCAAACGTTTGCTCCCCAACGTTAGTAAGAGACTGCAACATTTTTGCTAGCTCGTAGCAGAAAAGACTGTAGAAAGCTTTTTGGCGTTGCCAGCGGGCACTTCTCTTTTGCCAAACATTTTAACGTGTTAGCTGTTAAACTTAAGTGATACCACACTCTGTGAATCTTGTGGAGATGATGAGGACACCGCAGAGCACTTCCTCTGTGAATGTCCTGCTTTTTCTCGCATGAGGTTACAGGTACTCTGCGCAGACATGGTAAGAGCTGGTAACTTAGGCTTCTTATCATGGCAGCGTCTTTTGGCTTTTCTCCTGGAAAGCTATAACAAATAGAAGGTTGCTAACTGGTAGTACAATGGACCGGTATTTAGGTCTGAGTGCTCCAGCTGGTATTTTAAAAACTCTCAATTCCCTCAAACGAGCGCTTCTTTTGCTGCTACTGTTTCTTCTAAAGATCTATGTTCTTCTCTCCTTTCCTCATGTTTTAGTCACTGACAGCCTGGTCTTCCTGTGCATCAGCCTTTGTCTTGTTTTTTGTTAAGCTGCATTTGCTGTCTGCGTTCTTCATCACATCAGAGGCTTCTTTTCGGGGACAGAGTCAAACCCTGAACTTAAGAGGCTGCAGCTCCGATGGCTTGCTGATGCCACTGCTGGCTGCATATGATTCAAGGACAGCTGGAAAGACTCTCGCTTTGAAAAGGTATTGACAATCTCTTGTAAGTGCAGTTTTCCGTCGTCATATCGTAGTGTATGAACGCATATCCTCATTTGTTCCTTGGCTACAACAAGGAAGTAGTCTGAGTCAAAGTAGGCCCAGCGAAAAATTCAAACATCAATAAAACTGGTAGATGGTTTTACTCCGATCGTTAAATGGACAATTTGGTTGACGGTCGATTGATCTGGGAATCGCCATGAGTTTTGACATGTTGAAAGTGTGTGCTACTTACTACCAACCAACAAGGTTTTGTAATGATAACATATAATGTTTTTCCAAAGATGTCCCGCTTTCCTAGCTTTGATTTGAAGTCACAAAGAATGATATTCAAGTCATGTTGAGGGCACTGTTCATCTTTGGAGCTAATATCTTTCTCTTCTATATGCCGTGGGCACGTTACAACTTTATGTTGTTATTGAATTTGAACTCAAATCAGAAAGACTTTCTCATAAATTCTCGTATTTATACTTTACGATATTATTTCACTGAATTTTGGGAGCACAGCACAAAGTACAAATGTGGAACAACAATAAAATTTCTTCACGAGTCTAAAACCATTGCTGGTGGCGTTAAAAGGACACTACTAACAAGTCAACGAAACATGGCGTTGGAATGATGAAGCTTAAGCTTTTTCGTTCTATCTCGAAAAAAAGAAGCAATTAGTTCGTGTTAATGAGACAGTGAGTGATTCAATTTTCTGTTCAACTGCAAAAGTAATTCTAGGCTCGGTAATTGCAGCATTTGTTTTCGTCAGCTACATAAGCTCAACTCTTAACCATCTTTTTCGCTGATGATTTATCTAAAACGATGATTTTGTCGGTCCCTAAAAAGGGCGAATCTTCCTCCTCTTCCAATTACCGTCCAATTGCTCAAACATCCCTTCTTTCCTAGGTCATGGCAACGTTGATAAACCGTCAACTCATGAAATATCTTGAAGAATGAAAACTTCTAAATGACCGTCAGTACGGCTTTCTAGCAAACGGTCCACTGGTGATTTGATGGCTTATCTCACCGAAAAGTGGAACCAATCTTTACATTGTTTTGGAGAAAGTAAGATTATTGCGCTTGATATTTCTAAAGCATTTGATAGAGTTTGGCATCAAGCTCTTTTATCGAAAATGCGTGCTTTTGGCATCGATAAGTCTCTTCTTCGTTGGATTAGAAACTACTTTTCCGACCGTTCAATACAAGTTGTATTGGACGGTTTCAACAAGTCTGATACAAACTTCATGGCTGGTGTGCCCCAGGGCTCCGTTTTGTCTCCGACTCTCTTCCTCATTTTCATAAAAAACGATCTTTTGTCTGAAATTTCTAATCCGTTTAACTGTGTTGCTGACGACTCGACCCTCAACTTTTAATATTCGTTTCCAAATATACGTCCCTGCTCTTCGGATAAGGAACTGGAACAGTTGAATTCTGACATTGACAGCATTGCTGCATGGAGTCATAAAAACCGAGTAGAATTCAATGCTTCGAAAACTCAATGCTGTCTCTTGTCGTTGAAGCTTGACATTCCCCCATTGCCATTGTCCATGAACGGTACCTGCATCCAAGAAACCGAAAAGCTGTCAGTACTTGGTATGTGTGTAAACGATGATCTTCGTTGGAATGACCATATTATTTGAAGTCGCCAAAAACGCTGCTTAATGCTTAGGTTTCTTTAGACGATGCAGGAAATTCTTCGCCCCTTCTGATCTGGCTACAGTTTATAAAGCGTTCATCCACCCAAAACTGGAGTATAACTCCCATATCTGGTCAGGTGCTCCACTAACATCTTTGCGCTTACTTGATAGGATACAAAATAGAGCGTTTAAATTGATAGGTGATGGTTCAATCGTAAAATCGATTGATTTATCTTGAACATCGTCGAAACGTTACCAGTGTCTATATCTTTTATCGCTTTTTTCACAGATAGTGCTCTAGTGAAATAGCCAGTTGCATTCCTGCCCTGAAACAATTTAACCGCAACACCCGCCTCGCCAGGAATGCTAATCAGTTTTAACTTGAGCCCAATTTCGGACGTACAGTCAAGTACATATAGAGATTCATATTTTAGTCGCACCACCCGAATGTGGAATGCTCTACCTGACCCTGTTTTTCCCAAAGCAATGTGCATCGATGTCTCCTTTCAAATCCTCTCCTATTTTCCAAAATGCTCGCACTGTGTTCTATAACATTATAAGGATAGTCATAACGCCTTGATGTGACTGCCGACGCGTGCTGCTGACGCGTGCTGCTGCTGCGTGCTGCCGACGTGTGCTGCTGCTGCGTGCTGCTAACGCGTGCAGCTGACGCGTGCTGCGAGTTTAAAGAAGTTTAAAGTTTAAAGTTCAATGTTAAAGAAGCAAGAATTTAAAAAAATATAGTAATACATACAGCTGCGGTCAAAATAATAGGAGTATAGAGCTTAAGAAACAACAACATTGAAAAAAACTTATCCGTCAATTCTAATTTAAAAAACCAATAACGTGGTTTTCAAGGTGGTGTTTTATGCTTTTATTTACAAAAAAAAAACATCAGTTTAATATTATTATCCGATAGTTGCCAGTTTATTGAACAGATGTTGAAATTCAGCGGTCAAAAAAATAGTAGTGATAGGAAAATCTACCTTGAAATGTTACGAAATCGAAAAATTAGGTCAACATTTTTTATTACAATATGTGGCTGAATGTTCGTACCTTTAATTAGTATTTAGTTGCATGTCCCTTGTTAGCTATAACAGCAGTACAAAGACGTTAAATAGAGTTTATCAGGTTTCCACACCTTCCTGTGCTTATCGAACTCCATGATTGCTGTAACGCTTCCCAAAGGACTGTGTTGTTGCTTGGTTTACATCTAGAAGCATATTTTTTTTACAGCGCTCCATAGGTTTTCGATGGGATTAAGGTCCGAAGACTGAACGGGCTACTCTATCACATCTACTTTACTTTCCTGGAACCATTGCTTCTTACTGAACGACAATTTCAGTGGCATTTCATCTTCAGTATACGGTAGCATGACCTCCTGCATTATCCTAACATAGAGATGCTGATCCCCAATGCCTTCAATCCGTTTTATGGGTCCAACTCCGTAGAAGAAAAAACATGCCCATACCATTATGATTGTAAAGTGTGGATTATTTTCGGTGTTTGGGGGTCTTCTTACATATTGACGAGATCCTTTTCCACCATATAAAACAATTAAAGTATAACGGGTTTTCACTATCAACGCAATACAAAGTGGAAAAATACCAATCTGTGCAATGCTTTTACTCACACTACTTTTATTTTGACCGCAACGTATGTGACCATTTTTCCTAATAGTTGAACGACACAGAGTTTAAGGCCGGGTTACTCCAAACAATTTTGAAAAAATCGAAATTTTTTTTTTCATAAATTGCTACTGTATACTCGTAGAAATAGTATAGAATTAATCCCGAAGGTCAGCAAGACCGAGAAACAGGTATAAAAGAGTGGGGAGCGCTGCGGTACATCCGGCCGCTCGAGCCTTCGGATTTTTCTCCGACCCACGTTTTTTTTGCATGGATGACACTCTCATTTCAAAACTATTGCACTTATCGATATGAAACAAACGGCATTTTACTCTTAAGATGTCTGGCTATAGCAGAACCAGAAATATTCATTATTATTTAGAATAGTTATATATAATTAAAAGTGAAAAAAATTAAAAAAAAAAATTCAAAAGTCCGCCATTTAGTTTTTTTTTTTCATTGAAAATGTTTTATTCTGCTTGAGGCCATAGCCAATTCGATACAGAACATGAAACCGTTCAGTTTTTTGCTTTCAGATAATTCTTTTCCAAGAAATGATGTCATCCATCTACGAATCAGATGAGTTTCAGCAGCCAATTAGAATAAAAAAAAATTTCTTTTAAAGTAATTTCATATAATATGTGCTTTCATATGTAGAAAAATTGATTACTCAACATGTTTTTTCTATAAATAAAACGTATTGATAAAAATTAAGGTTTTTTGGAGTAACCTGTCCTTAATAAGAGATCAAAACGGATGTTATTCATGGAGTGGATTGGGCACCATCTGTAATCTGTACAACATGCATATCAAATTTGAAAAACTGGATGGAAGGTAAAACTAAAGGTATACCTTTTGGTGTACCAATGATATGGACTAATCTACAAGTGCACAATGGAGGAGATTACTATCCATCTAAGAATTTAGTAAATGGATTCAACCGACGCAAAGCGAAGCGTTTTTCATACATAGCGATAGCATTTGCACAGACACCATTGTTTCATAACGAAAACGCAGTACCATTCCCAGAAAGACCAAATCCAGTTTGAAGATGGACGTCAACTGTATGTCAAATTGCATTGCACTGCCGACCAAAGTACATCAATTTTTCTTACATCACAAGAATCCGAAATCTGCAACCATATTGAAATTTCACAAACACGTTTGAATTCTCTTGTACTCTCTTTGAAGCTTTCACAGCGACAAGCAACTTTATTGACACAAGAATTGGAAAAGACAAACATTTTAGCAGCGGATGTTCGGGTTTTTTCATCGATCAATCGACATCGCCACTTCACTGCTTTTTTTAAAATCAATTGAGAATAATTCATTCAATCATTCATGATTTTATTGCTACTATGCATCAGGAATATAAGCCAAATGAATGGCGCTTGTTCATAGATTCATCAAAAAGCAGTTTGAAAGCTGTTCTTTTGCATATTTCGAACACTAAAAGCTCAGTTCCAATAGCTCTGAGCACGAAAACAGAAGAGAACTACTCATCATTGAAAAAAATAATGGACTTAGTAGTACACTGTGACGACCACATGTGGAAAATATGTGCAGATTTAAGGGTTATTGCCCTATTAAGAGGGATGTAGTTAGGGTGCACTAAGAACATGTGCTTCATGTGCTTGTGGTTTTTGCCTATACGTAACGAAGCTAGGCATAAGCACAACTACATTGTCGCAGTCCTACTTGTACCGATTGAAAAAGTTTTACCTCCACCGCGCTTCACATAAAACTGGGAATTGTTAAAAATTTCATAAAAATTCTGAATCCCGAAGGAAACTCTTTCAATGAATTGAAAAGAATTTTTCCAAGACTAAGTGGAATGAAAGTAAAAGAAGGTAAGAATTTTCCTTACTTATAAACAGATCTTTTAAAATTGCAGCTTGTTTCTATACAGGGTGTTCCGTACTTCGTGTATTATCCTTTGGGGTGTGATTCTTGGTCATATTCTAAGAAAAAAAAAGTCATATAGTAAAGCTCAATTCTCAACTTTGACATCACTTTTTGACAATTTAAGAAAAGGATAACTTTGTTGTACTATGACCTATGCTAGATTCGATATCTCTGTCAATACTAATGGTAGAGACCTAATCATAGACTTAATTTTTTGTAGAAATAACAACCTTTAAGATTGTATTTAAGTTTAGCTTTCACAGATTAAGGGTTGCCAGATTTTCAATTTTAAGTGCTGTTCAAATTTTCTTCCCGAAACAAAGTTTTGACTTTGAGGTCATTTTTTTGCAGAAAATGCCTGTTAAACATAGAATTTCTTTGATTTTATCAGATGAACTAAACAAAAATAAAAAAAAAACTCAGCATTAAGTGCACTCAAAAACCCATACATCTTATGATATTTGAAAAAATACAAAATGGGTAAAATTAAAAAAAAAAAAAAAAGATTTTTAAATTTGAGGTTTGTTTGAATAAAACAATAATATGGGCACTTTTAGTAGTTTTTTATGTATTTTATACAAATACAGTTATAACAAGTGCTCAAAGTGCCCTATTTCGTTTTGAATGCATGCCAGAGCCCGTTTTTGAATTTCATTGTAGGTGTTTGCTCTCGATAACTCTTGTCTTACTTGTAGTCTTGTAATCTTTGAAACTGTATTTAAATTAGATTCCTATAGGCTAAGGGTTGCCAGATGTTCAGTAAGGATAAAGTTCCTGGTATATTCGTTGTGTTCTTCTTGAATTTAAATTGTAAAACTCATATAAGACAAAAATGTCTGCGTAGGCACTTTGAGCACTTGTTATAATTGTATTTGTATAAAATACATAAAAAAAAAACTACTAAAAGTGCCCATATTATTGTTTTATTCAAACAAACCTCAAATTTAAAAATTTTTTTTTTTTCTATTTTAATTTTACCCATTTTGTATTTTTTCAAATATCATAAAATGTATGGGTTTTTGAGTGCACTTAATGCTTTTTTATTTTTGTTTAGTTCATCTGATAGGTTAGGTTAGGTTAGGTTTAAATGGCTGTCAGGAAAACAAACTGACACACTTAGACCAATATTAGGTCCATTGTGATACCATAAGTATTATGCGAGGGAGTACCTCACTTAACAAAACCATTTGGAGCTTTTAATAAAGCGAAGGATATGCAGGGGATCTGTGTGTGCCAGATCGCTTGGATCATCAAGAAAATATTTTCCTAGATGCCGCTTTCTTTTAAAAGAGAGTGCAGGACATGAGCAGAGGAGGTGTGGGATTGTCTCCTCCTCCTCCTCATCTAAGCAACTTCTGCAGAAGTCATTTGAGGGAACGCCAAGTCTTATGGCGTGTCTTCCTATCAGACAATGTCCGGTGATGACATTGATTACGGAGCTAACTTGCAATCTGGCAATTGATAACAAATGTCTTGTGCGTTTTGGATCTAGACCAGGCCATATCCGTTTTGTTGTAGTTCATCTTATAAAATCAAAGAAATTCTATGTTTACCAGACATTTTCTGCAAAAAAATGACCTCAAAGTCATAACTTTGTTTTGGGAAGAAAATTTGAACAGCACTTAAAATTGAAAATCTGGCAACCCTTAATCTGTGAAAGCTAAACTTAAATACAGTCTTAAAGGTTGTTATTTCTACAAAAAATTAAGTTTATGATTAGGTCTCTACCATTAGTATTGACAGAGATATCGAATTTAGCATAGGTCATAGTACAACAAAGTTATCCTTTTCTTAAATTGTCAAAAAGTGATGTCAAAGTTGAGAATTGAGCTTTACTATATGACATTTTTTTTCTTAGAATATGACCAAGAATCACACCCCAAAGGATAATACACGAAGTACGGAACACCCTGTATATTATATCTACAATAGGAATTCTTAACGGACCTGGTAATCGACGTTTTGCGAAGGATGTGCAGTTCGAAGTTGCTCTATCTCAAGCTGAATTTAGAGCACGGTATTGCGTCAAGGGCGTCATTGACAATGTGTTTTGTATCAATCGTTCGGACAACTGGCGTATTTACATTTTAATTCAAACAAAAACATTTATTAAATTTATTTTATATTAAGCAAAAATAAAATCACAAGCTTTGCAAAGAAAACAAATTAAATTTAAATTAATAGGCTGACGCAACAGAGCGAGTAGCCCTAGTGCATAGCGCATTTCTCACAACCATTACCTTGTGAGGGAATAAAGGGGACCTATAATTTTCTGCCGATTCCGAACAGTTAATCCAGAAAAAAACCCCTTGTTATTACAAATTTCTAAATTGGTAGAATAGGCCACTGGGATGTGAAAGCTGTTGAATAATAGTTTTTTGGGTTTTCTTGCGCAAAGGCGTTCAAGGTTAGGACATAGCTTTTTTTCTTTCACTGCAAGTTCTATTGTCTTACTCACTGTTTTGGAGCTACCTATCGGATCTATCATTCAAAGGCAAAGTTTGTTCATATTTTTGTAGTAGGTAATTGAATGGAGCCTACGACATGAATATTTACAAAGAGTTCCGGAAAATATACTAAAATTAATCACGATTTTATTTATTTATCTGAGCTATGATCTATGAAACGAGTATCTGCTGGGAAATATTAATGATTATTGCCTCCATTGCATCCATTATACGCAGCGGAAAAATTTGTTGAAAAACTAAACAGACAATTTAAAACATGTTATTTATAAGCAATTAAGATAAAATTGGCGGACAGCCATTCACAAGTTCATGCTCATCTCAGAAATATTTTAAATTTTAATAAAAACATTTTTTGAAATATAAAATAATTTGCGTCTCCAGCTGAACACTGCATGAATTTGATTTAGTCTCACACAGTCATACATTGTTAAAGGTAAAATGTAAACCAAGTCATAGAATTTCATTAAATTATAAGTGAATAATCTAGACCAAAGTTGCAACTGTTGTCTTTACTGCTTTCAAATATGGAAACTGTCTCAAAAATGCACTTATACACTAGAGATTTCAACTCGCAGCGTATCCTCTACCACCAAATCAGTAGCGTTAATCTTACTAAAGCAAACTAAATTTTTATTATCTCTTTTCATACGCATTTTGACAGCTGATCTCTTCGAGACCAAGGGATGGTTTGAATTTACTAGCATTTGAGCGGTAGTGTTTGTCACAAAATAAAAAACAGTCCCTCGATTCAATTGCATCGATCGATGAAGCAATAACAATTACACATTTTTGCGAAACAGATAAATAAAACATTCAGATGACCGCCTTCAGTAGCAAAACTAGTAAATTATAAATTTTTAAGAAGTGTAGGATCTTACTTTAAAACACTTTATTTTTCTTAATAAATTACACTTTATTCTTTATACGATTTCTTAAGCGTCGACCGGCCAACTCAAGATGTCAAACTACTATGCCCTACCAAATTCTTTACATAGGTCACCCAGGTATATGTGAATTATACGGAGGGGAACTAGTTTTGTTATTCTGCTTTGTGTCTATCGTTCGTCACGTAATTGGGTTCGTCTTGTCGGTGTTTAAAAGGTCTGGTAGTTGTCGCGGGTAGTTGTTGGTTTTATCCTACAATTCGGCTATCCTGACGGCTCATTCGCCCCGAATGAAGGATTCCAGGACTTCATGTTTTCGGCTACGGTTGTTGTTTTATTCGGCCCTTCATGCTCGCCGACTTTCACCACATCGTATCTACCGTGCTCCAGCTTCTTGAGGATCTTGTAGGGTCCTAAGAACTTCGGCCGTAGTTTCATGCCAGTTCCAAACTGCGTACGTTTGATGGCTACTAATTCGTTCAGCGCATATTCCCTCTCTGGTTTCCGGGTCTTGTCGAATTGGTTTTTGTTCTCTGCCTGTACTTTAGCGATATTCTGGCAAACTTCCTGTCTTATGTCATCCCGCACAGCGTGTAGCTCTTGGATCGACAGATCGTTCAGCCATTCTTGCATTTCCGGGTAGTCTGGTTTCCGCATCTCTACTCCTGTCAAGATTTGGAACGGACTATATTTTGTGCTTCGCGAAGGTGAGCTATTAACCATTTGCTGTACTTTCTCTACATGTCTATACCAGTTTGCTGTGCTTCCCAAGCATGCTTTGGTGAGCATTGGAACGATTATCTTGTGGATTCTTTCCACCTGACCGTTTCCCCGCGGGACTCCCGTGGCAATCGTTAGATGTTGGATGCCTTCCTCTTCGCAGTAGCTCTCGAATGCACTTGACGTAAAAGCAGTTCCCCTGTCGGTTATGACTCTCCATGGATTTCCGAAAACGCCTGCTTGTTTCCTTAATCGGTCTACCACCTCCACGGCTCCCGTACTCTTCGTTGGATAGAGCCAAACGAATTTGGAGAACGCGTCTACCACCACCAAGATGTGATTGTACAATTTGTGGGTCTGTTCCATCGGTCCTACGTGGTCTATATGGTACGTGCCAAGTGGTTTATCTTCCTTGTCAATTGGTCGCAGGAACCCTTCTCTCTTGCCCGCTTTTGATTCTGATACTAAACACTTCACGCAGCCCCTAACTGCTTTGGACACCTTTTCTGAAACGTTCGGTATGTAAAAAGTTCTCTCCAGTAGGTCTTGCGTTTTCTTAACGGAAAAATGCCCCTGCTGGTGTGCGATGCCGATCACTTCCCTTTCCATATCTGTTGGTATTACTACGAGCTCCTTAATGGGATCCTTGCACAATACTCCTGCTTTCATGAAGAAATCTTCATACTGGTCCTTCTCCAGAATTTTCCGGACTGCTCTCGTCCACTCATCTCGTTGCTGCGCCTCTTTTATCCGATGGTTTAATGAGTCTTCCATCATAAGGCAGTACACCCTACTCAGTGCGTCGACATGCCTCATCTTGGTACTCGATCTGTGTTCGAGGTCGTAATGAAACTCCTGCAGAAACATGGCCCATCGAGCTACTCTTAGTGGTACATCTTGTTTTTTCATGGTTTGCGCGAAAGCATTGCAGTCTGTGACAATTTTAATGCGTATGCCCAACACATACACTCGCCATTTTTTCAGAGCCTCGATTATCGCCAACACTTCCAATTCATACGAATGGAATTTTTCTTCCGATTTATCAGTCTTCCGGCTCATGTACTGTATTGGATGCAGCATTCGATCTTCCGCATCTCTCTGCAGTAGAACTGCACCGTAGCCAAATCTGCATGCATCTGCGTGGATTTCCGTTTCTGCCTTGGGGTTGAATAATTTAAGAACGGGTGCGTTGACAAGTGCTGTTTTCAGATGTTCAAAAGCAATTTGCTGCTCATCCCCCATAACGAACTTTTCCTCCTTCCTCATTAGGTCCGACAACGGCTTAGCAATCACGGCATATCCTTCAATAAATCTTCGAAAATATGACGTCAGGCCTAGGAAACGTTGAAGCGTCTTCTGGTCTCTCGGAAGTGGATACTGTGCAACTGCCTTCGTTTTTTCTGCCGATGGTTTGATGGTACTATCTTCAATGATATATCCTAGGAAATCTATACTTCTTTTCAGAAACTGGCATTTGTTCCAATTTATTCTCAAACCGTACTTTCCTGCAACTTCCAAAACTAGCTGTAGCTTCTCAATGCCTTCCTCTTCATCCTTGGACGGAATAATGAGGTCGTCCATATAAGCTTCTACCACTCGTGTTTGTATCAGTGTCCTGAATATCGCATTTACGAATCTAGCGAATACTGCCGGCGAGTTAGAAATTCCAAACGGCACATACCTGAACTCGTACTGTTCTTCCTGAGTCACAAATGCTGTATATTTCATCGAACTTTCTTCCATCGGAACATGGAAAAACCCGTTGACTAAATCCAAGCCTGTATATACCTTCGCTCCTTGAAGGCGCTCGAGTACTTCGTCTATTTGCGCCATTGGGAAGTTATCTCGAATTATCTTCTCATTTAATTTGCGATAATCACAGCATAATCTTTTCGTTCCGTTTTTCTTTGAAACAAGAACGATCGGTGATGCATACTCGGATTTGCTTCGTTGTATGATCCCGTCTCTCATCCAAGTTTCAATTTGTTCCCGAACCAGAACCTGATCTGCGTATGCCATCCGCCTTGGACGTTGAAATGTCGGTATATCATCTTTAAGAACTAGTTTCATCTTCACAGGTGATGGTTCCTTACTCATGGGTACATAGCTTTCGATCATCGACAGTAATACCTTCCGTGTCTTAACATTTAAATGACCTAACTCTAATTCACTTAAAAACTCATTATCTTCGGCAGCCATACAAATTTCACCCAACACCGCATTTAGTTCAAAGCCATTACTGTTACCCACTCCGGTACTTATACCTTTATCTTCACGTACCCCTTTGCTGGTACTACTAAATTCTCGTACCTCATTACCGGTACCTTCATCTTCCTTTCCAGTCACGACCTCGTAGTCCCCTTCGTCCGTCACCATGAATGATTTAGACTTAAATTCAACGCTCGTGTCAGTAATCAGTAAATCGGCCACCTCTAAAATATTATTTCCTATAACCGCCGAATAGTTCATGTCTCCCTCTCTAACGACATGGAAATTGATTTCGAAAACTTTACCGTCAATTTCTACCTCTAAACACACATTCCCCATTGTCGTCACCTTACTCTGTCCAAAACCTAACAGATTCCGCTTCTCTGTTCCGAGTTCTACAAACTCCATCAATACCAAACAATCGTACCGTAAAAGGCATAAGTCGCTTCCTGTATCAACTAATGCATTAATTATGATGCCGCCGACAGAGATGTCCTTGAAGACTCTATTTGTGCCAATCGCCAAATTCATTCTAGCTTCAGGCCACGAATTTCGGTTACCCGATGAAGCAGGTTGCCCGTTTCGGTTGTCACCCCTTTGCGTCGATGGTATCTTTCCTTTGCAATCTCTCGCCTTATGTCCGGCTTGATTGCATTTGAAACATTTCATTTCTCTATTAATTTGGCACTCTCTGGCTATGTGGCCTTTGTCTCCACAACGGTAGCAAGACTTGTTTTGTTTTTCTTCTTTTATTGGTACTCTAGTAGGATCTCTTGAACCCAAAGGATTCCCTCTCGCGTATGAGGACTGGGATTGGGGTCGTCTTGTTCTTTCATATGCCTTTATTTGGAATTTTAATTCTTCTACTGTTGTTGCTTGGTACAACATGATCTTGTTTTGCTTGATGTCGGGAATCCCATCTGCGAAATATTGAATCAGGCTTTCGTCGTCAAGCTTCACTGCCTTGCCGATCTCAAGGAGACTGTACAAAAATTCCAACAGAGACTCCGTTGATTTTTTCGAACGCGTTCTCAGCTTCCGGTGGACTTCAGCTGAGGAGATCTTTAAGCCAAATTCCTTAACGAGAGCGTTCTTCAATGACTCCCAGTTATTTATTCCTGATTGGCTTTTAATAAAAGATTTCGCGGCACCTCTAAGCAGCTGTTTTGCATAGATATACTTCTGGATTATATCCCAATCCACGGCAGCGGCATTCTCCTCAAAATCCTGTATCCAGTAATTGATGTCACTGGGTTCAACCCCATCAAAATGAACCAAGGAGTCCTCAATATCGCGAAGAGTGAAATTTCGCATACGAACCAGCTCGACTCGCCTTGTCGTTGGCGATCCGCCCCTTGCTTCCTGGAAATCCTCTTCTTCCTCAAAAGAGACATCAAAATGTTCCATCAGTCTCCTCTGTAGTGTTCGTTTAAGTCCCGTCGTTGGTAAGTTAAGTTCCGTAAGTTTAGTTCTCAGTCCCTCCACTGTCAAACCTAAAATTTCATTCCTCTCCATACCTCTCTACTACCTACTTTTACCCCTCACAATTCAACAAACAAAAAAACTAAAACCAAATATACCTATATAAAATGCTATATATTTTAGTCCAAAATTTATTAAAAGGAAAAAAAACAAATGGCTCGGTCGATACGCTTACCTTAAATTCTTAAATTGTCTTAAAAAAAATTATATAACAGCATCCAAATCCGGTGCAACGGTTCAGCCAGCAACAGCACAAGCACACACTTCGAAATTGCTCAGCAACAGCACATCTTTTTAAATTCGCCTAGACACGGCTTTCAAATCGTTGGAGCATTGACCACGATGATCTTCATGTGCGTGTGTGTATTCAATGTACATAAACTGTTTTTCGAACCACACCACAGCACACTAACACCGCTTAAGGTTGATGCCCGTTAATTTTTCTTTTCGCTTATGTACAGCGTCAATAAAATGTTATTGGGATGAAGCCCCGTTTTTTTTTTTTTTTTTGAAATGGGTAAATTCTTTTCGTTAAATTCGCACGTAGTTTAACTTTCGATTTTTCTACCACTTTTCTTTCGATTTTTCTATTGAAAATGTTCTTTTATTTTAAGGGATGAAGCCCTCTTTTTCTTTTTCACGAACGAAATATACTTTCCTTTTGTAAATGCGCATTCGATCACGCACAAGCACTTTTGCGATACTACACAAAAAAATGTCTGGGATGAAGCCCTTTTTTATTTTGTGCAAACTAAATGTTTTCTTTTAACACTCAAAATGTTTTTCCCGGACGAGCTCCCAATTTGTAGGATCTTACTTTAAAACACTTTATTTTTCTTAATAAATTACACTTTATTCTTTATACGATTTCTTAAGCGTCGACCGGCCAACTCAAGATGTCAAACTACTATGCCCTACCAAATTCTTTACATAGGTCACCCAGGTATATGTGAATTATACGGAGGGGAACTAGTTTTGTTATTCTGCTTTGTGTCTATCGTTCGTCACGTAATTGGGTTCGTCTTGTCGGTGTTTAAAAGGTCTGGTAGTTGTCGCGGGTAGTTGTTGGTTTTATCCTACAGAAGCTTTTTTGAACTCGTTAAGTAAGAATGGTTCTGGGTCATTCCAGCGAATCCGACACCGTACGCATAAAAAATAAATGACTTAATTTATATTTAAATCCATATCTGGAGAATAGAACATTATAAATTCTTATGAAATGAAAAGATTACTTAAGTAACATTTGAATAATTCATTAAAGAGCTGATTTAAAGTAATTTAAGAAAAAAACTTTATACACTTGTATGGCCAAATATTACTCGTCCCACCCGTCACAAAAGTATTGTCCAACCCGTCACAAGCATTGAGAAGCATATTATTTTTGTTTTACGATATATTTGCTTATATTATATCTGTACAATATCAGGAACCATATAAAATTAGGTTCTTTAACAAAAGTTTCATAGTTTCTTGCCTATTGCGAATGGTGTAAGTCAACTCGCAAAGGAGAGGTAATTTGATGTCCCACCCGTCACACTTTTTATACCATCAATTTCTCATAATAATAATGATATTTTCATACCTTTTTCGATGGTACAGTATGGAATGACTATTCAAATATGCGCAAATGTCATATTCAGTACGTAAATCGTTGCGGTTGAAAGAAATGAAGCAAAGTGTAGGCTAACCCATGTAGGCACCCGTCACAATGGAATGACCCTTCTGTGACTTATGGTGGTAAGCTATACTATTTGCTAAAGCAATGGCCAGTTAAGAGAAACAGAGAGACGAGAAATGAATGAAAATTATCTACAGCTCAATAAGTAAACCATAACTAATGAGAACCCATATAAAAGCATTTGGAAATTAAAGATCGCATTTTCAACTCCAAAGGCAAACAGATGCTCAACGTTTAAAGAAAAACACGAAGCATTCAAAATAATTCTTCTATTCTAACTTTTAGTCTCATGTTAACTTCAAACACGTCTTTTTTCTTAATACTTAAGCGCGTACATCAACTTGCTATTAAAACTCTTTTAGTGTTACAAAGACCAGTGCGAGTATTAAGGAAAATAGGAGCCGATTTAAAAAATACATCGTTAAACGCTGTTTTTGAATTTGTAAATGTGAACTGTAATGTAGAGGAGAAACAGAGTCAGGTGGGCACTCTACATGGGAGTTGTGCGACTAACATAATGAAGTATGGGCTCCAGGTAAAACTGATGAACATTCCCAGCGTTTCGGGTGTTTCGGTAGAATAGATTCAGGGGAGTAATGCAACTGGCCATTTCACTAGAGCACTGTTCATAAAAAAAATTAAAGAGAGTGAGGCAAGTAATATTTCGATGATGTTCAAGAGAATCAATCGATCCTACAATCGAACTGTCACGTATTAGTCTTAAGCCACCCTATAGGCTGAAAAAATAAGCTTTTTTGGGATTTTTTTTTCAGAAATACTACAAAATAAATCGAGGTAACAGAAACGTGATTTTATTATCTATATCAGTGACTGTTTACAATAATGAAGCGATTTATTACAAAATGGCGGCTGTGCAGCGTTTTTGCGACTACGTCTTTTTTTCGGGGTCCACCACCGGACCAACAGTTCCTGTAATTTTTTAAATAATAATGAGCAAATGAATTTTTTCGATTTTATATACTAACTGTTATAGAAGTACGTAGGATTTTTACGATATATTGATTTTTGGCCAAATGGCGCCCTTCTAAAGTGAAAAGTGAAAAATCTTACGTACTTCCATAGACAATGTATATTTCAAGACATTTTTGAAATTTCAAGTTAATCGGTTGAAAATTGCTTGAGTTACGAGTCCGGCCAACTTGAAAAATACAGTATTGAGATAAACGCGTTTAAAGTTTTGAGTAGTAGAAAATCATGAATAATTTTACAATACCTTTAATCTGCGATGCCTGAAAGAGACGTTCGACAAATCTAACTCTAGTCTAGACTAGTCAGGAAATAAATATTTTCAATAACAACTGCCATATACATGCTCTACTCCCCTAACGTACCTTCCCCCTTGCGCTCACAAAAGGAACTCGCTGCGGACTAGAAGGCCTTGTACTAAAATTCAAAAACCGAGTACCCAAAGGTTTTTCCCGATCATAACCTTCTGGGACATCATTTTTGAGGTCCTAAGGGACCAATTGTACTCTATCAAGTAGGAGCAAAACTGTTTGAGGAACACCTGACCATATATTCGAATTATTTTCTAGTTTTGGGGGGATGAAAAGTAGCCTAGAAGTGATTCCTGCATCGTCTTGAGAAACCTTAGTATTTTTGGCAACTTCAAATATGTGATCAATGTATGTTCAATATACATATGTGATGATGACAAGAGATCATTTAAGAATAAATGAAAAGATTCGGAGACAATACGAAACCCTGACACACCAGCAATTATAAGCAGCAAAAATGCAGTTTTCCATCTGTTTGGGAAGAGCCCAGAAGAATAGGATGATGGTTTTGCGAGCGTGGAAAAACATCTCTTCAGATTAATGTACATATATTGAGATCTTTGAGGAACTCCACAACTGAGCGAGTTCGAAAAAATATCTGCTTTGTCCCAGAATTTACAATCTCAAGCTTAGGCGGAGCCAATATGCTATCAGGAAGTGTCGTGTTAGCAGCAAATTAGCTTTGTGGATGGAGCTAACATACAAAGAGTCATTGTAGACAAGCTTATTTTGGGACCAAATGACGTGGTAGTCTTCTTGAGACCAAAAGTTTTTGCTTTCTTTTGAATACCAAAGCATTTTTTTTACTTTTTTTTGCAATAGTGCAGAAAATAAATTTTGAGATAACAATTAAACATGATATAACGATGACAGAGAATACGAGAAAAGCGGGTACTGCTATTCTGTTGTCTATCTGTCAGTCTGTTCTTGAACTCTTGAACCGCTTCACCGATTTTCTTTCAAATTTGCAGTTAGGCTCTGTGGGGCAGCATACAGAGTGATTTTTGGAATTGAGTCTTGAACTGCCATATGACCTATAAGATATTAATACCTATTTTTATCGAAAACGACTCCAACGATTTCGATGAAATTTTGTGCAGGGATTGGTTTTAACTTGTCTTTCTAATGATGTAAAAAGTCTAAGAACGGTACCTCCCATATAACCGTTCTTTTCAAAACCGACTTTCTCGTTAATGGTCCAACGATTTTGATTTTGGGCGTTTATATGCATTTGAAAATGTCCAAATTGAATGGGGCATTCTGCATGACAGCGGGATTAGTATCTTCACCGCTACTAACCAGTCTGCAAGAGTGGTCTTTGTAGAATTTCAGTAGCAACTGCGGCTATAGCAATGTCTATGACTATGTTTCCTTGTTGGTCTTTACAAGCTTGAGTTTGGGCTTTTCCACCTTGGCAAGATCTGTTTATCTTTCACTTTTGAATCTCAATCCCGTCATGGCATCTCTCAATTTCCTCAAACGAGCGCTTCTCATGCTGCTTCTTTTTCTCATTGAGAATTCGGTGTCCGTCTCTTCTTTTCTCCTAGTAAGTCTAGTTATACTGGTCAAAGTCAATTGAAGACACAAAATAAAAAACAAATAATACAAAATTAAAATAAATTTTCAACTTTTCCTTCCTTTTTTGCGTTACGATCATTGTGGTTTCCAAGGGATCACAGTTCTCCCTAACTTCTTTTGAAAGCGTTTGAATGTCTTTTGGTAATGGATTATTCCATATTTATGGCGAAACAAATGTAACATTCATTGTATTTGCCTGCACCGAAAGTGCTTAAGCCTGCCTTTCTTTTTGCTTCTTCACGACCGTAACTGAACAAATTTGTCTCTTCGTCGTTTTTGGATCTCTCCTTTGAACATGACAATACCATCAACTGAGCCGGTCGTTGATATTGCACCTTCTAATACGATCAAACTTTGATACTCCTGGAGCCTTTTCATCTCAGCTGCTGTCAACTTACTCATACTTTTTGTACAACAACATTGTGAATCGTAAAGCACAACCACGGAGGTACTTTTCGATCTCTGCGCTTACTCTATTATTCATGTTGCCATAGCAAGTTGTTATACAACTGATCATATACAACTGCTTTTTAAACGTTTCCATTCAAATAAATGTCTGGAACAGGCATGTCTGGATCAGAGAACGGGGCAACAATAGTTCTAAGCCTCTTTTAGATTCAAGCAGCGACAACTTTCTTCCTTTAAACATCTACCCATACACCAAGTGATTGTGGTAGGGATGTTTCTAAGCAAATTTCCGTGCAAATAGATGTCTGGCACAGGTATGGTTGAATTAGAAAAGGGGCGAGAGAGATTTTTGGTCTTTTTTTATAATAAAAAGTACTTGTACCTTCTTTGCCTTTTACCCATACGTCACGTCCCTCTTGCGGGAATGTAGGATGCTTACTTATGATGGTTCCATCATCAGGAAAGAAAATTTGATGCAATTTCGGTTCTGCATCTCATTTTCCATCAGGTAGTCAATGACTGCTATAAATACCAAAGGATTCAAGATAATTCCTAGGTTAACACCTACTTTGACTTTAAATGCTTCAGTGACTCCAGCTGTACACTCTACAGTTACTGCCGTCGCTACTGCTTCATACATATCCTTGATTATTCCCACCTCTGTGGTTTTCTCGTCTGGGGCCGTCCATATCAGATATCGCAGTGGCTGATCCAATGCATTTTCAAAGTCAACCCGTTAAGCTGGTTCCTCAAAGGAACATCGACATTTTTCAATTATGATATTCATACTATAGTTTGCCTCTCGTACTTTTGGATTTTTGGTAATTTTCTCACTCCTTCGCCTGTATTATCAGGTACTTGTGTTAAATAAAGTTCGTCTTTAGAAAAGTGCTTTCGAGGAAACTGTTTTCTCAAACAGCCATCACAGTCCTGTCGAAGCCACCAAAAACTGTACTTTATCATCGTAGACGAGCCTCGTTGACCGAATCTTCTGAGCAGTTCTATTGCTTTGAGCGGCTATGTTGAAAGTAGTTGCCTCATATTCTAATTATTGTTTTGCTGATTTGCGGCTTTGCTCAATAGATGGGCAGTAATGTCTTAATGCTCCTGATACATGCCCTCCTAATAAATGCAAACTATTGAACCAGAACACTCTGTCGTATACGTACTATTTTTTTTCTCTTTTATGCTTTTGATTGAGGTGCTACTTACTTTTTCCAACAACTTGAAACATATTTAAAATGATTGTAAAAAATGTTAATCATTGTTTGAACAGTGTTTGCTTGCAGTGGTTTTAGGTTAAGATAAAAATAACAGAAACGCTTAAGTTCAGCGCAAAGTACAAACTCGTTAAGTTGTCAAGTACTTTTACCCGTCAAATTGAGAAAGAAAATCTCTCAAAGTTTGAGTTAAGCTAAGGCCTTTACCAAAAGGTAAGGTAATAACAGTAAAGTTGGAAGACTTTAACAATAATTCTGAGGAAGACCATGTGTCTGTCATTGATTGGAACCGTAAGCCTACTTGTGCCCACAATTAACCCAATTTTAAGCTTCTGTAAGCACTTGGCACATCCTTTTAAATTCTTCAATCATCTTGATAAGAACGACTGTACTACTACTGTAAGCCCCCATCACTTGTTGCATTTATCATTGACAATATCTCCCTACACCTACTTCCCAAAAAGTCTCCTTCGAACCTCAACTGCACCCCACACAACACACATTACCTTTATACAAAATTTGCACAAACGAGGAACTTCAGTATCAAATAAAGGAAATCCCATTCAATATCATAAAAATGGCCTCCTAACAACTAAAGCACTTGTTGTATCTTCATACCAAATGCGCACACATGCAGCTCCACTTCAAACGTAAACACAACAAGTTGCAAAGCACAACGTTCACACATTTTCCCAGCACAATAGCTCATGTTGCTCGACCAATGACCCATGGTGCTGCTGCTGTCATACCAAACATACATCCAATCCGATATCCAAATCCAAATCTCCGAACACCAACAGAGACTGTAGTGCGCGCTCTAAAGCAAAGGCCCTCCAATTGTTGGATTTATTAGATACAGTATCTTGCCTCGGTCTCGGTGTATTATTCACATTCGCAATCCGCGCACCACATTGCCGCTGCGACTGTTAATGCTTGTGTGCCGAATCGAGTAAAACACAACAAAAAAAAAAAAACATTTCTACGTTTGCAAAGAGTTTTTTTTTTTTTATAAATAAAATCAAATCATTGGACTCCAGTGAGATTTAATTATGTGAAAACCGTCGTTCGAATCGCATGTAAATTTAACGATAATTTTTGTGTGTTTTTCTATCATTCGTACACCAGCAGTTTGAAAGTTGTGTGTCTATCGAAATCGACTGCCCGGTGCCTGGAGTTGAGTATCTCTGTATCTTCAACTACATCATTCGGTTATATTAAAGCACAAGTGATAAAAGTGAAAATATTTTTGTTTCAAAAAAATTTAAATAAAAATCTACACAAATGTGTCGCCGTCCTGAAAGTCGAGTGGTAGTGGATATTTGCAAGAAATTCGCCAAAATGTGGTCAATTATTGAAAGTGTTTTCTATGAGAATTGTTTATAATAAAACAAAAAAAGTATCTTCCTATCTATCATTGTATCTAACAGATACGTAAGATATCCCAGTGATTATTCAATGTGGGGAAGTAGAATACACCTCTGGAATACAAATTTGTATTATTTGTGGTCTGTCGTTGTCGTCGCAGTCGTCGTCTAAGTTGTCATCATCATCATCATCATCATCGCATTCGTTGTCGTAGTCGAGGCAAAAGAGAAGCAGAAGGCGAAGAAATCAAATTCGAACTGCATACTGAGATTGCATCTATTAGATACGAGAACGCATCCCCAACGAGGTATCTTTGCCTTCTTCAGAGGCAAGTTCTGCTCTCGTGTGTAAAAAGATAGCGCATATTTTTGTACAGAGTGTGTGGCATAAAATAATATTTATTTTGGATTGTGTCCAGTGATTAAATTGTGATTTTGTGTGGTGGAAGTAGAAAGAAGTATCTAAAACCGGAGAAAGAGAGAGTATCTTTTTTTGGGGTTTTGTTTTTATTTCTTCGTTTTTTTTTTCTTTTTTGGAATTCAAAATACCAGTGTGTTGTTGTTTGTTTTAAACAAACGCCGATCGATGATAGAAAAAAAAGGGTGAAGGTGGATTTATTTGCGCCACATTATTCAAAACCATAACACCGGAAGAGCAGTGTGAAACGAAATACGAATTTATTTAATGCCAACAGGTAAGTGAGCGCATATTTGACGTATCTGCGGGTATTTTTATTGTATCTATTGTAGTGTTATTGTCTGCCCTTGTATTTGGGGTTTGTTTTAACAGGTGTCCAAGAGAATAAGGCACTGTTAGTAAAGCCTTTGTTTTTGCTCTTTGTTGTGGAACGTAACAAATACCAACTACCGTTACGCTGCTATTCCAATCTGTCTTAATAGAGATACAAAGGCAAAATTGATATTTTGATGAATAAGAATTCAAAAACTGGGTTGCTTTAATTACCTGATCTTTGTTGCGGTTTTCTGGATGATTTTGCTTTACATTGAGTATTTGGTTCGAGTCGATTGGTCCAATCAGTCTGGTATTCCCCCCTTTTGTTTTTTAACAAATTTGAGGAGTTGGAAGTTATCCCTGAACGTGTCCTTTTCATGAGGTTTTCTTTCAGAATATGCGGTGCGATAAAACGACTTGGTGACAGTTTGTCGCATAAAGATTATGTTTTGCACACCAATGGTTTCAATTAGTAGTTATTGATGGCTCTGTGTCTGTTGGCAACAGTTTCGTATTTCAGCATTTTGTGGTAGTAATTAAACTTCATATTATTTTCAGACCTGCTGCGGCTACACCAACCTTTTGGTTTTTTTTTCTCAGTTTGTTTGTTTGGAAATCTGTTGATCAAGCTTTGTTTAATACTCGACTGTGTATTTAGTATTTACTCACCGTTAACCAAAATGACAGAGTTAATGAACAAATGAGTGAAGCGAAAAGTAAGGCAGAGGCGGACTAAAAGAGTTTTTTGTTTAGCACGTGTTGAGTAGGGTTTTTGTGTATGTAATGTGAGTAAATAAAGATGTTACGAGTGATCTTAACTCTATGGAGAACCTCTTTTTTGTTCTTTTTTTTTTGAAACCTTTGTGGTTTTGTTCTCTTTGTCAAAATTGGCACACAATTTTATGAACAATGATGGTAATTGATGAACCGACTTGTGTAAAGTCCATTGACTTTTTTTTTATTTTTAAGTGCGGCTTGGTGGCTTTGTTAATTTTTGGCACCGAGATCATTTGTGAGTGTTTTGATTTATTTAAGCGGTGACACATTAGTCAAATAGGATCAAGAGATGATTTCAAAGCAGCCATAAATCTTTCAAAAGCCATTTTTTGACTAATATATGTTTTGTCACTAATTTGGCAGATGTCTGGTTTGGGACTCGTATAAACGTCCAAACCAGATGAGATATTAGGCCAACACCAATTGTAATTCATTTCACATAAGATTGAGAGTTTCTTATTGATTTTGTGGCAAAAATAACGGTTTTGATGAAATTTCGATCATACATTTGAAAACAAAACAGTAAGGCCCGGTAAAATAAATAATTAAGGTGGCACAACGAGGAACTTTGGGACATATAGGTAATTTCTCACTGCCGTTGCCTTGGAGGGGACCAACAACTGTTTTATTGGCTAGACTTGACTGACACCTGGTGTGTTAGAAACAATCTCTCCGTCAATCCTCTTAAAACTTAGGTTGTCCTCTTTACAAGACGCAGAAAATAGATTGGTCTGACCCAACTTACACTTAAAGGCGGCAACATTTTCATTTCAAATGAAGTCCAACATCTTGGAGTAGCCCTAGATAACAACCTCCTTTGGTCTAAATATGTCAAGTCGGAAACTGTTAGGGCACAGTCAGTCTTCTGGTAATGAAAGGAAGCCTTTAGCAAAGCATGAAGCCTGTCACCGAAAAATGATCCTTTGGATCTATACAACTGTGATAAGGCCAATCATCTCCTATACGTCAGTTATTTGGTGAAACGAGGTGTCGCGTAAACACGTAATTTAAAAAAAAATTTAAAAAAACAATATGTCTTGACTGTACTGAGGTCTTTCCTAGCACTCCGAGTGCTTCTCTCAACGCACTACTGAACCTTCGTCGCCTCAATACCTACATCGTGAGGTGTGCTCTCAAGACCATTTCTCGTTTAATGATATGAAGTCTCAGGAACAATTCGCACTGGAGCTTTGAGGAACTCGAAAATATCTTTTTACTTACGTCTATTGGATATGCCGTATGACACGATGATCCCAAAGCTTAAACTGCGTCAAAAATACACGGTCGGTTTTACCTTGTCTGAGGATTGGTTCACTCTGGAATCTTAAATCTAAAAAAATGGATTGTTGTTGAATCTTCACAGATGGTTACAGACCCGATGATGGATCTTGAGCTGGTGCCTTTGTGGAGAGCGATGACATACGACTTCACTCCTTGTAAGGCACATACGCATCCGTCTTCCAAGCGGAGGCGATTGCTATCTGAATGGCTGTAAGCTACGCTACGAACAATGGCTGGATGGCGACAGCCATGCTGTGGTTAAGGTTCTTACCATGGTCAGCTAGGTCAGATTGTCACTCGCCGCGCCCCCCGGCGGCGTCCGGCGAAGCTCGTGTATTACGATGATTTCTAAGTTCTCGTGTCCGTAGAAATATTGAATGTTCCCGGTTATGTTCCCGTTTCCGTTCCATTAGGAATATGGCCATGAAATATAGTCTTTGTGGCTCGGAGATAATGTATAGCATTCCACTGTCTAAGAAGTTTTGAAATCGATCCAGTACTTTCAAAGTACCCAGTCATGTTCCAGTTCCCGTTTCCATTCCCAAGAGAATATTATTAAAATTGGCCCAGTAGTTTTGGGGGCTTTTCAACACAAGCATACAAACTAAAAATCTTTCTTCTTTATAAGAGTGTAAGTATAGATAGATCTATTGATTAAAAGTAATGGCAAATCGCAAGACACCGATA
Organism: Melanostoma scalare; assembly: GCA_949752695.1. Classification (NCBI taxonomy): domain Eukaryota; kingdom Metazoa; phylum Arthropoda; class Insecta; order Diptera; family Syrphidae; genus Melanostoma; species Melanostoma scalare. The sequence goes on from OX456986.1 coordinate 141,437,895, forward strand.
CGTCAAATGATAACGAAAAGAAGATCAAAACGACAGCAATAAAAGGCGTCACTAGTCCTATGACCTAGGGATTACAGGGTACTACAGCGAACGGAAGCGATAAATCACCGGAAATCGCAATTCCACAGCAAGAATTCAATATAGATTTTGTCAATTTGAATACAATATATTACCTTCTGTTCATCTTTTTACTGAAGGAGGATCCTACTAAGTACGGATGATTCACCCGTCTGTCTTATCTATGGCCTCTGCTTGCTTCCTTTTCTTCCTGCTATCTATACAACTTGGAAGTTGCATAACTCCGCGAAGCTCTTAAAAACGCAAACAGATTTGAGAACCAACTCATTCACGTTTTTTCGTTTTCTCAGAATCCTTTATAGTTGTAAAACTCTGCCAGAAGTGCAAATCTTGATGCTTGTCCTATTCACTCGCGCGTGATGGATAGCATATCTGCCTTTAAACCCGGAGGATTGTGGGCTCGAAATCTAACAGAAGCAAAAAATTTTTCACGGGAATTGGCAAGTCCTCTGATAGTAAATTCATTTCCATGAAAAGCCCTTTCTCGATAAGCCGTTCAGAATTGTAAGAAAATTGTAGGTCCTTTAAATTCCCTTCCTTATGGCGAGAAACCTTCTAGGCCCAGGGGCTCCCCGCTCTGTTGCGCCATTCTATTGTAAGTATGTTATGTCGCTATGTCTGGAACTACGATAAAGATGGAAAAAAATATTTAAGAAAGAAAATAGTTCCATATATAGAGGAAGCTTTAAAGAAGACTCTCAAAAATATCAAAATTTCAGGTAAATCGGTCCAATGGAACTCGAGAAATCCTAGGTATGGTCAAGTGCCAAGACTCAACACTTCATCAGCTATTAATTTCTTTAACTTTTTTTTTTTCAATTTCGTCTGTATTCTTTAAATTGCTTTTTTACGACACTCTAAAAAATACCTGAAATTCCTGCCTCTACGTCAGAACAACTCCTTAAAACTAATTAGCATAATCAATAAAACGTTCAATATGAGTTTCTCAACTTTAACCCACTAAAACCGTATCATAATCAATGTTAACATCAAGTTAACAATTTTTCTTTCTGTACGTCCATTCTTGTTTGTAAAAGGACTAAAGTTATTCCAAGGCAAATTTTCCTGATGAACTTTTCCTTAGCTGACAGTTCTTCCGGCCTTGACATTTTGATAGAATCAAGCGTCTTTTATTACAAATTAAAACGCGTGTGTTTGGTAAGCCTTCTATTGTCTTGTAACAAGGAAAATTATTAATACTTGCATAATTTGCAGTTGTGACGTGAATGCAAGAAAAATTATAGTAATCGCTCTTGAAAATTGGTACACATCATTGAACAGCGTGATGCTTGATTTGACTTTGAATTGAAATAGCAAACCAATTTACATTGCAGGTGCAGTTACAGTTTCTCTGCTGGAAAAATGGTTTTTCACATCAATGGTTCGGTTAAAAGTCAACAACGTAATGTTAGTTTAGCGTTGTTGTTTTCCCTTATCAAGCCTATTCTGGAAAATGCAATCATATATGATGGGAAGTTATGGCGAATATTTATGAGCATGGTCATTCTTTTCAGGTGATGTTATTTCAATGGCCGTATGCAAAGCTAGATGAATGTGGTACTTGATATTAGTTCAAGTGTACATACCATAACGCTCTGCATACTATGAGGAATCTTTTACTAAACATATATGCTCATAATACGAGTGGTTTGCATGTGGACCTCAGTTTGTTTTTGTTAAAGCATCGTTAGGCCATTAAGTAGTTGTTAACATCCGAGCCTCCTAATACATGTTTTTTCGTATACCCGTTTGACAACCGTAAATGAATTACCCGTGTATGAACACGTGAATTTTGTTTTGTTCGTGCTTTCTGTTCAAACTAATCAAAGCTTCTTAAAATATTTTTCGTTTAAGCCGCTGTAACATTGCACCACACAGCATACCCATAGACAAACATCGGCATTACTAGGGCCTTTAAGTCTCTTTTCTTGAGGTCGCAATTCGAGTGAGTATTTTCAATTACCCAATGTACTTGCACAAGCACACCACTCACTGCTTTCACTTTCTATAAGTTAACATCGAAAGTACAGTTTTTCTGATATATTTCTACTGTCAAAAGTCGGTTTTCGTTCTCTGTCGACCTTTGAAGCTTAATATGCTGGAGGTCACGTTGACCCCTTTTTCTAGAATTTTACTCAGTTCCGGAAACGCACTTGGATCAAAGAGGTCGTGTGTGCAGAGTGTAAGTCCTGACAAGAGTCTGCTTTTTGGTTGTTAGAAAGTGTCTATTATAACGTTTCTGTCTTACGGCGTCTTTTATCTTCTTGTTTATGGTGTTTATGGCAGCACTGTGCACTTTTGCTGACTTTTGAATTTTGACTGCTGCTACTTCTGCTGACTGATCGACAAAAAGAAAAAAACAAATGGGACTCGATGGTGTTCCGATTCGGCAGAATAAAAAAGGCTATATCTTTCCGAAGTCATGTTATAACACAGCTTTAGTCAGCTTGAGGCATGAACAGGATATCCTCTCTCATATAATGATTACAAAAAAGTTAATGGTTTGAGTCAATGTAGGCCCTTGAAAAGTTCTAACATCCATAACACTGGAAGGATGTCTTGTGTTGATCGCAGCGTATTTCGATAATAGTTGAGTGATTAGCTTCAGCCCACCTTTACAAGGTTTCACTGTGCGAGAATTACCAAGAGTGTTTCCAACGACGTCCTCGTTGCATGGCTTGCTTTAATATCGCCATGTTTAAGGCATAGTTCGTAAGTTTCTTCGAGAAGCTCGTAGAAAAAATCTTTGGAGTTATCGTATTTTTCTTCAGAGAGGTCGTTTGGCAATTTAGCCCTGGTATTATTTGTCAAAGTATGCTCATTAACCGGATTTTAACTGATACCTTTATACCTGAGTTCACCTCGTAACTTGAAACGATAGATGCACTTAACTCAATTATTTTTCAACGCAATTGCTTTAAGTTCCCACCAATGAACTCCAGTGGCAAATGCTTACCTCCTATTCACTCATCACGATACCAAACCCTCTTCTGTATGGTGCGTATAAAGCTTATTGAAATAAATCTCAAAACATATTTCACACCTTCAACTAGGTGTAGCTACGAGCTAATATTTGTAAGTTACGTTTGTTAAATTATTCATGCGCTTTGATTGACCTTCGTGAATGAAAAACAAAACGCTGCGCTGTATTGCATTTAAAACTGACATTGATTAATAAAGCAAAAGGCTTTGGCAGCACTATTTAGTGAATTAGTACTTATCGGTTGTAATAGTTTCAAAGAAGGGAGTGCAGAGAGTCAACTCCTACTTCCTTTGCAAAATTGTTTTTAAATCAACTGACAACAAAAAAGGCGGCGATGACTCTCGGTCGAGAGTTGCCCATCGAATTTAACTTGTGGACAAAATTGCACTACATTGCCTTTCCACTCTGTGGTATTTACTTTTAGATTGAACTGCCAATGTTATGTTTCTTTTCAATCAAATAGGGCTAATGCCAATATCCCGTATAGTGCGCTTATTGCCAATGGACTCTCGTATTGATCAACTTTACGCAAAATCTAGACTTAGACTATATTCCACGTGATGTTCCTAATCGATCCGAAATCAAGTTCACTGTATTGATCATCATTTTACGGATCACACTCATGATCCTCAACAGTAAACGCTTATAAACTGCAAATGGAAAGCGCCTTCTATAAATGACTGCTCTAAAACGCAAACCGCAAGGCATAACAACTAATTTACTGAGCGATTCGAAATGATCTTTCCAATTAAGTTGGCAATGATCGTGTCAGCTTTGTCATGCATCGAATCATTGATATTTTGACAAATTCATCAGGGCAACTATGATTAGTCGTGAGTGGTATATAATCTAATTTGTATATGACTCTGTGGCAGTGCTGTCCTATGCGAATTAATCTTTCTCCTAATTTAATTGAGAAATCTCATTCTCCTCCTCGTTTTATTTTTTATTTTAAGTGGCGGAAAAGCTTAGTTAAGAACCTAATCAAATCATATGATAGTTTACGATGGCATATTTCTGACATGTGAACTATTTTTAGAATGAATTTTTTTCATAATCTGTCATATCAAACAACAAACAACCGGTTTGTACCGAGTGGAAATATTTATAATTCCATCTGTTCAATCTTGAATCTATGTAACAATGCATCTAGGTATTCTAACAACATTTTTTTTCATCGTGAGCTCTGTGCTCTGCACTTACGTTACTAGAGGCGCTCTCTTCTTGGAAACGTGTTTTTAAATTAATTGAAATGAGCATACTAATTTAGCAAAATAAAATCGCAACTGTAGCGTGAATTGATTAAGTTATTTATGAACAGACCAGAATATTGTGGAGTGAGTATTGTTAAATTATAAAAATGCAATTATTCGCCATGAAAGCTCGACGTTCTAGTTAATTGATTTATGCAAATGAAGGAAACTGAAAAAAAAGATCAGATGATTTGGTCATTTGAATCTGTGGAAAGAAATAGTCGTTGTAACGCTTATACTCGTAGTTCTTATGCGCTCTATTGTACTGAATCAATAAATTTTATCGTAAGATTTGCTGCAGGTGTCCCAAGATAAATTCTGTTTATGCTGTTATTTGAAGAGTTTTAAGGCAGAGTGAAATTTCTCTTAAGTGGACAGTCACGGGATCGTAGTTTCTCATACATTGATGGAGAATATTTTTGTCCGCAGCTATAAGATAATTGAAATATAATCAAAATGAAAAGTTCAAGTGACCTTCACTCCTTATGCGTTTCGCCCAGGTACAAACAGTGGGCTCATCAGTTAGATGCTGTTTGTACCTTTCTAAGACGCAATGTTTGGTCGATGTTTGTCGACACATATATAAAGTTTACAGTGCAAACATCGGCCAGACCACGGGCAACCCTTCTCTAGGTGCAAGAATGCAATCCCATTCCCCTAGAAATATAAAGTTTACATTGTGTTTGCACTGTAAACTTTATATATGTGTCGACAAACATCGACCAAACATTGCGTCTTAGAAAGGTACAAACAGCATCTAACTGATGAGCCCACTGTTTGTACCTGGGCGAAACGCATAAGGAGTGAAGGTCACTTGAACTTTTCATTTTGATTTTAAAAATCAACACTCCAAGAAAACAATAAATTCTTTTTTTAATTTCTTTTTTCGATAATTGAAATATCCTGCACTGAAGTTTTAACTATTTCTTAGAAACTAGAAACATCTGTGGATAACGAGCAGTTTCCTAATTGCTCAGTAATATGGTGAAGTGTGACTTTAGGTTAGTAAAGTCTATGAGCAAAAAGTTTTATTCAAATTTAGAGCTGAAAGTGTCTTTAGACTACCATTTTGAATTCATTCTTACATCCGACTCCATTATCTTCTCATGTAAATAACTCATGGTGTCCACTTAAGGGAATATTTTTTCTTAGTAAGTAATGGCTCTGAAGAGTCATCTGAAGTGGATTTTCCAGCCCTCAGCAGACAACAGGGTTTGAAACAGAGTTTTGAAATTGTGGAACAAATTTTAAAAAAAAGTTGAGTAAATGCAAAACTTTTGGAGTGTATTTTGAACAAAAAGGAAATCTTTACATCTTCTCCAAAAAAAATTTATTTAAGAAAAAGGTGGGCCATTCAATGGTTTCTTTTCATAGTTATGGTTACTTTATCACTGACAGCTGCTTCCCATTATGAACTAATGATGGAATATGGAAAGTCAATATCGTACCTCTGCGGAACGAAATAAGTCGCTTTGCGGTTGAACCAAGTCGGAAAATGTGAAGAACTTATTTCCAAAGTTGGTACTGTGCCCAAGCGTTGTGTTTTTTGAAAGAACTTTTCGCCGACGTTAGGCACCCAGCGCATTAGTGTATAAGTAAGTACATTTGTACAAAAAGTAATGCTAGTGGATAACTCCCATGGTCCCTGTTCCCACACAGACTGAAATATGGCTGCTGTAGCCGAAGGTGTGAGACCCAAATCACGAACACGTTTCTACGGTTCGGTGGGCGTTTTAGATGTTAGCCTATACTTTTTTTAAATGAGATTGATGATACGCACTCAGACGAAATCTGGTTCATGCAGGATGGTGTTTCATGCACCACAGCCTGTGCCGCCAATCACTCCAAAATACGAAATCGTGTTATCAGACATCTTGAAGGTGTCAATTGGTCGCCCTGGAACTATAAATAGACCTCTTTTTGCTATTTCTTACGTGGACTGTCAAGGGCCATTCAATCACGTATCTACTTTCGCGAGGAACTGTCTAGTCAAGAAAATTACACAATCACAATTAACGGTTCGAATTTGTCGTAAGGTGAAGATCTCTGGAATGACCTAGGCCCCGAGATTCCACAACTTTTGTTGAACCTCTTATTGCTTCTTATTTATTTATAAAATCAATTTCAAATCCATGGCTGTCTGGATTTTTGGTTTCCAAATTTTCTATAAGGAAAAAGTCAAGTAAGTCTCGAAAGCATCGCAGCGTCGCGTCGCGTCGGTCGGAGTAGATTTTATTGTTTCTTCGAAAGGGTAGCAAATTTGCTCCGGTCGAAGCAAGGCTAGAACGCTGGTAGGCAACTTGAAGAGTATCCGAGATAAGAAACCAGAAGAGAGGCATGTGTCTCAAGCTAACTTAGAAGCAATGACGTCTACTGTATTCTACTTAGAAGAAGTGATGTTCAGGCAAAGTTGTTCAAAATGGAGTCTCACTCTCCCATAACCCATCTGTTGCGTATGTTAAGTTCATTAAATTCAGACCTTGACAGCCTTGTTACATAACGTATTAAAAACCAAATAGAATTAAGGGCTTTGAAACCCCTACTCGGTCTTTTGTCGTTAAGGCTTAAAATCTCCCCGTTGCTATTGTCCATGAATGGGCACTTACCATGAAACCGAAAAGTACCAAGACAGTACCTGGTATGTGTGTAAACCAAAAAGTGCTTCGACATGGTTACGTTTCTTAATACGACTACAATTTATAAAGCACACATTCGATCAAAACTAGAAAATAACTCCCCATGTTTGGCAAGGGGCTTCTAGAGGAGAAGGAGGTAAAACTGGGATTTAAAAAAAAATTAAAAAAAATGTTTTACTGCAAATTATTTATCATATTTTCTTCTGGTTTGAGACGTGAATATGGCTTCTTAAATAATGTTAGCGGGTGAGGTGCTGCTGTTATTGACGCTTAAATTAACCTATACTATTTACAACTACTGTAACGAAACGGGGGTTTCCGCTGTGTAAAAAACAAATTCAAAGACAGTCGTTCAAAGAGTATGAAAACAGGTTAGGGCCATAGTTTGATCAGAACGAGGACAGACGGCAACGGTCAAGATATGCTTCCGTGAAGCTGAAAACTACATGCCACCTATGCTCACCTCTCCAAGAAATTGTGTGAATCCAGAGCTGATGGTTAATTCTCAAGCTGGTGTTTGGGGCACATGTTGTGATTCGGGCTTCCAAGCTGTTCCTTTAATGGCTTAAGGTTGTGATTTTTAGTGAAGCATCTAAGGAGTGACGCGTGCTGTTTTTAGTGGATGGGCACAGCACTGACACTCAGAATATTGACCTGATCAATAAAGCCAGAACTTTTCGTGTTATAATCTTGTGTTTTCCTCCATACACGACACACCTTTTACAAGTAGGGGATAATTATAAACAAGTTGTTACAACCTGGCTGCTGTCTAACCCTGAACTTGTCGTTATTATCCACCAAGTCGCTGAGTATTTGGAAATACTTTTGTTCAAGTAGCCACTATGTCCACAGCAGTAAATGGATTTCGTAAATGTGGGATTTGGCCCTATAATCCGAATTTTTCGAAACAAGATTCTACTGCCCCTTCTTTGACAACCGAGATTCAGTTAAATGACGGTCCAGAAACCGAGAAGTATTTCAAGATATAAGCAATGCCCAAGCTTCATCTGAGACAGTAGTTGCACAAAGAGCAGATAATGTTATGACTTTTAGCAGAGACGTTGTTGATGACTGTTGCCAGAGTATTCCCCCTAGAGTCCCTTGCTAGTTGATGAAGAATCAGCACCGTATCGAACTAAAGATCAAATGGAGATATTAAAACCAGGTAATGTGCCCACATACGACAAAAGCGACACCAGCTTTATTTTGACTTCTTTAAAACTACTCTTTCCACTTCCGCTTAAAAGAAAATCTTCTTATGTTGCTTAAAGGCGTGGAAAAACTGCAATTATCACAGCGTGTTTCTCAATGCAAACAAAAATAGAAGTCATTTACCAGAAAAAAAGATCAACGAAATCAGCAGAACGACGAAGAGTCTGCTCACAGTGCCGTAATGGTTAGCATGTCTGACTATTACGTGGAAGATTCGTAATTCGAATCCCAACAGAAGCCAATAAATGTTATTCCACGGGTATTTCCTTTCTCGAAAAAAAGGCCAGTCCACCAATAGTAAATAGTCATGAAAAGCGCTTTCTCTATAAGTCGTCCTCTACTAGGAGAGAATTTTAGGTTCCCTTCATTGATTCACAAGACATAATTGTGAGAAATGCTCAAAGGGCTCCACACTCTGTGGCACCACTCTATGTATGAATGTATATGTATGTCGAAGAGTCTCATCATATAAAAATGAATGTGAAGAAGAGGAAGACCACACACGAATGTGTTGTGCGGAAGTATGAAGTATGGCGGATATCATGCTCATTGTGTGGAAGATGGGCGCATAATAGTTGAACAGGAATAGATGATGATAATGACGAAGCCACCCATGCCTGCGTGTTCTGTGAGCTCTAATAATCATTCTCATCACCCCATCTTACAAGCATAATGGGGCTAAACAGGGTAAAAGACCTTGTTTTATTTAAAATTTTAATCTTAAACATGTTACGAAAAGTTCCTGACCACACCAAGTATTAGAATAGTAATATTTAGTTTAAAAAAATTTGATTGTAGTTTTTTTATATTATTTTCCTTCAAAACTTAAGTATCTCAACTTGCCACCCTATCCCCTTACGTACAAAAAAACCATTCTGACTAATAGGATATAGTTTAATTGTAGGTTCAATTGATTCTCTCAATCTTGTTGAAACGTTATCTGTGCAAAGGGCTTGCACCATTTATTTTTCACAAACAGAGGTCTAGTAAAATAGCCAGCTGCACTCATCCCCTTAAGTAGTTTGGCGGAAACATAAGCTTCGCGAGCTAATGTGTTTCGTCTTTAGCTTAACTTCGATCGCATAAAGATGTGGAATGTTTTACTAGACCCCCTTTTTGCCCTGCGCTACGAATCACAAAAGTTCAAATTCAATGTGCATCCTCCTACTATTGTAAAGGCTAACACAGTGCTTTAGAACATTGTAAGGGTAGCCATAGGCCATAGCCTCCTGATTTGCGCGTTGGTTATAAATATCGGGTTTTTCAATAAAAATGCTACAAAAGTTTTTTAAATAAAACAAAAACGGTTTTGAATAATGCCATTATGTATGATATTCGATCTCTTTTGCATGGCCACCACGGGCACGCTTGCAGAAGTCCAGACGTAGAACCCAATATTCTACGGCTTTCTAGCATAAATCGGCTGATACTGCTACAATTTCACGTTCGATATTCGTACGAAGTTCATCAATCGTCGCTGGCTTTTTGACATAGACCATAGACACAACCACAGGAAATAGTCTAACGGCGTCAAATCGCACGACCGAGGCGGCCAAGCGACTGGACCATTTCGTGAGATAACACGTTTTTCAAACTTGGCTTCCAATAAATTGATTGTGACATTCGCTGTGTGGCTTGTGGCGCCGGCGCGGCGTCCTGTTGGAACCACATGTCCTTCAAGTCCATATCATCCAATTGGGGCCAAAAATATTCGGCTATCATTGAACGGTAGCGATCCCCATTCACAGTAACGTGCCGGTCTTGATCGTCACGGAAAAAGTGCGGCCCAATGACGCCACCGGCCCATGAACCACACCAAACCGTAATTTTTTCGGGATGCAATGATGACTCATGGAGTACGTGTGGATTGCTGCCAGACCAATACCGAATATTGTGTTTATTGACGAAGCCATTCATCCAGAAATGAGCCTCATCGCTGAAGATGATTTTTCGATAAAAATCCGAACCATTTCCAAGTTGATGCTCAGCCCAATTCACGAACATACGACGCTTTTGGTGGTCAAGCGGCTTCAGTTCTTGCGTCAATGTAATCTTGTAAGGATGTATTCCAAGATCTTTTCGCAAAATTCGCCACAACGACGTCACAGAGATGCCGAACGCTTGAGAACGACCTGTGAGAGACACATTTGGGCTTTCTGAAACTGAAGCCTCAGCGGCAGCAATATTCTTGACACTACGGGCACTTCTTTGTCTCACTGGCATGGGAACATTTTGTAAATTGGACGTAGCGCTCTTAACGTTGAGGCCACTGACTCCGAATTTCGGTAGTAGATTTTAATAATTTCGATGAAATGGCAAACCTTATTGAAGAGAAATGTCAAAAGAACGGCAAGAAATATGGCGTCGTATCCTGTCCCTGTTACTCTACTTTTGTAGCGTCCCTGTTGAAAAACCCTTTATAACAAAATTTAATTCTGTCAAGCTTTAATCGAATATGTACTTCACTCTCTTTATTCAAAGGAATTTGCACAAGACTGCGAGACTTGAGTTACTGACTAATCTTTCAACAATGCAACGCAATGCAGAGTTGCTATAAAGAATGCAAAACTCTTTCTACTGAATGCCAAAAAGCAACGGAAGTGATGACAATGACACTGAAGGGAAAAACTGAAAAAAAAGACATTAATTTTATTATCTAAGCTATGCAGCGTTGTAATTCTTTTTTTTTATTGCAACCCATTGGCAACGCACAACATAAATAGTTATGAATGAGCAAATCCATTACCACCAATTAAAATGTAAACATACGAGATAAATAATTACCATGAGTCAACACACCATACGCACCGTTCTCAGCCTTCATAAAACGATCAGGCCAAGCAACAGTGATGGATGACAAGTAGTACTTCATTTTTTTTTGCCGGTTAGTGACGCAATTGCAACACTTACAAGCGCAAACTTAATTGACTGGAGTTACTACATAAAAATACTACAGACACGTGATGAAAATAATAAGGGACGTGACTGTTCAAAGAGGTAAAAAGAAGAACTCATAATTAATCGATGATGGTGATTAGGGTTGAACACCATACATCGATATAGTCAATCGTTTCTTTGTTTCGATGTGTTATATGAGCAAGTGGTTACATTGATAGTAATTACGGGTATAGCTCCTTGATTGAAGGAAATTCGTAATAACAGCAACGTGCCACAACTGACAGCTTGTGCTACTCCCACAACAACAAGCAGAGGCGTCATCATGTCAATCTTATGATCTGACTTGACGTTGAGTTTGCATTGTATGTGTGTGTTTGTGTGTGTTGCATCCAATTAAAAAATCCCGCTTAAATTACACTTTTTAATTTGAACATAGCCCAAAGCCATCGCATGAATTTCCTTTCACCTGTTTATCCTGATTTATGCACAAGTGGATTCCACTTAAGAGATTGAGAAGTAAAAAAAACCGCCAAGGGGAACGAGTGCCAACCGCAAAGTGACATAAAAAGCAAGCGATTTATGAATTAAAATGTCATTCATTGTCAGATCGGTTATTGTCACTAACTTTATTACCGTAGTTGGCATTAAACATTCCACGTCAGTTAAAATGTCAAATGCATTTAAGCCAACGATCTTGTTTTCACTATATGCACTTCAGACAGCACACGTGTTTTTGTGGTTTGGCAACATGCAATTCTTTCTCTTTCAGTGGTGGCTTTAAACAGGAATTTCCCTACACTGAAAAACAACAAAACCATCGCAAAACTTCACACAGAATATGGAGCAAGTACTGTACAAGGACTCATTATGGGTGGCTTGTGTCTTATCTTTCTTTTAAGACTTTTCTTAGAGACAGATAAAAAACGTTGCATAATTGCTAAATTATAGACGCTTGCTATGTGCACGTTGCAGGTACACTGGATTCCACAACAAAGGTAATGTAGACTTGAAGAAACTGCACTTTACGATAATGTTAAAAGTTTTAGTCACTCAACCATGCAATGAATTCGGAAAAACAAGTTTATGGTCAAGCTGTACAAAATTGTTCAAGACCTTTGTCTTGGGTGCAACACCAGTAACATGGCACAGAGTGTTGGTTCAGTGAAAGTGCTTTAGGTATACAATGGGACAATAAATTTCAGAATCTTGATGACAACCACGATGGACACGATCGTTATTCAAGCCACCAACGTGCTTTAGTTTTCTTAAAAAGAAAGTTTTGATGCTCATTGAGCACAGCCAGCAATGAAGAGCTCCCAGCTCTCACCATGTCTGTTCCGAGTTTCTGTAATGTGATTCAAGAAATGCAAGACAATCACAGGGGATATTACGCAAGGATGTAATCTCTCCACTGGATTCACAGACTTAAGCCAAAAAAATCTATAGCTTGGTGAATTACAATTGCCACGCCAACAAGCTTTCTACAGTTTTTTCTGCTAAGGGTTTGCAAAAATGTGGAAACTTTTACATTGAATTTGGGGAGCAAACGTCGAGTCGGCCTTCATCCAATTCAGACATGCAATCTACGGTTCTGCTCTTTACAGATCCAAACGTTGATTGAAGTACTTACTAATTGGACTGATTGGTTCAGGTCCAGAGAAAGATGTCTGATATCATTGCTTTGAAAGCTCATGCGGTTTCGTGTCTGCTTATGCCTTGTCGACTTGTATTACAAGCAAAACTGATAGAACTTTGTCTTCCGACCACACCCAGAGAAGGCTTTACTCTTAAATAACTTTCGAAGGAGTCAGTCTAGGAAATCTTCGTAACGTAGTTCAAAGCTATTTGGATATCATACGACTCACCTTGGAGAACAAACGCATAAGGGCCTAACAGAGTATTTGCATGTCCGCACAAAGGCACCAGGGCCTTCGGTTCTAGAACCATTCGTCGAAATCCAAAAACCGTTCCATTCATTTAGGTGATGTGCCCTGTTTTGTTTTGATCTCAAATTATATTGAGCGAACTTTCGTTACTTAAAGGCGAATCCCTTAAGTGGACAAGTTGCACAAGGGCAATAGTTTGCTGAAATTATTTCATTTCAGTTTGAATCTATAAACTTGAAATAATTTTAATATTTCTTCTATGAAATAACACTCTTTTTATTTTACTTCCTCCCTCATAACGCCGTTTGGGGCACATTAGCTGTCATTTTATTCATAGAGTCATTTCGACATACACGCACACATGATGGTAACTCGATTTCGCTTGTTCGCACTTTTGTATTATGCTTGTGGTGTTGAAAGCAATAAAAGAAAGTTGGCCAGACGGATGAAAAAATTGCAGAAAAGACGTCAATGCGAGCTGAACGCAAGAAGACCTGATTTTCAGTCATCCCTGAGCGAGCCGAACTTTACCAACACAATGTTTAGAAAGCAACGGGCGATCTGGAAGACGCTTACTGGAAGACCTGCCCAACCATCTAAAGCAGTGAGTAGGAAGGATAAGAAGAGGAAGATAGAAATCCTGAAAATTGATCAGTCGACGTGATGACATTTTTGAACCATGACATAATCATCAATGAAGATGAGGCAGCGTCAACAGCCACCACGTTGGTGTTCTATGCACTGGTTGGGAGCCAGAGTTCGTTCGTCTCTAACGATCATTTTGCACTTCTGTAGACTCTTAGAAATCACACTGTTTTTGACGGAAGTTTCTATACACACCCGCGTTGTGAGATGTGCTATCGTAACACTACCTCAATTGAGTCATTTGAGGGAAAAATGCAAACTATCTGACTCGTGTTACTAACATACATAAGGTGGCGCAACAGAGCGGGGAGCCCCGGAGCCTAGCGTATTTCTAACAATTCTACTTTGGGAGAAAATAAAGAGTACCTTCAATTTTCTGCCGATTCCGAACGGCTAATCGGGAAAGCGCTTCTCATGGCAATAAATTTACTATTGGAGGGCTTGCCCATTCTTCGTTTGAAATGAAATGAAACAGGCTTCAAATTGGTCAGTCTGAAACAAACTTATTGCAGTCGTTCAAGTTGAAAATACTATGATGTTGCCAGAGTTCGGGTGGATTTTCATTCAGTTGTTACTATTAATTAGTTTCTAATTTAACCAATAGGAAACCATTTTCATGAAAAATGACATAGAGGTTTCATTTTAAACGAACTCTCAAAAGCTTAACTATAAGGTTTTCAACTTAAACGACTGCCTGATATTCGTTTCAGGTTCAGGAATAGGAAAAGCAACATTAGAATTGACTGATCGGTTTCGTTTGAAACGAACTAGCACGAATTTCACGATTTGGTTTCGCTTGTGCTGAGCAAATGAGTAGGAAATACTCGAATCTTTTTTACCCGCAAATGACTCTTGTAAGCTCGTGTCAGGTGCAAACAGATACGTCTGTTTTTGTCGATGTTTGCAAGTTGGTATTTCACCAATTTTTGGTGATTTCAGTGTGAAATGTGTGGTTTGTAAAACTCCCTCCCTCCTGGGACTGTTCATAGATGCCATAGCAGTGAACAGTTTGGAAACTTTATTAGTAATGAAGATATGACTCAATGTTCAACAGCTCTTAAGATTTGGTACTCTTCTCTAAGCCCGATAAAGTACAGTCTATTTAAAAGCAGTACCAAAACTTTCTTAGAAAAGTTAAACATTTTGGGGAATTTCAGTGATAAACATTTTTCAATTTTCATAATTTTCACAAATAGTTTAGTTTAGCAATTTTGTTCTTTTTGAATAAAAACTAAACTAAGGTTTGGGTCCGGTTTGGTATTCTGACCAGGAACACATTGTGTTTTTGTCATTTCTCATTTGAAGTAAAAGCCTTCAACTTCAAAAGGCAATTCAAAATATCAGACAGGTGAAAGGATTTATTCAAGTTTAATGGAATCCTGAATTTATCACGCGTCACAAAGTACCTGTATTTATTACTTGCAGTGCCGCACGAAAGTCCCTAGTGACCTACCAAAAGAAACATCAATTTTCATTACTGTTAAGTTCACAGCACCAACATTCAACATGGGATGTCAACGAGCATGCTGCTGTCTGTTCCCTTTTCGTCGAAATTTAATACCGGCATGTATGGATATTGTACATAACAGCCTCATGTATTCATATGGGGTTGTGTGGTTTTCTTTGCTTGATTTTTTTTGAAACGTTGGAGCCAAAGGAAATGTCTGTGGGTTATTCTCTTCGTTTAAGAAAGCGTATACCTTTGCTCAGACGACATCCAACTCGCAATTATACACAGACGATTAATTCTGTGTCACTTGATGGCGATCAACAGCGTCCCAAGTTCCAACTCGCAGCTCACAGCTTATCTCGCAATTTATTGCGATTGCGAGAGCTTGGTGCTGGTTTATCTTGGTTATTGCTGTCAATTCGAATTGGAATTAATAACATTAAACGTCATTGCCTGGCTATGGGGCAATCTCCGTGGAGACAGAATATAATAATCAATACCACTTGACCTCATTCTCGTTGATTTTTTTATTTGGGATTTGGTTTTCTTATTAAAGAGCAAATAAATTGGGTTTTGAGGCGAAAATTAATGGTTATTGAAATTGCTTGAGTGTCTCACAAGATGCAAAGCGGAGCTTGTTTTCATTTCATCACAAAAACGTGTTGATTGATCATAATCATTATTGTTTTTTTTTTTACTTAAATTTAATACAAGGTCTAAACCTCACCCCAAATACACGCTCTGTCTCAGAACTCAGACACAACATGCCTATTGCCTACCAAAGAGGAAAATCTTGTAAGGCAGAACTTCTAAATCTTTTTAGCTGGATTGAATGCGCGCTTGACAGGAAAGACTTTGCGGTAGGCATTTTCACCGATATACAAGGAGCTTTAGGCAATGCTAGCTCTGATGCTATGTGCAATGCCACCAGAGAGCATGGTATGGACGAGTCATTAGTTCCGTAAATTAAAGCAATGCTAGTGAATAGAACCGTGATCGTTGAAACGGAGTTTGGAAAATATGTTGCAACAGGAGTGAATATGGGCTGTCCACAAGGTGGCGTTCTATCTTCTCTTTTAGGGTGCGTGCTGATCAACTCTCTACTGGAAATGCTTAATGGATCTGAGGAACATGACTCAAGCATATGCCGACGACGCGACGGACGTCGCCGTCATGCTCTCGGTTGGTTCCAGCCTCCTAGCTGTCGGTCTCGTTTGGGGTACAGATTTCTCAGAAATATTTCTCAGGACCTGAACCGTCACTAGGTCTGCCAGGGTCCTCAGTGAGGACTTCAATCAACGGTTTAATCTGTCAAGACCACAACCTTTGACGGCATGCCTCCACTGGTTGCCGACAGACCAAGCGTATGCTCCCCAACGTTAATAGGAAGACTGCAACGTTTTTGTTATCCCGTAGTAGAAAAGAATGTAGAAAGCTTATTGGCGTGGCCACGGAGCACTTCTCGTTTGCCAAACATTTAAACGTGTTGGGCTTAAGTGACAGCACACTCCTGTAGAGAGCATGACGATACCCCGGAGCACTTCCTCTGTGAATGTCCTGCTTTTTCTGGCATTAGGTTATAGATACTCGGCGCAGAGTACCTGTGCACATCTGTTGTGAAATTCAATTAATGCTTTAATGATTACACACGATTAGAATTCAGAGATGCTTTACAAGCTTCGCTTACAAAAAATTGAGCATGGCGGTTGGAATTTATTCGCGCCAGCCGCGGTGCCCGAAAACATTTTCAAAACATAATGGCAAATTATTATCATTACAATAAAGCTAAATTGTTTCCCATAACATGAAATGATATGCGTTCAATTTCTTCTTTAAAACCACATGCCTAAAAAACACCCTTTAGTTTTACGTGTCAAGCACAATGGAAGCAAAATCTGCCTATTCAAAAACCTTCATCTAATGTACATTCAACCCATTTTTGAACCAATAGATTTGAATTGCTTACAGCCATATTATTGAGAATTCGTAAAACTAGAAATGAAACTAGTTTCAGGTAAAACTAGTTTCGTTTCAAGTTTTGCAAAAAATAATCAAAACTAGTTTTAAAAAGAAATCGGTATTATTGATTTCTGGAGAAAAACTAGTTCAAGTTTTGAAAATGGATTCTCGTTTTGAATATCGAAACTAGATTCATATCAAGAGCTGCTTTGATTTTGAAAACAAAATAGAAAATTCAAACAAGTACCTACTGTAATTTGCAAATGATTGATTGTTTGTATAAATATATGAAAATAAAGTATAGGTAAGCGTTGAACTTACCATTCTATTTCTCAAGAATAAGAACATATGGGTGGTCGACGTGACGCGACGCACGGTTCAAGATCATTGAAAGTAAAATACATATAGACCGAAGCAAAAATGGAGACCCTGGCATCGGTTTGTTTATCAAATGGTAGAAGTTGTATTTGGTTCAAAGAGACAAGTAGACAAGCAAAGCGACTCAAACAAAAAAGATCATTCAATGGATTACTGTCCAATCAGTGTGCAACACATTAACGTAATTCAGTAGGTATAAAAATAGCACCTCTTTTAGTCCTATATTAGATGCATCTACCACGAATCATATCCGTCCTTCTAAGACGCTTCAAATTCATTTTGATGCATTTGCGGATAGTGCACGAGAACGTCGTAATATGATAACAACGGGGGGCTAAGGTTGATAAATTGAGGTTTCAGGTGACAAGCCCAATGTTAGATCTCGCGGATGCTTTTCATCTTTCGGTTTAGATGGTTTTGGTTCAGAGTCAGATATTCCAAATTTGTTGACTGGCACAGACACCCTGCCAATTGCTTTGACTGTGGCAGATAAAAAATATCCAACGGCAGCAGTAGATTAGAGTAGGGGTGATTTACTGTGTATGGGGTAGCCAAATACGGTGTATGTGAACAACCTGATTCCCCTACGAAGACGTACATACTTGCCAAACTAACCGATGCCGAAACGAAGCTTCAAAATGAAAGCAGAAAATGATGTGAGGTAATAAAGTTTTGATGAATAATACAAAAACGTTTCGTCTTTACGTCTTCGAAGCAGTCGAAAGATCTCTTATGTGCTACTCAGCACAAGTTTGGGGTATCTTCGAGTTCGACGAAGTAGAAAAGCTTCTTAGATATTTCATCAAGAAAACCTTCAGACTATCGGAAAATACACCAACCTACATGTTGCACCTCGAAACTGGTTTACCTACGTGATATTTACACACAGTTCAGCTGCATTTCTCATATATTGGAAAATCATGAATCAACCAAATCATCAACTCACCAATAAGATAGTTTCGTTTCTAAGTGACAGAAATCTTCAATTCTTTACGGAATCGACGAGATTGAGTGACATCCATGATGTTCAACTTCTCCAACACAATGGAAGATCTTTAGGTGTCACCCTGTAGATGCTTTTAGAAAACATTGAAGGATCAATATGGAATGCTTTCAAAGAACAAAGTCAGCAAAGCCAAACAAGAAGTACCTATAGACTTGTCAGTCATGACCAAGGTGATAAAAATTATTTCCATGACCGAAACAGTCTGGATTTTAAATCAACAATCTTTAAAGCCAACTACTTTGTGTAACCTACGATGCAGAGAAGATATATGTCACTTCATTGGTATCTGCCCCATCCTGAACTCGATCCGAAGGTTATTTTGGGAAAAAATACTATTTCATCAAATGAAATCATAAACATATTAAATAAAGAAAATTGGAAAATCCTATACAACTACCTGAAACCCGCTCTAAAATATAGACAACAAATTATAACGAATCATTTTGATATTGTACTTTTGTATATATAGTTATGTATTTTTATTTCGCGATAACTAAATCAACAAAGAACTTTATTGCTTCATAAAATAACTCTTTTTTCGGCTGACGGCATAAATAAGCCAATGTCTTTTTGTGAAAATTGTTAACAAAGAACTATTTATGTAACTATAAAACTATTTTTTTTTATATCTCAATAAAATCACACTTTACTACTACTGCTTTACTACTACAAAAACGTTTCAAAACTAGTTTTGAAGTCCTCAGAACTAGATATTTCCAGTTTCATGAATTTCTAGTTTTATCAAAAACTATTTTTACGATTTCGAGTTTTATGTGTCACTTTGTTTATCAATAATACCGATTTGTTCAAAACTTGAAATTCGAAAACTAGATCTACGAAAAACTAGTTTCGAAATAAGTGAATAATATGGCTGTTATTCAGTTCTTTTACTTTCAAACATAGAAAAGCACAAGTATAGTTTTCAGCTTTCACTCGCAAACATAGAAAGTAGTTCCAAAAGAAACAATCGCGGAAACCAATTCACCTGGCATGCTATTCCTTTGTTGTTTTTGTATTTCATTGACCTAAATTCATCATGGCGTATCATTAAGAGCAGTTAAAAAAGAAATTACAGTAAAAACGTAACTGTGATTTGAATTCGCGAATATCGAACCAGCTTGGCCCGAAGTTCAGTCTCAAGTTCATATAGGCATAGGGGGTCCCCTATGTTGGTTTTTGGCCACCGCAAACAGACCTTAACATTCCCACAGTTTGTAGTGTGATTATTATGAATCAAAAATCATTGTAGGTCCACACGAACAACGATTCATTTTTTGCCAGCACACCCGCACGTTTTCCGACTTCATATGTCGACATAATACTACCTCCAATTTCCTAATGGCATTGCACTGCACGGGGTTTTTATGTACAATACGAATATGCTGGCATATGTTTTTGCAATTGTGTTGAGTGTAGATGTGTAGGTAAATATAACATTTGCTTGCTAAACGTACTTACAATGTGATGGCTTTTTCCCATCACGCCAATGTGTTTACTCGATCGTTCAATAAACTGATGTCATTCGCTCACTTTATCACAGATGCCGTGGTTTGGTTATCACAGAGTCGGTTACTTTTACTTTTACCTTTTTATCTATGAAATGGTCATTTAGAATGATTGGATTTATCGAGTGTCAGAGGAAATATTAAATGGTTGGTATCATAGGTGTTAACGAACAGTTTTTTGGAAACCTTTTTTGAGTCAGCTATACAATCAAACAGATTAGTGTCAAAACTAATTCGGTTGGAGTCTCCTCTCTTGATTTATCACCAGCTCTTGAAAGCTTTTTACACACTTCTATTTTTTTACATAAAAATTATACAAAAATTTCCGTTTTGCCTCCTATGTTTAAAGTAAGTTACTAATAACACATTCGTTAAAGCATTATTCCAAATTTGGGCCAATAAATGTGTAGTCTAAAGCTGCATCTGCCACATTGACGTCACTGAGCATACAAAAGCTAAGGTTGAAGAAATGTTGTTTTCTTTGCAATATTCCCGTGGCGATCTTTACTAGGCACAGGGGCAATAACATCTGGTGGATTGCTTTACCTTTCGTTAAAAGGATTTTTAAACTTCTCGTGTATTGAAATGTAAGAGTTAGGTAAATCATTCCACATCCGGTTCGACCAGCCAAAGAGTGAATGTCTATATATCACTAGTCACTACACAGCTGAAAGTAGATCTGATTTGCATTTCGTGCTAGGCATGTATTTGGCCGCGTTTCCATTTGCAAGAAAACTTCTGCAAGAAATGTCTGACAGTCTGACCGACAGTTACTTGCAAGTGGAAACTGCGAAGCAAGTTCGATCGCGACAGTCCTTGCATAACTTCTTGCGAGTATTTGCGAGTGCAATAAATTGCACGTTGAAACAGGTTATCATTGACTCGCGACAGTTGTTGCAGCTTACCGAAATAAAAAGAGAGAGTCAAAAGAGAGTACGTGAATTGTCTCGCATATTGTAATCTATATTTATGCGTTGTTTATGAATGTTAAAAATCTCAGCGTCAAGAGGAGTCTATCCTTCGTTGATATTGAATCACGTAATCGAGTTTCCCGCTTTTTTAAAATAGGACCCACTTTTAATAACAAAAATTCCAAATAAACTGGGGTCATCCAAGTGAGATTGAAATATTGTTGAGTGTCTTCTACGTTTAGTTCGTTTAGTAAATTATAGAAGGCACCAGCTTCCTGTCTTCTTAAAATCCAATCGTGCACCCAAGTTGATAGCTTTTTCTTTTTTATCCATGAAATTTTAATTTCAGCTCCGAAACGTTGACGTATTTTCGCCATGACTTCACAATTTTAAATAAATAACTAAATTTCTTGCGACATTAATGACTCTCCAGTGTAGATACCTCTGCAATAAATTGCGAAAGTATGATGTGCGAGCTTCTTGCAAAACATTTATTGGAGAAGAAAATACAAGAATTCATTTAGCAGTGTAAACGCTACTGCAAGAAACTTCTGCAAGACTTCCGCGAGTTAACTTGCAAATGTAAACGCGGCCTTACGATCTATAATAGCCTCTCGGAATTTGTGGACATCCTGTATGCTTGAGAAGTGTCGTGAGTCGACCACAATATGATCAGTTTGGTTGATATTTGATTAATCAGGAGAACCACATGTCCCTTTCTGGATATCGAGGCGTGGGAATCACGTAATACAATAACGTCTTGCCTCTCAGCAAAGTAAATAAACCTTAGTGTAGTCCTTGTCGTCTGATTACTCTACAAAAGATGAAAGTTCCAACTACAAGTCCTCAAACTAGTAGTAGTTGCTGTTGTTCGAGGTAGCATTCCGCGATGGTAAATATTACAGTCAATTAGAGTTAAATTTCCCAAGCCAGAACTATGCAATCGCATTTCGTGGACATCGGCTTTACAACAGTCCAGCCTGTTAAGGGATCAAACAATCCACGTGTAGATATGAAAATCCTTATACCATTTTCATTTGTGAGTTCGTCCGTATCCGAGGCTAGTTGTAGTTTCGAACTATAGTTTCTTTATGTGGACGGAAAGGCACCCGCATAGACGAAACCCAACTTGCAGAGCCACATTTTTAATTAGACTTCAAAGGAGGAGCCGGCTGAATCGTTTCTTATAGGGTTGAGATCCGAATGTGTTGAAGTAGCCCTGTGTGTTCACTAAGTAGTTCCTCCTGACTGGAACTGTAGACACCACCGTTCACTCCATTTAAGGAAATTCCTCTGCTGCCGCCTGTGGTCAAAAAGGGTGGAGGAGAAGTTGGCAATGTGGTCTCCCACTTTGTTTTTGTAGTCTTTTAAAAAATACAGAAGTCAGCGACCTAAAAAAATACATTATAAGGCTTCTTATTTATTTGTTTAACTATTTCTTAGTATACTCGTTCGTACATTATTAATTAATCAAATTTAGTATCTTGAGAACGAGTAATCGTTATGTGAAAACCTGGGGTCACATTAAATACATTGCACAACTGGAACTGAATGACAAAAATCAAAAATGTAATATATAGCTAATTTCAGTGCCTTCACATTCTACATGAGTCCATAAGTCACAACCTTGATACTGCACCCAAGGGACCCTACTACTTCGTCATTGAAATAAATGCTTTCACAGAACACAGAGTAAACATGGTTGAGTTTACAGGAACGAATCATTTTTACTTGTAATGTGACAACCGGGACCACAAGACGACCAATGTGAGGGGGCCAAATTACGAGCATTGCAAATGAACCAACGTACATACATATTTTGTATTAAATATGTATTAAATTTATATTTCATATTCATATTCACCTTCCAATTTACGTAGCAGAACATTGTAAAGTATCGGATGTTCGAACACAAAAGCCAAAACTTTCTATTTTTTTGAACAACTATCGAAATAAAAATCAACTGTTTCGTCGGTCGCGAGTTTTTTCAACTAGTTCGAATGCTTTTCCAAAGCTACGGCCTTTGCTGGATTTGTACGGGATTTATTGTTAAGACATTGAAATATTGAAGGGGTCCAATACACGTGTAGGCAACATTACAACCTTTTCTTTTATGACTTAGCGGATGTATACATCACCACCAATTTAATTTGAACAAAAAAGTATCGGAAAGATGTTGGATTTTACCAAAACTTCCGTTGCTTGAAAATGAATATGGTCAAATATCAAAATATAAAATAAAATTTTTTTGAACATCGTTTCAAACAACTACGACAAAGTTGAATGCTAAGAGATGGCACTTTATGGGAGACAAAGCTTTCATATGTATATTTCCACTGAAAATGTTTGAAGCCGATTTCACGAAAAAGATTTCATAACACTTTAAACTTTCTTTACCGCAAAAGGGTTAGTTCAGGTGATCGTTTTTCAATGTTTAAAGAAGTAAAGCAGGGAGTTCCTCAAGGCTCAATATTAAGTTCGATACTATTCTGCATTTTTATTCATGACCTTCCAACTGTGTGTAAATGTACTTCAGTAGATCTTTATGCTGACGATGTCTAACTGCATCTAGCAAAACCTTCAGGTAACCTCAATAAACTTGTTTTTCTCATAAATGAAGACTTAAAACACATTACAACTTGGTCTGAAGCTAATGGACTGCTCAATCCATCAAAATCGCAGATTATACCCATCTCTAAAAACAATTTTGATATTTGCCTCCTTCCTAAAGTTAACCTTAATATTAACAAAATTAAAGCTGTGGACTCAGATACTAGCCTAGGTTATATTATCGCAACCGTAATTAGTCTGGTTACAATTACTGTCTTGGGTCGTATTTACGGATGTCTGCGAAAACTGTGGATTAGTGCTTATTTTACCCCTCAGGAAACAAGACGAAAACTGGTACTGTCTCTAGTCTTACCCCTCATAACACATGCTGAAGTGGTCTTGACTCCTCATCGCAGCGAAAACTACAAGTTGCCTTCAATGATGCAGTGCGTTATATTTATGGATATAACCATATTCCTGTATTTGAATAGGGTATTACTTGGTTGTTCTTTAAAACATTATATCATCGCCAGGAATTGTATTTTTTCCACAAAACTATGATAACTCGAAACCCACCTTACTTATATAGCAATTTTACTCCCTCCTCAAAGCTATCAACCTCATTCCCTACCGTTACAATTACCTTAACTCATCACGCTTATTTTTTATCAATACTGTAAGACTTTGGAACTCTTTGCCCTCTCAATTGAAGAATATTTCAGATCCAAACAATTTTAAAAGTGCAAAGAAGTCAGTACCTACTTGGATATTACTCACCGGTAGCGCGCACAATGTCCACAACTATGTATGTATTTGCAAATACTTTTAAAGCAAGCGTAACATATTAATATGCAATTCACAAAGTATCCTCGGAACAGAAACTACTTAACAAAAAAAAAAAAAAAACTGTACAATTATCAGCCCACACCTTTTCTATTCTATTCGCAATAAAACGACCTTCTCAGAAGGCTTAAGTTTCAGCAGTAAAAATACCAAAACGGAGCTTATAGGAAAACATAAACCAATCACTGTTCCTCCATTAACCATGAAAATCATGCGGCGAGTCAACATGTCCAGCTATTAACAATAAATTGTAAAATGAAAAGTCTTCCTATGTGGCATTCTTAGATATTAGCACACTCCTTTAAAGTAATAACATAGTCTGCTGGCGGCGGCGTCATTTTTGCAATAAAAAAAAATATAGCTTGACTGCTATTAAAATGCAATAAAGCGAAGATTAAATCCGTAACCATGTTTCAAGTGTTCTTAAAGCAGTGCTAGACTACGTTTAGGGGTGTCCAATTACGAGTACATTAAAAATTATCGACTAGTTATTGGTCGATAGATCGCTGGAAAGTTTTCTTTTACGTCAGCCAGGTTATGAGAGATAAAAAGGTCACGAGGAGTGGTTTTGATGGAGGCGTCAGAGGAAATGCCGAGATCTCACTCTGTGTTATTTCAGCCTCGCAGTTGAATATGTTTCTCCATAGTCGATGAATGCGACGGAAGATAATAGTCACGATAATGAATTCAATGAAGGTTTGAGTAATCAATCGAGCTGCTGAGGCTTATTTCTGGAGATCCAAAGTGCGTCGTTTGCTGTCCCTGTTGGTCTACTTTTGTAGCGTCCCTGTTGAAAACCCTTTATTCTACATTTTCATTTATGATGTAAGTTGTCCAACTCACTCGGAAAAAAGTGGGATGGAATCTCAACCCATAGTCTCAGTGACAAATTTACAGAACTTATTCCAAAACATTGCGGGCTTTCCATTTCAACGCTGCATATTGTGTTGTTCATTGTGAGACATATTAAATAAATGAAAAGATTAGTAAAGTTTTTAACAGTTAAAACACTTATTTTATTTCCTCAGATGTACATTTCAGAAGCAATGCTTCCATCGTCAGTGAGATTTATAAAATTAAATTAAATTAAATTATTTGTCAAAAAACTAATAATAAACAAAAATGTTTCTAAACAAAATTACAGTTGAGTTGAATCTATTAAAAAATTTTTTGAATATTGAATCTTTGATTGGTCCATCATCACTATTCATTAGATTATTTTTGTTTTTAAATATGTAAAGTGATTCAAAAGCATCTAATTCATAATTGCTATTTACATTTCTTATTAGTTTTAAATTTTGCAAACTAAAGCTATGACTATTTTCTAGCATATGTTCTGCAACACTTGACTTTTCTTTTTCATTATATTTAAGATGTGCAAAATGTTCTTTAAATCTTTTTAGAATAGGTCTTCTTGTCTGTCCTATATATTCTTTTGCACAATCATTACATCCGATAGAATAAATTCCTGACTTTTGAAGTTGGTTAATTTTATCCTTAGATCCTCCAATCAGATTTTTTATTTTTATTTCGCTGCACTCACTCATACGGATATTATATTTATTAAAGATTGGTTTTATCTTAGATGTTATTTCTGGATAGAAATAAAATTTTGAATATTTCTTTTCGTCATTTCCTTCATTCCTTATTAGATCTAAAGTTGTATAATTTCTCAATTCTTGTTTTCTTCTATGTGCAATTGTTAAATCTTCAATAAATTTTTCAGTATATCCATTAATTTTGGCTATGTCTTTAATTTTTTGGAATTCTTTTATTTTTGTTTCTATAGTCATTGGAATATTTAGAGCTCTAAAAATCATTGAGTGAAAAGCTGACATCTTATGTTCAAAGGAATGGAACGAGTCTGATGTAATGTATCTCAGAGTATTCGTTGGTTTTCTGTATATATCCAATTCGAAATTGTCTCCATTCCGAGTTATACTTAAATCCAGAAAATTTAGTTTCCCTTCAATTTCTTCTTCATATGTAAATTTTATTGATGGGTATTTAGTTCTATTTAATTTGTTAATGAGCTGACGAAGTTCATGTTTTTTGATTATCGCTCATATATCATCTACATATCTTAACCAAATTCTTGGAAAATTTACTTGATTTTTCATTTCAGTTTCTATATGCGACATAAATAAATTTGCTAAAAACGGGCTCATATGTGATCCCATACTGCAACCAAATTTTTGTCTGTAAAACTTTTCATTAAACTGGAACCAATTTTCATCCATGCACAGTTTAGTAAGTTTTACAAATTCATTTATTTCTTCTGGTTTAAGTGTATTTCTTTCTAGCCATTTTTTCAGAAAAACTAAAGTTTCATAAATTGGAACATTTGGATATAATGAAACAACATCGAATGAAACTTGAATCTCATTGCTAGCTATTTTTAAGTTCTTTACTTTTTCTGCAAATTCAATTCCATTTTTTATAGCTGCTGTTTCAAATTTGATTGGGAGATAATTTGGTTTTTCTAATAACCAACCAAGTTTTGATAATATTGATCCAGTTGTTGATGTAATTGGTCTTATTTGTTTTCCTGGTTTATGTAATTTTAACTGAGAATATAATCTTGGTAAAATTGGATTTGAAACATTTAATTTCCTTGATAAATTAGGATCATTAAAAACTTTAACTGCTTGTTTGATAGCTTCTTTAGTTCTCCTTATCATTCCCGGTAAAGGATTAAAAATTAATTCTTCATAAGGTCCAGTTCTTATAAATTGTTCATTGCAATATATTCTTGTTTGTCTAGTATTACAATATTATTGCTTTTATCAGCTTTACTGAAAATAACTGAAGCTTTCTTTTCTTTTAAACTTTACGCTGCTCCTCTAAAATTTTTCATTTTAGCAGTCATGTTCGTTAGATCGTTAAAATTAATTTTATCTATAGCTTCGGACCTTACTCTAACTTTATCGTCAGGATCATTGAAATGTTTCAGAGCTGTTTCAATGTTAATCAAAGCACTTTGGATAGCTTTTTCTTTTGTTGGTTGCAATGCAAAATTTAATCCTCTATTGAGTAATTCTAATTCATTTGTTGTAAATTCCAAACTTGAACAATTTTTTACGAAATCTTCTACTGGTTCTACTTCTTTAAAAATCTTCTTTTGCTCATTATAATTGACTCTACCTATTAAAAGATTGAATTTTTTAATTAAGATTTGTTTTTTCTTACCAAATTCACAGTTAACTGTATCTTGAACATGCATAATAAAATTATTCCAATCGTTTGATTGTTCCATTATTTGCATTTGATTATTGCCTTTGCTTCAGAATAATTTCTTTGTTTCGGAAGTAAAATAAAAAAATGAATAGCGAGGATCCCCGAGGCACAGCGCATTTCTCAAAACCATCGCCTTTGTGAAGGGATGGAGGAGGCCTAAAATTTTCTGCCGATTCCGAAGGGCTAAACGAGAAAGAGCTTCTCATGTTAGTGAAATTGCTATCGAAGAACTTGCCAATGTTCCATTTGCATATCAATCCCGGCGATTTTGGTAGTAGTTAACGCATAACTCGAGGAGGTCATGCTGATCCAATAAGTACAAAAGCCTCTTTACCATTTTTTTTTTTAATTTTATAATTATGAATCAAGCTATTTGTGCGAAAGCTTTCAACATACATATGTTTGTTTATGACACAATTGCATTCAAGAAATAAGTGAATCTCTACGACTACAACCAGCACTAAATATTTACCTTAGCCGAACAAACTTCAAAGAAAAAGAATGCAAAATAAAAAAACTGCTGAAAGTGGGCTAAAAGTTAGCTATCAGTTTGCTAATGTTTGTCCTATCAATTAGTGAGTACGAGGCATCGCATATACCATGTCACACTGAAGCTTTCAAAAATAAAATAACCATTTAGTCTAAAGTGATATATGAGTTTTCACCCATTTTTTCTTCCGCCATTCACACACATCAAATAGAAAAGAAAACACAGCAATCGACTTACAAAAACACTCCAACAAGTGTTATTCGTTATAAGTTATTACCCTTGAGCAAAATATTGGCTAAATGCCAATGAAATACTGAACACTTCAAATAACTGTATACATGCCAACGATGAGTGAAGTGAAAAAGCATTAGTCAAATCATATTCAATGGAAATTAAAGAGGTGTACGTTAAATGAAACCAATTTTTACCACCAAACTTGGTGGGTTAATGAACATTTGTTTGCGTCACCTTCTGGGAACCACCTATTCGCAATTAATTATGTTTAATGTTAGCTCAACGCCGTCATACATGACCGCTAAGGTGTAAAGTTCCTTCCCCGGGCGCTGTATTTAACGATTTTGATTTTTTGGCGGAAAAGGTATTAGCAGTGATCAGTGAGTGTCAATACCGACAGCAATGCAAACATGCACAATGCACAGAAACTTCCATTTCCTTCCACTGGGTCATATTATTTCAAGCAGAAAGAACTATGGATGAAATCTCTTCTCTCCTTAATGAAATTGTATTAAAATTAAGCTCTTGTCGTTCTAAAGTTGAACAATTTAATGTTATCACCAATCTAGCAGTGAAATACATTTACTCATTATGATGGACACAAACCCAAAAATGATTACTTGGAATGCTACAAGCATTCAAAATAAGAAACTCGAATTTTTTGAATTTTTGAAACTTAACCATATTGACATCGCTTTATTGACTGAAACCTGGTTGAAAGATGAACATAACTTTTCAGACAGTAGTTTTGCATGCTATAGGCTTGATCGGCAGAATACAAGAGCAGGTGGAGTTGCCATATTAATTAATAAGGCAATTAAACATTCTGTTTTACCTCCTGCTAGGCTGGAAATAATTGAAGCAATTGGTGTGGAAATTTTCTTACAGGATTCTTCTAAATTAAGTACACTGAACCAAATTTGGTAGTGATATTGATGAAAATGTTGGTAGAATTGAAGAAAGGGTGATCAATATACGGTCAATGAAAACTATGTGTCAGCTTGACGAATTAATTGTCAATTTTTCGTAAAGCTAATGAATCTATGAAATTTTGTCAAACTGAATAAAATTCATCATATAATTTTAAAAATTAAGTAGACAAAGATTCTTCAATTTGAATAAGTATGTTGTTGAATTGAAAAAATATTCTTCACTTTCACTAATTTTTATTCTTCAAATTGACAGTTGTTCTTCATTTTCACACTCACCTTTCTTCCTTTTGACATAAAAAATTGTCAAATCCACAAATCTTGTTTTGCGTGTTGATGAAATATTCTTCATTTTGAACCAATGTATTTAAAAACTTACGATTTTTCTTCATTTTCACATCAATTTTTTTCTTGAAGTGAAGAAATTTCTTCGAAGTATGGCAAACCTTTTTCTTCACTTTTATGAAATATTCTTCAGTTTTTCAAACCATTCGCGTTTTTTTCATTTCCAAAACAGAATCTTATTTTAACATCCCATAGTCAAAGCTAAAATTCTCAAGCTTAATACATCTTCTTCAAGTTTGCTTACCATTCTTTAGTTTAGTAACGCAGAATATCAAATCACTTATTTTATG
Organism: Melanostoma scalare; assembly: GCA_949752695.1. NCBI lineage: Eukaryota > Metazoa > Arthropoda > Insecta > Diptera > Syrphidae > Melanostoma > Melanostoma scalare. Next base: position 141,467,613 of record OX456986.1, read on the forward strand.
AATCTGTAAGAAACATTTTAATTTTATTTTCAAATATTTGTTTACAAATGTATGTAGGTGACAGCTCAAAACGTAACATTTTCTTTTCACTTAACCCTTTACCGCATGAATTAATCTCAGCGGTCAAAAAAAATAAAAAACTTTTTTTATGGGTTCTTAGTGCTGTTTGAAAACATTCTGCAATAAAAAAACACAAAAAAGTAAATTTGTTTAAAAAATAAGAACAAAAGCCAAATTTGGCTTCGTATGCAGTAAGGTGTTAGAAATCTTACAAATTTTATTTATTCACTTTACGAGAAGAATTCAAGAAAATAGTAAGAAATAAATATTTTCAATTCAAAAACATAGCAAAACAATTCATTGCAAGAAGGTTATGAAAAAAATAACAAAAGATAAAAACTTTTCATTTGAAAACAAAACAAAATAATTTATTGTATTGAAAATAACTTAAGTATTATTTCAAAGATCTGAACTGAGAAAAGCAATTTCTTATTTCATTATAACATAGAGCAACTCCACATTTTTGACAAAATGTAAACGAACGTCCATTGCAATTATTTTGGCAAATTTGACGATTTTTTTTAATTTGTGGCAAATGACCATAGTTATCACAACGTACCGAAGAAAGAGGAAAGTCTTGATGCCTTGCAAGATGCTGTCTTTTCAGGGTGGTTGTCGGTGTTGTAATGGTTGGAGTGGTTCGACTTGATGTTGGAGTTCCAATAGTCTCAGAAGTAGCAACTTGCAAGACTAAGTGAGCTGCATGGTCGGTCGCGTCTTTTCAAAGCCATCTTATCAGCCTTGCATAAGTTTTCCGCAACAGCAAGTTTGAAATCAAAAAGCGGTAAGTGGAAGTCGTTCCCAACGTCGTCAGATGATCCATGCACTCACTATACATAAGTCTATCACATGAAAAAATATTCTTTGTACCATTTCTTGGATCACAAAGGAATACGGTGTAGTCCAAGCATCGAATCTAACAAATCGACACAGCCCATGTACCTACTTGTTGTAAACCTAGACAGATTTAGGAGCGGAAATATTTCTGTATTGCTTATCCTTTCTAAAATAACGGCGTCTGTCTACAATTAGTTCGCTGCCACATACGGTGACATCATGCTTACAACTTTGTTGTCAAACCACGGAACCAAGCTCAATTTGACTCAATCAATTCTGGCCGGTTTTTCAACCATGCTTCTACATCCTCCTTTTTTCAGCTCTTCAATCGGCATTTTTGAATTTGGAACTTTGTTGAGCCTCACGGTACCCAGTGGTAAGAGTTTATTTTTGAATAAATGGACCTGCAAATTCAGGCTATTGTAGCAAATGTCAAAAAATCTCCCAACCAAAAAAAAATTAAAAATCAACAAAATATGTAAATTTGCAACCCTTTACTGCATACGAAGCCAAATATGGCTTCCGTACCTTTTGCTCTCCCAAGACCAGCCTAATCATTTTTTTCAATAAAAAATTGGTTCATTGCATGCGCAATTTGACACTTAATCAAAAATATATTTTTGATTTCACTTTACTTACCAAGCAATAGCAATAACTAACACTCAAAATATTAATATATTCTACACTTCCGTTTTCAATACACCGGACCGACCGGCTGACCTTTGATCACGAAATGCATACTTCTTTGCTGTCGCACACACAAAAAAACTACTGTTAAGTGTTCATAGAAATACAAAGAAGAGGATCGTGTTGTATTTCGATCTTTTCCATGTGACAGAGAACAGAAAAAAGGATACAAAAAGCTAAAGCCATATTTGGCTTCGTATGCGGTAAAGGGTTAAATAAGATTCTTCCGGTCCGGTCAGTGATAATAAGACTCAACGGTAGGCCATCTAGCTTAGGTTTAGATTGAGCTCTATTGCCGCAGGGAAATCAGGAGAGAGTGACCTGAAATACAATAGAGCACATTTTAAAAGCGTTTATATGTAGTTTTTTCATTGAAAATATACATAAATTATTTTTAAAACCAAAAAAGTATGGACTATTTTTTAGTTTATTGCAAACTATTTTTTATTTATTTTTCTAGTCGGATTTATTCAATAGGTTCTTGAATAATATTTGTACTTACTTATTGATGGGTAGTTGTTAAACAGCTACATTTCTTCTTTCCATTTTTTTTTGAATATTTTCACTTTTAAGACTAAGAGAATTTTAGTGTTAACACTTTGAGCACTGAAATAACTATGACCACTTGCTTTCTTTAGCAACCCAACTTTCAAACAATTTATTAATATTAGAAAAAAAAATTGTCAATTTGAGGAAAACGTTTTCCTGGAAAGAAAGAAAATTTTGTCAAAGTGAGGAAACGTTTCTTACATTTCATGAATTTTGTTCGGTATAAAAGAAACTGTATATTTAGGTTATTCGGTCGGGAGTTATAATTACAAAATTTTGTCAATTTGAAGAAACTCACATTTACGCATTATTTCACTCAAGTAGACTATTTGACTTTCGTCATTGTGACAATCATTCTTCGATTTGAATAACATACTGAGAGCTGAGAACAATTGAAGAAAGTTTTTTGATTTTGAATATTTAAATCTTCAATAGTATGAAATATGTTATGAAAATTTGTTAATTTGAATAATTGATTCTTCAAAGATTGACAAAATATTTTCTTCAATATCACCTACGACATTTGGTTCAGTGTATCTTTTCCGTCTATTTGCCGGGTGGAAATAGTTGTGCTGAGAAGAAAACTAAGTTTAAAAAGGATATTCAAAAAATTTTTAGGACAAGCAACAATTTTATCATAGGTGGAGATTTGAATTCTAGACATCGGTCGTGGAGATGCCTGAGAGCTAACTGCTGGGGAAACATCCTGCATGACACTGTTGCTGTGTACAGATCACTTTCACTGTTACATCCTCTAGAACCAACATTTATACCTAGCTCTCCCAATACAAGTCCTTCGACTCTTGATTTTTTTATTACTAACAATACTAGCCGCTTCTCAGAACCTATCACAATAAATGCGCTAAGTTCAAATCACTTACCAGTCTCCATTACGCTTAACCAAACTGTCAATATCAACCAGTTTAATGGTCAGTTTAAATTCTCCTCTGCAAACTGGAACAGATATTCCTCCTTTATATCTGAAAACCTGAATCCAGATGAGTTAACTTTGAATAATGTCAATCGTGTCCCAAACACGAATACAACTTGACTACCTGAACCAATATTGCAGCTGATTCGAACGCGTAACTCGCTATAGGCTTGACATTTTTAAAAATAATGTATTAATATTGAATCAACAAATCAAAGATCAAATATCTAAATTTAGAAATCGTAAATGGAACACTCTACTATCTAGTTTTGATAAGGGCTCCACACCATTCTGGAAAATAACAAAAATTATTAAAAAAAGGGGATCAAACGTTCTTCCTCTTCAATCCAGTGACGAATCATATGTTACGCAAGTGGAAAAGGCAAATCTGCTAGCTGCAACTTTTAGCCAAAACCACACAAAATCAGCTCATCTCAGTGATATCCGGACTGAAAATATAGTCAGTGAAAAACTAAGTGAATTAGCAAATACTCCTTCAGATTTTTATGACCATTTACTTATTAGCACTTCAACTGTTAAAGAACTTGTCAAACAACTCAAACCAAACAAGTCTCCTGGTCCTGATGGAACTAACAATAGACTACTTAAACCCTTACCTAATAAAGGCATTAAGTTTCTAACGTTTATTTTCAATTCTTGTTTAAGACTTTGCTTTTACAGTTAAAATTATACCTATCTGTAAGCCTGGCAAGATCAAAAACAATCCGCAGAGTTATAGGCCTATTAGCTTACTATGCACTCTCAGTAAAGTGTTCGAAAAAATTATAAAACAACGTCTTTTACTGCACATTGAAGACTCACATGTGTATCCAAAGGAGCAGTTTGGTTTCAGACAGGGTTACTCTACCAACCACCAGATCCTTAGAATTAAAAACCACATCAGGAATAGTTTTCATGAAAAGCTATCAACTGGCTTTGTGCTTATGGACATAGAAAAAGCATTCGACACTGTCTGGCATGATGGGCTTATATATAAGCTTATCTATTTTAATTTTCCTATTTATCTCATCAAACTAGTCTCTAGCTTCCTGAGAAACAGAAAACACAGTGCTTACATAGGACACGATAATTATAACATGATATTATGTCTGGTGTTCCGCAGGGATCTGTGCTGGGCCCAATTTTATTCAATGTTTACATGTCTGATATCCCACATATAAATCCTAACGCTCATATTGCAATGTTTGCGGATGACACACCGTTTTTGCATCAAGCATTAACCCAGAACATGCTCTTAACTCAATACAGGACTCAATAAATATAATTCAAAACTTTTTCCGAAAATGGAAAATCAAGGCCAACGCTACAAAACCAACGGCAATATGGTTCACTCGCCGTAGAAAGCAGAATTTTTTGTCTCAGAAAATGCTTCAACTAAACTCTGAAAAGAATGGTGTCGAAACTGTAAATACTTAGGTATCACTTTTGAAAAAAGATTAACGAAGATTAAAAGAAGATCGAAAAACATATTTCAAAAACAATAAATAAAGTAGATATTGTACTCAAAATACTGTACCCTTTTATTAATCGCAAATCAAGGCTTAGTAAGCATAACAAAATAATAATATTTAAAACAATTTTTCAACCAATCCTTACTTATGGTGCACCAGTCTGGAAAGACTGTGCTGAGACCCATCTAAAAAAATTACAAGTAAAACAAAATAAAATATTGAAGTTAATGCTTAACCTTCCGTGGCATTTTTCAATAGCAAGGCTTCACGATAAAGCAAATGTTCAACCTATAAAATCCCTTTTAAACAAACTTGAAGGAAACTTTATTACAAAATGTTTGTATTCGGACAATGACTTAATTCTAAGTCTAATAAACTAGCTTTTTCTATTATTCTCGAGATTTGGGCTTATGTGCAATTTTTAGTTATTTAAGTGTCATGTAAGGGTTTTTTCCTAATAGCTTTTCCCTTGAATTCGAAATTGTATTTGGCATTATACTTTTTATTATATCTATAAATTTATTAAAGTTGTAAAGAATTATTTTTCTGTAACTCTTAAGAAACCGAAACTAATTATAAAAATTGTAAAGAAATATTATACTACTAATAAAATGAAATGAAATGAACTAAACTCCAAGCAAATTCCGTTCTGATGAAAGGGACAATATAGCCATTGCAGCGTTTTTAAAAAAAGCAGAAAATTTTCAATGTGATTTATCCTATTTTAAAAGAGAGTGGGATTGGGCTAACCCTAGAGTCGAAGAAGTGAGCTCAGTTTAAATTTTGAAGTTGGCAACTTCAAGAACTGATTTACACGTCAATCCTTGCAGTTTTGCATATCAAACACAACCCATGCTTATAATGATTACGGCTAACAAAAATTAGGCACAAAGTTGCAAGCACTTGTTTATTTTATTTTTTCAGATTGAACAGCCCGCTTCATCTCAAACGATGCAAATGAACAGCCCACCAGGGTTGGGGATACACAAGTGCATACAAAGTTTTGTACTCTATGACTAATTTAGTATAAAATACTACTGACGTAGATTCGGTAATTACGTTCAATGATATTGTTTGCTTCTGAATTCGTTGAAATGAAGATTAATATATCCAGCGAATGATATGAGTATTTGATTGAGTGGTTTGTTCTTTTACAGTAATGTCTTCATTCAAAGCAGTGACAGTATGAGTAAGTTGCTCGAAGAGATATTGAGAAGGTGCTTCAAATTAGTTAAACAAAGATTGGTCTTAATTGACTTTGGTGAATAGCAAATGAAATGAAATTAATTCCCAATTCCTCTCTACTTTCCTTTATTTTTTCCAACAGTAGCATACCTGCTCTTCGGAGCATGGTTTCGCAACGTTTACGTTCGAAATTGATGAACGGATTGAAGTTGATTGTTTCTGTTGCTAAGATTTTGAAACGTTTTGCTCCTAAAACGAGAAGTATGATAGCAAATTATTGGAATCTTACTGTAAATTTTTATTGTAAAATCTTAATTTTCTTTTGTAACCATAAAAAGATTAAAAGTTGCTGTTTTGTTTGGTTACGTTTACCGCAATGATGAAGAAAATAGCCGAATGCCGAATTATATGAGTGCAGTTTCATTCGATACTTTTCTTTTTCAATTCAACCAAAAGATTGCATTTAATTCTTATTCTGTTACTCAACTTCGAGACTTCCACTTCAAAATTAGGCAGTTATCATTCACTTGAGATTAAGACGATTGCCATCGTGAATGAAATCTTTTAATTTATTGAAATTTTCTGTATACGTTGGCATTCATTGAATTCATTGGCATTCTTTGCTTTCATTTGTTTTTTTTTGCATTTCTTGCACTTTTATTTGCATTCTCTTGCAGTTTTTGCATTTCCACGCATTCGTTGTATTCTTTCAAGACCTTTTACATAGTAAAGGCTTATTATTAGACGTATGGGTTTCAATCTTGCAGTACTTTTTTCGTAGTTGGTCTTTTTGACAGCAGCTGTAACTCCATTGATTTGCTATTTCATGGAGGAAAAATTGAAGCCGCATGACCTGTATGGCGGATCGAAAAACCACTTTTTTCGCGGATCGCTTCGTAATAGCTAAAAAACGTCTTTATTAAGTATAAAATTAAGAAATCCGAAGCCTGGGGGTGGACAAACGATGCCTTCAGTTAACGCATCGAACTCAAAGTTTTTTTTTCACGCGAAAGATGCACGCACGTATCCGACCGACTTGGTTTTAAATTTTTCGGCTCAGGAGCGACCGATTCATTTGAAATTTTCAGGGCAATTTTAATTTTCAATTTGTACATAATAAAAGGAGGTTCGCTATTTAACTTTAGCCATCTAGGTGATCTAGAAGCTAAGATAAACGCAAAAGAAGTTGATGAAATAACGTAATTTATTGCAATTTTTGTACTTTCCGCGGTTATTAAAACGCAGTAAAAAAGAAATTTTTTTTGTCTTTTCAAGAGCCTTACACCCATATAGTTTAGCATGAAATTTTGGTAAATATTAATCAAACTACATTGCAAAACGTGCGAACTCTCTTATATCTTATTGATTATGTCGTAAAAAAGGGCATATAAAGAAATTCGAAATTGAATCGACTTTTATTGCATGAATCGATTAATCGGTTATTTTGAAGAAAAGACCGAAAGCGTTATTAAATTAGAGGGTGTAAATCGGATATACGGATTCTAATCCATCTTCATTCGTTTTTTCAATATATCTCAAAAAAGAAGCAAAATTTTGATGCAATTGCGGACGTTTTTTGTAGAGAGCAAATTTTCGCATCGAAATGTTTCTTTTGAAATATTATAAAAAAAGAATTTTTATCCAAAATAATAAAATTCCCGACAAAAAAAAGTCAATTTTTTCCAATTTTTGAGGTTTGTCAGTTTTTTTAATGGCATTTCTTTCTGGTTGGAGATAAGTATTAGCAATGCTTCATAGAAAGGAAATTAAATAGAATTTTCTTTAAAATGCTATATCAGAGAACTCTGTATGTTTGAAATTCACCGAAATATTGTCCCTTAAACATAGACATTTACTAACAGTATAAAAAGGATGAAGAACGACGATAAATGTCTATGTTTAAGTGACAATATTTCGGTGAATTTCAAACATACAAAGTTCTCTGATATAGCATTTTAAAGAAAATTCTATTCTATTCTAAAACGGCTAAGCTCATTGAATTCTGACCTTAACATCATTGTTACATGGGGTCGTAAAAACCGAGTAGAATTCAATGCTTCGAAAACTAAATGCTGTCTCTTGTCGTTGAAGCTTATTATTCCCCCATTGCCATTATCCATGAATTGTACCTGAATCCAAGAAACCGGAAAACTGTCAGTACTTGGTATGTGCGTAAACGATGATCTTCGTTGGAATGACCACATATTTGAAGTCACCAAAAACGCTTCTTAATGCTTAGGCTTCTTAAGACGATGCAGGAAGTTCTTCACCCCTTCTGATACAATTTATAAGGCCTTCATCCGCCCAAAACTGGAGTATAACTCCCATATATGGTCAGGTGCTCCTCAAACATCTTTGCGCCTGCTTGATAGGGTACAAAATAGAGCATTAAAATTGATAGGTGATAGTTCAATCGTAGAATCGATTGATTCTCTTGAACATCGCCGAAATGTTACCTGTCTCACACTCTTTTATCGCTTTTTTCACAAACAGTGCTCTAGTGAAATAGCCAGCTGCATTCCTCCCCTGAAACAATTTATCCGCAACACCCGCTTTGCTAGGAATGCTCATCAGTTTTACCTTGAGCCCAACTTCGGACGTACAGTCGAGTATAGAGATTCGTATTTCAGTCGAACCACCCGAATGTGGAATGCTTTACCTGCCTCTGTGTTACCTCTGCATTACGATTAACAAAAAATCAAAAGCAACGTGCATTGGTGTCTCCTTTCAAATCCTCTCCTATTTTCCTAAATGCTCGCACTGTGTTCTATAACATTATAAGTTATGAATATAACCCCTTGATGTGCGCGAAAATTTGAAACGAAAATTTCGTTCCGACTTACGAATCTACGGTGCCTGACTTGCTGGGTAAGCTTAATATGGATGAATTTGCTATGGGTTCTGCGAACACAAATAGCTATTTTGGCCCTGTTGAAAATGTGTGGGTTAGAAAAAGTGATGGGAAAAAGTTGTTCCTGATGGATCATCTGGTGGATCTGCAGCATCGGTTGCTGGATTTTTATGCGCTGGAGCGTTACGGAGCGACACCGGTGGATCTGTACACCAACCAGCAGCTTATTGTTCTGTCTCTGATTCAGCATTAATGCTGGAAGCAATTTGTGGCTATGATACAAAAGATTCAATTCTATTACCTCAATGGTTTATATTTTCTTAGCTATGGAAGATGAAATGTAGGTCACACAATATACGTTATTCTATATATTTCTTTGGCTTTAATTTCTTGTTGTTTTGTCCAGAAAGGGAAAATCAAAAACGTTTAACAGCTGGCTTATGATTTTGACATAAGGGATGAATAACTATAATGGGTGATGAAAAAGATTATAAATAAGGATTTTTTATTCACTGAATAAAGTCGGTTCTAGGTCGGTAATAGGTTCTTATTCAATGCATAACTATTATGCGTTTTATTTTAAGCGTGTAATAGCAAAATCTAATAAATACGGCTGCATATATGTATAATTATGTAGAACAAAAACAAGCGATATTTATCTGCTGCTCTGCTGGTCAAAGGTGTGGTCGCTGCTGTGGTGTCGATCAGAATGAAAGTCAATTTGTTTAATAGGCAAATTGCTACAGGTGTGTGGTGAAGAAACTATGCAAAATGTGTGCAGCGAGAAGATCGTAGCATATTCCCCACACTTTTGAGCAGAAAAGAGCAATAGGTTCAAGTGTTGTTAATTATTGTGATAACATACAATTCATCTTCAATTAAACAATTCAATCAAACAATTTATACATTTAAGTGAATCCCAAACACACTGATTGTTGCTTTAAATTTCCCTTTCCTTTTAAAGCAGTGGTTATTGCATAAAAAGGGGCTACTCAATACCATAATCTGCCTAGAGTTTGTTTACTCCTAGTTAGAAAGTTAAGCATGCTTCGCCTAGGCCTTTTTTGCACTCATAAATAATTACTATATAAATTGTGCTGGATATTTGGCTGTGGTGTGTCAAATTTTGGTAGAATATGGAACCAAAACACTTCCCGTCTCAAATCATATCATAGAAGTTATTTGTTTTCTGCACCATACATATACAATTAAACCAATCATTTTACCTCTTCAACCTTTACTTTGCTTTTTGTGAAATACGAGTGTTTGAAAAGAGTGTCAAGCAGTCACTAAAATGCACCAATAGCGTTTTGGAAATAGTGTGCAAACTTTGCCTTCACGGCGTTGATTGCAATACGTTTTTTGCCCAAAATACAAATATTTATTGAAAATGGTCAAGAAAAGAGCCTTTTGGAACTCCATAAAAAATATCAATTATTTGATGAACTTGTTGTTCAAGCTTAAGCAACATATTTGCAGTGAACTATAACATTTTTCTCTCATCTGCCACCGAAATGAACATCCCAGCTATCGTACGCTTCCCAAATACACCCTGAATTCCAGCACCAACTGCCAGATAGAATTTTCCATTTTAGCTTGATTCAATACGTCACAGCTCATATTGAGTCCTTCCCAAAAGGGCTTGAAGGACGGATGTAAGCAGGGAAAGTTAGGAGTATGCGACGACTTTGGATGATTAACGGTATAGGATAGGCAGTAGGTTTGAACCTAGTTGTGTCCATTGCCATCTCATTTTTTATAGTGTGACCAGTGCTCGCTGTGAACTCAATGAGAATTTAGTATTTCCCGCTATAGAAAAGCAAGCTCCTAATCTGTACTGTATCGTTCTGCTTCTGTAATCATAGAAAAACCAACCCCGAAGAGAGTTCGACGAGTAAGGAGCAAGCTCCAAACTACGTGAATAAAACCACACCGTGAAATATAGAATCAAACAAACTCAAAGAAGCCGGATTAGTAAATTTGTAATAACAGGTCCTACTTGGGCCTGACGAGTCTACTTCAGCTTTAAACAGAAAACATCTTCTAGATAAATCGTTTGAGCCATATTTTTTTGAAAACTTTTTTAATGTCTAGCAGAACTTGGTTGGGCTTAAGACGGCTGTTAGGAAAACGAGAGATGGGACATTGAGCCTTTGGTTATAACACCGATTACGTAGCAAATGTGCAGTCTGCTTAGGTATATCAAGCATCTGGAGCGTTTTGGATTCAGGTTCCGGCAGATCGTTTTGTAAGCCAGATAGTTGGTGACGTTTGTTTGCAAATCCACACTCTTTGCATGCAAAATATGAACATTTTATTCATTAGTTGATTTAAAGCGATAAGATGAAGAAGAATGAGTACCCTTACAGAATTTTCTAAAAGTCTTACAAAAAGTCAATGGATTGAAGCTCCCTTATTTTGGTGCGCCTAGCATTTGTTATCGGTGTACTCCGCAGTGTGAAGTAGACAAACGGGAGAGCTATGGTATCTTTGAGATAGATCCCAATACTCATTGCCTCGTCAAAGGAAAACAAGATCAAGTAGTTTCTGAATAATATACTCAATAAGTTCACATTCTATCCCGCTCTTGTCACGGGGGCCTCCACTGAGCATGATTCGTGCTATGTATGTCGACGAACCGTGTCGTGATGGTTAGCATGTCCACCTGCTAACCCAGAGGTTCGAGGTTCGAATCCCAGCAGAGGCAACAATTTTTTTCCACGGGTATCGCTTTTAGCGAGGAATTGGCAAGTCCTCCGTTAGAAAATTCATTGCTATGAAAAGCGCCTTCTCGATTAGCCGTTCGGAACCGGCAGAAAATTGTAGGTCCCCTCCATTTTATCACAAGGCATGGTTGTGAGAAATGCGCTATGCCCAGGGGCTCCTCGCTCTGTTGCGCCACCCTATTTATTTTTTTATTTTATTTATTTAGCATAAGATTTGACAAAAGCTTTTTTCTGTGTTTCATAATTGCTTCTTCTTAAGAGCTGTCAATTTGTTGTTGTTGTTGCTATTGCTGTTGAAGTTAAAACGCGGCGTCTGCAAATGATTTGTCCAGTCTCTAGAATGTGTGTGTCTTAGATTTTAAACACGAAACGTCAGACAGTAAAAATTACACTGGGAATTTTGAATCAAGATTCAACAACCTAAAGGGCCTGCCACGTACTGAACGGCAAAGCCGCAGGGCAGCAAAGTTAAAACGAAAGCGAAAGCTCACCGGGAAAGCGATGTCGTTTTTGGGATCATATTCACGTTCTATGGAATATATAAGAAAGTGTAAAAGAACAATTATTTATAAACAAAAATCATTGCGATTGAAGTTGTAGACAATAAAGCTACTTTGTGTTTAGTTTAACTTATTGAGTTCATTCTTTTACTAGCCCCCACCAGCGGTAAGGTCTTAAAAGTAGCTCCTCAACATCCAACAACTCATGCCCTTCATACGATCATTTGGCAGATGGCAGTGAAACGAGTAGAGTCTGATTGAGCCTTAGTGCTACTATACTTTATGCTCGATTCAATTTAAAAAGCAGATGGGCATTTTCTTTCGATCAATAAATTTTTAGGTGAGCCGGCGAACAAAATGAATTTTTTATAGCTTGGTTATCAACTCTGAAATGGAGTCGGTGTTAAATAAGAGAGGCAATGTTCGGAGATTAAGAAGAACCAAGCCACACGAGCTAATGGTCTAAAAGTTAGGGGAAGCTTAAATGCTTCCCATCCAAGCGATATTGAGAAAGAAAAATCTGTTGTCGGTCGCTCATAGATTGGTTCTGATTACGTGGAGTTTTAAGTGAGGTAAGAATCCCACACTACTTGGTGTCGAATACTGCCAAGTGTCTTTTGAAAATTTCCTTCTGACAAAAAAAAAAAAAAAATTGCTTGGTTAGAAATACTTTTTGCACAACAAAAGACAAGAGAATTTCTCACAAATGTCAGGACAGTGAATTATCTCCTCACCCCACAGAAATTATATCAGAAAAATATGTTCTCATGACCTTACAACCGAAATAAAGTTGATAATGTACAAATTACGACAGTAGAACTTGTGGAACACTTTACTTCTTGTTTATTATTCAACGTGTGTACATCAGCAGAACTTTTCGCTGTATTCATATACAACAGCAAATTTTCATTAATTTCCGTTAAGAAACACTCTTAAGATAATGAAATGCCAAACGAAGGAATACACAAGACATAACCGTGCTATATGTTACATCAGACAGACGGCTTTTTCATTAACACCATTTAATATTCTAAAACAGCACACATCCTTTATGAAAAGCACTTTCAGTCTCACTCTGGTGGCCTTACTTATTCATCACTAGGCAAAGGGTGAGTCAGATTCTCCTAACCGACCAAATGGAAAATGTTACATTGAGTCTACTTAGTAAAAGTTAGTGAGTAAGTGTTAGTCTGCCACAGATATAAATGACTGAAGGAGATTATTGCGTGAGTGCTGAAATGACGACTTTCTGCTGTTGCCTTTGATGAAGAAGAGGTGATAAAATATTCACTTTTTTTTAACAGACAGGCATGCAATAAAATTTGAGAAAGCCTCGCAGCTAGAAATTAGAAGGAAATATGTTTTTTTGAAACAAAAGCTAATTTGAAAAGATGATTTGAAACAGCAGGTTGAAAGTAAATCGCCCACTTTAAGTTAATTTATGAAATTTGATTTGACATTTTCTAAGAATTACTTCTTAACCATTGCTGCCTCAGGAGGCGGATTCGCATGGAAATGATTAAAACACACTTCCTGGAGTAACCCCTCCTAGCAACCAATTTGAATCAAAGAAGGAGTGATATCTGAGCATGTGGTCTTCGTGGTGTAATGGATAAAGCACGTCCACCTGTAACGTGGGTGTTTAAGCTTCTCAAGAATCTCTTGAACGTGCAATTGTTTTTGCACAAGTGTCACCTTGCAAACGAAAAAGAAATCCTTCAACGGACTACCTGCAGGCGTAGAATTAGCGGATGTCCTTAGCTATTGCATAGCAGATATAACCACCTATCAAGAAGTGTAACAGAAGCAACGCTTATTTGAGGTGGACTCCAGGAATTAGATTACCAAATCCGATCAATGAGCGTATCAAGACAATCCGCACATGGTCTAAGCACTCCATTATAACCCTGACATGCGTCACGCTCCCACACAAGAGAAAGGCGAGAACTTAAAAGATTGTTTCTACGAGCTCCTCGAAGAAAAACGTGAGCAATGCTCTAGACATGACATGAAAACCGTCCTTGGCCAATTTAACTCAAAACTCGGGAAGGTGGCCGTCATTGTAAACACAATCGGAGGTTTTCATAGCCCGTATGACTAAAATTCTGAAAACTGACTCAGGTTAATCGATTATCATGTGGGGCTAAGGCTTGTTTTCATAACCTTCCATTCCAGATTTCGTTAAAGGAACACGGCCATTCCCAGACCAACATTCACTTTGTCTTGATGCAAAAGCTGCACTTCTTCGATCACTTGTGGTTTTTCTGAGCTGTTTTATGCCGCAGTTTAGTGTGTTTACATATATCCACCAAGTGAGAAAATGCCTCTTCGCTCAAGAAAATGTTGTTCCAAAAACCAATGTTTATATTCTGTTCGTCCATCGCAAAAGAAGCGTATCAATTTTTTCTGAATTTTATATGAATGGAGATAGAAATCCAAATGCAAAATACAAAATAAATGCCTTAGTGAGGAATGCGACACTTTCATTGCTGCTAACGCAAGGAAAGTAATAAAATCGGATTTATCAGATAGACTTGCACTTGCAGCAGCATTATTTTCGACCTATGCACTAGCTTAACGACATCATAGTAAAGGGCCCAGCCCATAGAATCCGTTGTGTCCGTTCTATGCCGAGTCAACTGACAGCTCGATTAAATCCACACGTTTTTACCAGGGGTGACCCATAAGCATCGGATGCAACGGACGCAACGCAATAAGTAGACCAGCTTTTAATTTTTGCGTCCGGCAGAATTGATGGCATTAGCTGTAAAAACCAGTTTGGAGTTTTCTCTTGCTGTGGTGGAATATAAGAAACCCATACTTAAGAGAGGTGACTTATGCCGTTTTCGTTTGGTAAAACTAGAGTACCCTTTTTTTAGAGTACCCTAATTTTTACTCTGAAAAAATTTCTAGAGTAGCAAAACTTGCTCTGAGGGCAATTTCTGACAGCAAAAAGAGTACCCTTAGGGTACTCTTTTTTCCCAAAAGAAAACGGCATTAACTTTAATTTTTTACCGCTACAGAAAAAACATTTGAGGCAATATTTTTGATCGGATTTTAGTAAAAAAACTAGTTTTAAAAGCCCTCTCTTAATAGCCTGTCTTTATTGATCGTATTCGAGATTTGTTAAATAGATACACCATTAATAACGAAGTTCATCAAAATCATAACATTGTTCAATCGATCAATTTGTGTAACAGAGAAGGGGAACAAGAAAACAGTCGCTTTGTTCGCACGAACTTTCAATAAATTGGACAGTGTATACTTCGTCAACATTATTTTATTGGGACACATCCACAGCAACACGTGTTCTACTCGAAGAAGCTCATTAAGAACATTTTTAAGGGGTTAGGACTAGGACTACAATTTCAAAACAATGTTAAAAAACACAGTGCGAGTATTAAGGAAACTAGGAGAGGATCTAATAGGAAACACCGATGCACATTGCTTTTGTGAAAATAGCGATAAAAGAGATTGAGACAGGTAACGCTTCGACGATGTTCAAGTGAATCAATCGATCCTATGATTGAACTATTTTATCTTTCAGTTCTAACTGTTTTGTATTCCATCAAGTAGACACAAAGATGTTTGAGGAGCACTTGACTAAATATGGGAGTTATTCACCAGTTTTGGAAGAATTTTAAGCCTCATAAATTGTAGTCAGATCAGAAAGGGTGAAAAGTTTCCCACATATCGTCTTAACAAAATTATGCACTTAGCATCGTTTTCGGAGACTCCAAATATGTGTTCACTCCAACAAAGGCCATCGTTTACAGACATACCGAGTACTGACAGCTTTACGGTTTCTTGTATGCAGGGAGGTTTTAAGCTCAAACGACAAATGACAAAACTGTGTTCTCGAAGCATTAAATTATTCTCGGTTTTCATTACCAAATGTCACTATGCTGCCAAGGTAAGAATTCAATGAGCTTATCATACGCAGCCGTTCCAGTTCCACATTCAAAGAGCAGGAGAATGAGTGTGGGAACGAACATGAAAAACTGACAGTTGAATCATCAGCAAAACAATTGAGAGGATTAGGAGTTTTAGAAAAGAGATCGTTTATGAAAATCAGGAAGAGCGTCGGAAACAAAACGGAGCCCTGGGGCACTCCAGCATTTATTAGGTGAGTATCAGACTTGAAACCATCCAACACAACTAGTGTTGAACAGTTCGAAAGGTAATTTCTAGTCCAGCAAATAAGAAACTCATCGAGATTAAAAGCACGTCTTTCGACAAGAGAGCCTCATGTCAGACTCTATCAAATGCCTTACAAATTTCAAACGCACTAATCTTACTTTCTCCAAAACAGTGTTGAGATTGGTTCAAATTTTCGGTTCTTCAAGATATTTCATGAGTTGACGGTATATTAACGTTTCTATGACCATGGAGAGAAGGGACTTTTGTGCAATTGGCGCTAAGTGGAGGTTTCGCTATTTTAGGGACGTGGCTGTACAAATACAAATGCAGTTTACCATCTGCTCGGGAAGAATATAGAAGAAGAGGAAAAACAGAAAAGCTTATGCAGTGGCTTCGCCAGCGTGTAAGAACACCTCTATAGAATAACGGAGGGGATACCACCTGCCAGAGGATTTATGTATATTGTGATGTCTTAGGGCTCTCGCTACCGAGCGAGCTTGAAAAAATATCTGCTGCATCACAGCAGAGCAAAAAACACAAAACCAAAAGTTTTAGGACAGAACAGTATTTTTTGCCGTACTTTTTGGTCATACAGAATGCTGACATGACAACTGCCAAAACATTTGAATTTTGCATTTGTTTGATGAGAACTCAACTTCAGTTTTCGTTTCAACTTGTTGAAGCTGTGTCGAAAATTGAAGTAATTTATGAATTGATTTTTCTTAAAAAACTGAATAGTTAACTAATTGAAAGTGGACAGTAAGCCATGTAAACAATTTTTGAAAAATTAACATTTACTCCACACATAAATCTGCGGAGTAGGGGAGTTGCAGCCGGGCGACAATGACCATTTGGCTGATACACCACAAGACTAGATTTAGATTAGATTTAGATTGACGGGTAGAGCTTGCTCAGCTCCGGGCACTGCGGTGTCTGAATGAAACCTATTGTGCCAGCCCATGTGAGGTTTCAGGACAGTTCTTCTGCTCCTGAATTGAACCAGAAGTTAACAATCTTCTGTGGGTAAAAGGGTTTGAGTTTATCTAGGGGGATAATCTCATAATCAAGTATTTGCTTTCTAAGGCGGAAAAGTGCTAGACATTCTGTAATGATGTGCAGAGATGTTTCTTCATTTTCGACGCATAGTCTACAGATAGGGTCCGCTACAAGCCTCATTTGGTGAAGATGTTTCTTTAAAGAACAGTGACCGGTTAGTAGTCCTGTGCAAATTTTTAGGGTTTTCATATTGAGGTTCAGTAGGAATTTTGATGTTTTTTCAGTATAATCTGGCAAAAAGAGTTTTGAATAGATTTGACCAGGTGAGTTACTCCAAGCTTTATTAGATTCCTCCAGTAGGATGTTCTTGGCAGTATGTTTGAAGGTGCTTTTATTTACACCGCAGAAGGGTTCAGGACCGACGAATGGTTTAGATACGCCATATTTAGCTAAGATGTCTGCTTTCTCATTGCCATCATAGCCTTTGTGTGCTGGGATCCAATGGAGGATTACAGTGTTTTTCCTTGCTAGTTTAGAGAGTGACATGACCACAAAACTAACTACGCAATTACTACATACAACAAATAACACATGACCACAGCACGCAGTAGTACAGGACTGTCCCCCATTTTGCCACTAACTACGCTCATTCCGATTTAATTACGGTGTTCTAATGGGAACCGACTCTTTTCTTGTCTCAATCAAAATATTTACATTCAACATTCTTGTGCGCATTATGTTGAGCTCAGAATGCCTTCATTCAATTTTTAACAAATTAGCAATAGATTCAGTTTTCACTTTTTTTGTGTTAAGAAAAAGTGAAAACCAAATCCACTGGCGATTTGCTAATAATTGTGCTACAGTGATGAATGTAGTCTTTCTGAGTCACTCCGAAATATAGCTGAAGGTCCTCGCATTTAAATTTTGTACTTATGATTCGTACTCATAATTCCTTAACCCGTTGTTTTTCGGGAGTTAAAAATTAAATTAAATAAATAGCGTGACGCAGCAGAGCGAGAAGCCCAAGAGCCTAGCGCATTTCTGACAACCATGAATTGTGAGGGAATGGAGGTGACCTACAATTTTCAGCCGGTTCCGAAAGACTTATCGAGAAAGCGCTTTTCATGCCAAAGTATTTACTATATCGAAGGACTTGCCAATTCCTCGCAAAGGGCGATACCCGTGGAATAACATTTTTGTCCTCTCTCCTATAACCTCTGTTGTTATTCCAACCACGAGACTCTGGGCTTACGGCAGACATGCTTATTATCACGAAACGTGTACCTTACAAAGTGCTATATAAACCACCTTAAAAAAACTCCAACTGTGAACAATTAAGTGGAGAGCTCGTTCATCTCTAGTTCATCGACTCATTTCTAATTTATTTTATTTATTTTAGCTTATTTATATCTGTCAAAACACCGCAACGGACTGTATCCATTGCATACCGCAAAATTCACTGCACTGCTGGGCTCTTGACGCTTCTTCACAGCTATACCAATTGTTTGCGTAGTCGGTCGCAAAAGGTGTCTACGTTTAAGTAACTACTTTTAAAGTAAGTTCTAATTATTTTTTTCGAGTTGCTCGATTGTTAAGCGACATACTGTCATACATACATAGTGGCAAGCATTTAACTAATATTTTGAAATTGAAAATAAAATCGCTTCCAACTTAAAACCACAAAATAATTGACCCTTCATTTCGGACGCCAGCTTTCAACTTGTGAAGGAATGGACCAAAGGGTTTATGACTTTGCCGAATAATCTGCGAATCTCATTTAATTTATATTCCTTCTTCAGAAGCTACCGACATTGTAACTACAAAAGCACCGTGTCATAATTTTATCACCATAACTAGTAATTCAAGCTTCCACCTACCATTTTGAGTTAAGGTTGTTATTTGCCAGAAAAATTGTTTTTTGAGGAAGAAACTGTAATTTATTATCAACTATTTTGTACGTGATATCGCAAGTGACGCAATGTGTCCGTACGTGACACACAAATGAAAAATTACTTAGAAAATGGAACGTGTCACGTAGCTAGGTAATTACTCTACAGTTGTTCTTAACACAACATTACACTAAAGTTTATAGGTTCGCTGATTTTTTACTTGTTCCTCTTTAGTTTGTAGATTTTGCCCGTTTATGGTTTTATATAAAAACTAATAGTGAAACTAGTTCAATTTTGCATGTGCGTTCTAGTTTGATGTCTTCAACTATTACAATGTACAACAGTAAGAGACGCGCGCTACCTGAAAAAGTAAGTGTGACTCACTGTGTGTAAGCCCCTTGCAGCTACTTTCAACAGACTCATCTAGTCTTTCTTCAATTCCCACCACAATTTGACATAGTCAAAGTCAAGAGCGATGATACACTGAAAAAACACAATAAAAATAACATTTTTAAACGAAACTCCTCCTTTAATTGCAGGTTGTTGATATTTAAAAGGCCAACAAAGTCAGATTGTTTATATTTTAATTAGAAACAGATTTTGCTTATCAGGCTCCAAGCTAATTACTACGCTTTGTCATGCGGGGCGTATGAGTGATCAAATTTTCTTTAATTAGTTTCGCTATTAAACGAACGCATGTTTTTTATTTCAATTTTCGTTCGAATTCTTTATTTCATCTCTAGCATTTGTATGTGTTTGATGTGTCATATGTTTGTAGGGTACACGAAAATACTGAAAACATATCGATTATCTGTAAACAACATCATTAAAATCACCCTTGTCATTCAGCTTTGTCATCCGACTGAAACGACATGATGGTGTTTATGCCATCTTTGAACAAGAAACGTGTGCTTCAAATTTATTCCAAAATCAAGAGGGTCGATGATGTGATGATAAAGTGGCTAGACCGCATTAAAGTACACAATAAACCAACTTCGCCTGAGATGAACAGATATGAATTCGAAGCATTGGTCATGTTTTGCAATACGAATTCAGTAAGAGGATTACGATGTCCTTTCAAATGATTCTGAAGGGAGAGTATAAAAATAAGCGATGAGAAACAACCGTGGATCTCTACGAAGCCCAATCCAAAAACAAAAAGTTTCAAGGACGATTCGGGAACGAGCATCTACTTGTAGCTTGCCTCAATTTTGGTGATGGATGTTCTGTTTATTTTTTATCTGAGTGTAATGATGGAAGCGCACAAAGTAGTGTGAAACAATGATGAAATCGACAAGTGTGCTTTGATGTTTGTGCAAATGACAACAACATTAAATGTCAGGTCTGGCTCTTATTTGTGTTTCCTAATTTCATTGTACTGTTCTTAGAATTTTATGATGATGTTGTTTTTGATGCCGTGGGCTTAACTTATTTGTTTTGATACAATGAGTATCGATGTAAGGTAAAATAAAACAGGTTTTGTTAAAAAGAAGTTTTTAGTATAAGGGGTGCTCGTGAATTGAGAAGTATGTACAATGTACATGTGCCGGTTAGGTGGGAATTCGAGGTTCGAGTCCCAGAAACATAACTTTGTTTTTCCACGGGTAAAGTCTTTCGCGAACAACTGGTAAGCCTCCTAATAAGTCATTCGGAATCAGCCCAATATGTTTGACTTTTTTCGATAAACTTAAATGAACTCTGGGTAAAAAATAATAACAAATTCTTTGTTACAATTCTTTATTATAAAATTGAACTTCCGGAACAGTTAGGCTTAAGCTCCATGAGCATTGTTGCCCCTCATTTATTTGTTTATATATTTATAGAATTACAAAAGTAAATAAATGAAAAGAAAAGTACCTCCCACTACGCCGTTTCAAATGGACAAAAATTGAGAATGCTCACCTGAAATCGTTGGCGAAATATATTATTTATATATATTTCGCCAACGATTTCAGACGAGCTTTCTCAATTTTTGCACTCTAAGTCAGTTGAGGTCATCTCTGACTTAGATCATTCGCATTAGTTTTCTTTCCAAAAAATTAGGATCTCTTAGTCTGCCTTTGATAGGGAATAAGGTTCATGCTTCTGCGCCTTACAGCAGGACTGATATTATCACGATCTTATAAACGACTACCATTGATTTGCTAGAGAGGGTTTTCCATCTCAATTGCCTTCTTGGCCCAAAGAAGCATCGATTGCCAAGAGTGATTCTCCGTTTAATCTCCGCACTATGATATTTTGCATGTCTATAACGGTCTCTAGGTAGACGAAGTCCTGTACGCCGATGTTCTGTGTCTTTTTTTGATGACAACATAGCCTCGTTTTACCCTCATTAACGATCAAACCCATTTTTGAAGCTTCTGCTTCAATACTTGCAAAAGCACGTTTCGCATCACTCTTGCCTCTTCACATTACGTCTGAGCAAGTAATTAGCGAGTAATTGTACAGACTTTTAAAAGATTATTCCTCTCGTGTTGACGGTTGAATTTTGTACAACCTTTTCAAGTCTAATGTTGACGAAATCGCATGACAATGTTTCGCCTTATTAAAAGCCTTTTTCGACATTAAAGGTCTCGGTGAGCTCTTTACCGACCATGGTGGAGCAGTATTTATAACAAAGTTGAAAGATGGTGCATATCGATATTGGGATCTGGCGTAATATGAAAAATTGGTCATTTTTGGTTTAAGACCCTATTGATTTATCAAGGAGTTAACGTGTAGTCTCAGATGTTCACACATTACAGCAAGCAAGATCTTATAGGTGACGTTAAGGAAGTTTACTCCCCCAAAATTGAGAGTGTCTCCCTTTTGTATCGATCGGGGACGCGATACTCATCGGACATGATTTCTTTCGATCATATCATACAGATCAGCTGGTGGATGCTCCTTTTGAACTGATCTCCAGAAACCTTGCTGTACGTGCAGCTGTAATTTATTTCCGCTCACACATTGAAAGCTTAGCTTTTTCTAGGTCGGGAGTTCGTCATTCGTGTTCACCGTCCAAGCTGAATGGGGCACTCTGTTTGACAGCGGAATTGTGTTCTTCATCGCAATCAAGCAATCTGCAGAAGTAGTCTTTTCAGATTCTCCGCAGTGACTGCGACTCTATCAATATATTTTCATCCTGGTCTTTACAGGCTTCAGTTCAAGGCTTGCTACCCTGGCATGATCTTCGTACTTTTTTGCAAAACTTTCGAGCCTTAGTCCTATGGTGTGGTCACTCAATTTTTTCAAACGAGCGTTTCTCAAACACTTTGTCTGCATATAGTCAGGGTCCTCAAAAATGAAGAATACAGTGCTTTTCCCCGGCCAAAGCTAGATACAGGATAGACTCCATGTTTCAAACAAGAAAAGTAAAAGTGGATATGTAAAAGGAACCATAAAAGTCAACATTTGTAGAGGCTAATCGCAGGATGGAGTTTTGATATTCGCTACTCTGACGTTAACCAGATCCTGGCTTAACTTAAGCTGTGCGGAATAGAAGTCGTAGCCAAGACTCATGACACTGTCATCATGGCTTCAGGAAAATTCACAAGTCTTTGTAAAATTATCCAGTCAGCTCTTAACAAATTTATCAAGCTGCGGGTACTAACTAAACATCAATCCTACTAAATTAGTTTTGTTCATGAGAAAGAACAATTTTCCAATTAAACTTCACCAAATCAAAAAAGGTGTGCCAATTGACTTATCTGGTACGGTACCCAAATGGAAAGTAAATTTCATCGAAAGCAATAGAAAAGCCCAAATAACCATCTATATCTGCAATAGGATCTTCGGAAAAAAATGGGGACTTGATCCCATCATCACAAATCCAAAGACTTGCATGCATTGGCTCAACTAGTGCCATGAGACGTGCCACTTACTGCATCTTTATAAGATTCTTTCTTGTCGCTAGCTTCTTTGAATCACTAATTGGCGGGCGAAAGCAAACTGTGGCTTAAACAACAATAACTGATAAGCAGGCGTACTAAGCCACCAAACTATGCTTATAGTTTCACAGACCAAGCCCCCCGCACACTGATTTCAAATCAGTGGCCCTAACAAACATCCCGAAGAGGAAATGGTTAGAGGAAAGCAGATTTAAAAAGGCAAATCATATCTCTGTCTTCCCAGACTGTTTCAAAATGAAGAGGTAGTAGGCCTGGCGTTTTCTTTTCAGATTGATCTTTTATAAATAGATGAACAAAGCTTCTACACTTTTGCAGTGTCATCCCAGCAGAAGTACTTAGAGTCTGTGAGGCCACAAAACTTTTCGCTACACAAAAATTAATCAGCAAAAACATTGACATCTCAATAGACAGCTAGACGGTAGACGGCCATAAAAGCCATAGCATTTATAGTCACAAAATCCAAATTAATAAAAGGCTGTTGTAACTTAGGATAGCTAAACTCAATGAACATCGTAGCTATAATTTTTGTTATTGGACACAGTGACATATCTGATAATGAAACGCCGGATAAACTGTCCAAAATTGCGTCACTACTTGAAGCCGGTAAGAAAAACACTTCTATACTCAAGCCACAATTGCAGGAAAAGAACATAACCCAACGAAGTCCTTTAAACACTGCCAACGACGCACGGGTGGCCATCTTCAGAAACTTGCCAGGTTTTCAGAATCCAATGTATATACTTTTCCAAGATGAAAACACAATTTTTTATACAGCCTAGCAAGCCTCGGCTCTCTCCGTTGATTGATATTTTTACGGACCACAACTCATTGGGTGCCCACATGATAAGAATGGGCATTAGTATATTTGACTTGTGTTGAGTATTCCTAGACAAAAAGGCTGAGGAAGGATCACTTCACTTCTTCTGTGATTGCCTTAACAAGGCCCACACTAAGAAACAGTCTTCGAAGAATGCTTCTTCAACGAATTGGGCTTCATCTCTTATCATGAACTGAGGGTGGTAAGCTTGATTCAATTTTTCAAAGAGTTCAGTGAGGTTCCTCAAACATACACACTAAAAATCACACTCCCTACCTATTCGCTCTCGTAATCCCTCATCATCTGTTATCCCTGGTAGCACAATGGATCGTTCAAGGTCCAAGTAAGGTGTTGCCGCTTTTATTTGCACCATCCACCCCCACCTAACCTTACCTAACCTAATTTGTTTAGAAACGGCTTAAGGATAAGCAGCAGGAGAGCAGCACATTAACAAATAGCCTATACTTCCTCTAATTGATATTTTGGCAAAAGTACACCAAGACATTAATTTCCCCATAAACAGATACCTACAGTTTTGATGATTAGTTACGCGCACATATGTGATTGAGTTTCAGTAGACAGTAACCTTGAACAAGTTAGTCATGTTCGTCTGTTGATGCAGGCGAGGCATATCATTGCCTATAACGACGAAGAAAAAGCCTTTGGACTTGGTCCAAATGGAACTAATGAGAGAAGTTTGTTCAAAATACTTACATTTATACTTCTTCGTCTATTTGTCTGTCCGTCAGTTTGCCTGTCCGTCTGTTTGCCTGTCTTCCCCAGACGCATCGCATGATCAATCAAAAAATAAGAAAGGAAAACCAACGACAGTAATAAACAGAAACGAAAAGTAGTAAATACCAGAAATATAAAACAAACGAATGGCCTGCTGTGTGTTAACTTCTTTACATAAATCTTTTTTATATGTCTAAAGATAAAAATAAACTCTTATAGTCTTAGTCTATGAGGAGTGTTTTTCTTGAACGTATTTTCATTTAGTAAACTTAACAGCTCTCCGTAATTTATGGACATATTGACGGACTATGGATAGTCTCATAGAGGTGGAGAGGTACAGCAAAGATGTATAAATGGGGTTTCTTAAGTTTAGTGCAATGTATATTCACTTGCGCTTAAGGATCGTTCTTTAAAAAATCCATATATTTTGTAGTGAATGATGGGAAAATAGAGAAGGGGTCAATAAGGCAAGTATTGGCTTCATATTCTCCACCAGCTGTAAATAACAACTCACTAAGGCAGGGGCACCACAGTTCTCTGGGGAGTACACGTTTATCCTTGGAACAGCGTGCTCAGTGATAGACTGTGTGTCTGTCGACGGTAGGTGGAATGCAATAGTAGAGAGCTTTAAAATCGCTACCAAGACTTTCTCTGATCATATGCCCTTGAAAATTGTTTGCTTAGTTTCAATTCAGAGGCTAAGTTAGTAGGGCGAAATGAAATTAAGTCTTTTTTTTTTTCAAAGTAGGATGAACGAAGAGTTAGGTAGAAGAAGGATAGGAGATCTATCGTTGTGCATGGAGGACCTTACCCAAATCAGAATTGATGCTGTTCCTGTAAGAAACAATAGAAAGCGAAGGGACGACTTTAAGGAAATCTGGTTTAATACTGGGTGTCAAAATGCAAAAAAAAAGTCTTTTTCCTTTCTAAGACTGTTGAGAAAACATGATACAGTATTATTTAAAAGCCCAACGGTCAATAAAGGATTTACGATACTCTGTCTCTTTAAGAGGAAATAATTGAAGAGTAAAAACATAGCCACTTTGTATTCAGCAGGCTCGTCAACTAAGTTTTGGAAAGCTGTGAAAATTATCAACCAGAACCAACTCGATTTCGTCTTCTTTACCGGCCTTTGAACTACGTGCCCATTTTATGAACCTGCTAAACACTCACCAATGTGCTGCTCTCCACCACTTGGCGGCTCCGTTCTTTGCAAATGTATATTTAGATGCAACATTCTCAATCGACGAAGTTCAGAACGTAATTCACAAATCAAAGCTCCAGCAGGCAGCAGATGACCGAATACCAGTAGAGTTCTATCGAAATTGTTCTTTCGAATACAATAAAATATTCGATAATCGATACAGTAAATGTTCCTGCATGTTTCAAAACAACGATAATAAGTCCGCTGGACAAAAATGGATTATCTTATGATATACACGAAGACTGCAGAAATACCTCTTTTTTAAATACTTCTTAATTTTCAATACTGAACGAATATCAAGCTGTGCTTAGACGAAATTACTCAATACTGGATCAAATATTCACTCTGATTAATACATATTGCAGAAAATTTAAAAAAAGGAGGAAAAAACTGTTTACATTCCTTGTGGATTTCAGAGCTGCTTTCGATTCAATAACTCGTGAAGTACTTTTTCAATAGCAATAAAAAATAATAAAAAAATAAATAAAAAATTCAATAATACAAGTTGGGAATCTCTGGCAAAACTTTGGGCATATTAAAAGCGATGAATGAATGTAGAGTGGCGTATGTATGTGGGATGGATTATTTGTCTCGGAGGAGTTCAAAACTGATACGGGAGTAAAACAAGGATGTGTCCTAATAGTAGGAGAGCCCGGGATGCTAAATTTGCTTTTTTACTAAAGCGTCATGGGGACTGTTAAGTTTAGGTTCTAAAACGAAAAAAAGGGTATGACAGTTTTCCATTTTAGTGGGGCGATGGGCGTGTATGAACTTTTTAAAATGTAAAAAAAACAGTCGAATTGAAATACTCGAGCGCGTCAGATTTTCATACAGTATACGCGCTTTGCCTTTCTGATAACCGATACATATATATTAATCTGACGATTTACTGGGGGCAAATGGGCGTAAAGAGAGGTTGAAAAAAGAAAAAAAAAGTAATTCGAGCGTGTCAGATTTTTA
Source organism: Melanostoma scalare (assembly GCA_949752695.1). Taxonomy (NCBI): domain Eukaryota; kingdom Metazoa; phylum Arthropoda; class Insecta; order Diptera; family Syrphidae; genus Melanostoma; species Melanostoma scalare. Next base: position 141,494,042 of record OX456986.1, read on the forward strand.
AAGTGAATGTTAAGTGTTCTCTAAAAAGTGTATATTTCAATAATCTGACAATTTGAGTGGGGTCACAAATCATGGCTGATTTTTAAAAATGTAAAAAAACACGTGAGCTTGAAATACTCGAGCGCGTCAGATTTTTATACAGAGTGATCAACTTGATGTCTTCGTCCTCCAGGATGATAATCTGACAATTATATGGGGGCGTACTCTTAGTCTGACAGTTTTAGCTGATTTTTTATTTTTAAATTTCTATAGCTCAGCGGCATTTCATGGGATCGCTTTAACCAAAGGTGTTTTTTTCTCGAAATTGAACGCTCTACAAAAATGTTCTTTGTGGCGAAGTCGTTACTCATACCGGCCAGGTGGTACGGGCCACTAAACCAGATTTTTCCATATAATTCACGTTTTGTCGCAGTTATCTCGTAAATAACAAAAGCTACAGAAAAATTGTAAATTACAAACTTGTAGAAAATTTAGTTTTCTACAAAAAAGGTCTTTTAGACCAATTGCTAATGTCAATATAAACCGAGATATTAACCATCATATATTTTACATTTTACTGACTGATTTTACCTCAATCACCCCAAGCAAAATGTCAGATTATATGTTTTCCGTAATCCAGATAAAATTAATTTAAAAATAAAAAAAAAAAATTAATCGCGCTCGAGTATTTCAAAACATCGATTTTTTTTTACATCTTTGTGACTCGCCTACTTACTAAGACCCCGCTCAAATTGTCAGATTATTGAAATATACACTCTTCTGGATGTAATCAACCTACCATCTCTTAATCTGACGCGCTCGAGTATTTCTGAAGATCGACTTTTTTTTTTACTAATCTGACGGGCTGCCCTCAACGAACGCCCCAACATTAAGGTTTCATATATTGTAGGAGTACATTACAGGGTGCAAGGTTTCTCCCCATATGATTTTCTGACGCGCTCTAGTAACGCGCAAAATCCTTTCCTAGGCTCCCCTACTATAAGTACATCCTTTTTATTAACGAAATAGTGGAAACAATCGGAGGAGGGATGCAGTTTGGAAACTCTAAAATAATCTACCAAATTTTTCCTGGTGAAATATTTTTTCTCGGAATTTGACTTAAAACTTAGATATGTCAAAAATAATGATCTTTAGAGAAGACGGTGAAAGATATTAAAACAACGAGAAATGGATGTGTCAAGGTGAAAATGTGCCAGTAGTACGGGAGTACAAATACTAAGGAGCTTTGATCACAGCAAACCTCAAACTTGCTGAGCCTAAAAGAGCCCTATCTTCAGTGTGGTGTCACTGCATTGACAGTAAATTTGATGTTTCAAAACTAAAATTTTTTGTGCTACTGCAATTTTCATTTTTCTGTAAGGTGGTGTCCGTGTAGTGATGGTTATCATGTCTGCCTGTTAACCCGGACCCCGGAGGTTCGTGGTTCAATTAGCCGTTCAATTAGCCGTTCGGAACCGGCATAAAATCGTATGTCTTCATTCCCCCATTAGGCATGGCTCCTCGCTCTGTTATTTATTTTATCTAAGCCGCCTGAGCTAATGGTCTAAAAGTCATGGGAAGGTATTAAATGTCTAAACTTCCCCTAAAGCGATTATACTATTGAGGGTGCAGTGAAATAAGGTAGATGGTAATTAGGTCGAATCAGCTTAATTCGACATTGTTTCTATCCTAGTGGAAATAAGACCGATTTCATTTTATTTATTTATTTATTTATGAGAATATAACTTATAAAATTAATTTACAAATTATATGTATTTAAAGCATCAGGGCTACAGGACCATAGATGCGCGAATTTTTAATTTTCAGAACACAAACCCATACTCCCCTTGCCAAATTTTTTTTCCGCTTCGCTTTTAGCTTCCTTTTATGTACTTAAGGCGGCGGGCTGCAGACTTTTTTTTAAGTTCATCACTTACCTATATCTTAAAATTGAACTAAGTAAGTCTTTTACACACACAGGCGAATTTCTTACTATTGCTTTATTTTATGCTCAAAAACAAAACATTTGAATACATCAGACCTTCACACTATGAATGATAAGAGTGGGAGTTTTTTAGATGTCTTTAAGCCAATAATCCCTTTAGTCATGCCGCAAAGGACTGTAAACACAGATGACAAAAAAACCACGCACCTACACATACAATGTAACCTTAAACTAATAATTTCAAACGTATATCTTATGTTCCTTTCATAAATAAAAAAGCATTTCATTGGTAATAATGACGAATACCATGTTTTTTTTTGAGAAATAAAGTCGAAAGTTATTCTTTGGACACTTTTTTGGTAATTATGCCGAAATGGGGGTCGACGTTGTTACCATTTTTGTTGGTAATAAAGTCGACTGGAAAAAATCCGGTTGTTCGTCTTTATTTCCGTTTTTTTGAGAAATAACATCGAATCTATCTTACGTCCATCTACCTTATTTCACGGCGCCACTATTGAGAAAGAAAAATCTGTTATTGTTCGTTCATAGATTGGTTCTGATAACGAGGAGTTTTTAGTGATGTTAGAGTCCTACACTACTTGGTGTCGAATACTGCCAAGTGTCATTTGATTTGATTTGAGAAAGTATATCTGCTTGTACGTAGATTGATAGTTAATTTTCTTTTAAATAAAGTTTTCATTTTACTAAAAACTCAACTAAACATCAGCACTGCAAAACATGTCGATATTATTAACATAAAATTATGCCAAAGACAGTTCTCATGAAAACGTTTCACTCTCAACGTGTGAAGTAGCATATTTGAAAATGAAACCGTTCCAACTTTGTTACTCATGACACGAGTCTATCATCGCATCCATCAAATGGAGCGCGTCTAGGTGTGTATTAACACTGCATACAAACTTTATGAATGGTAAGAACTAGTGATGTCGTCTAATAAGACCACACTTACACTTTAAAAGCCGCCACTTGGTTCCAAGCAAATAAAAACTCCCTCTCTTTATTTTTTACTCTTCTTCTTTTTTTACTTTTATTGTATAGCACGTAGTGATTGTCTTTTAATGATTTTTTTGGTTTGATTTTACATTATTTCGAAACAAATGAAATGCCCAGACGATTAAACTTTGAAATTTAGAAAAAATTAAAATGCAAATGGCAGCAGGCCCAAGTAAAAATTTAATGAACTTTTCTCGATGGTGGTTGAAGTTATAAAGCCGTGCCGTCGCTATGCGACGAAACACTTTTCAGGCAAAATGTAGTAGATTTATCCATTGAGTAAATTATTTTAGAGGGCGAACTATGGTCGCCTAGATTTTTGAGTTAGGCAGTGTTCACACTGGAGTCGTATGAACATTACCGCCCCCCTTGGCGAGATACGCCAAAAAAAATTAATACTGAAAATAAAGTAAGTGAAATTTTGTTTAATTGGCAATCTAGTTAATGGGCAATAGGCACAGTTTTACTATGGGGCGGACTATTTCTCCGTTTTGGGTCTTTAATGTTGCAACTCTGACTCGACCATCGGAACCCGGGTGTATATTTATCACACGGCCTAGACGCCATTCGGTGGATGGCAGATTTTCGTTTTTAATGACGACCAAATCATCAACTTTAACCCTTAAACCCTACCCTGGGGTCCAGCGCCATTGCAAACATACATTTTCTTGAATTTTTTAAAAACTATGCAACTCACACCAGTGCCACCCATGGAATTCTCATATTATCGCAGCAGACGTCTAAAAATCAGTCATTTATTAATTTTCGAGTGGTGCAGTTGAAAATATTTGAGCTTCAGGGTCCCATAGACCCCAGGGTAGTGATAGTTAAAGTTTTTGAACAGTTTGACAGTGTTTCAAGACGAGCGAAACGATGGCCGTTGGCTATGTTTTATGGGATCTTAAATATTGTTGGTGTGTTTTCGTATGTCCTCCTCAAAATAGCGTCCGATAAAATTCAAATAAGTCGAAATTTCTTAAAAAACTTAGCCTTGGAACTCATTAAACCCCAAATGGAGGAGAGGTATACTTGGCCAACTTTGCCATCCAATCTCCAGGTCCTCATTGGAGATATTTTAAAAAAGAAGCGACCTGTGGCTGAGTCAACATCTTCAGTCACTACAAAAAAATAGATGTGTCGTGTGTCCACGAGACAAAGACCGCAAGACCAAAACACGATGTAGCAGTTGCCGAAATCCACTTTGTGGCGAACATAGCCGCTCAGTGTGTCATAATTGTCTTGATGTAAAATTTTAAAACATTTTTCATAATTAAACATTCCTATCTTTTATGTTAGTAAATAAAATTTTTGATTAAATTGTTTTTTTTATTAAATTGGGGCAAAAACTTTTTGGGGTCCCTAAGACCCCAGGGTAGCAATAGTGTTTCTCCCGGGATGGGTAGGGTTTAAGGGTTAATGTTGGTTTGAGGTGTTTTCCATTTGTGTCGTTGATGTAGTTCCTTGAGGTATTCATCCTTCCATCTGTGGCAGAATTGTTGTTGGAGGCATTTTACTTTTTCCCACCGATTGATTAGCGATAAATTTGCATCGGCCAGATTCGGTTCCGGAAAAGATAAAAGCGGACCGCCGCGTAAAAAATGCCCCGGCGTCAATGCCAACAGATCAGAAGGATCTGTGGACATGGACGATATTGGACGCGAGTTCAAACATGCTTCGATGCGTGCTAAAACCGTTGCAAATTCTTCGAACGTAAACTTGGCCTTGGTCCCCAGCCCTCTTAAATGGCTTTTGAAACTTTTAACGCCGGCTTCCCATAGACCTCCCATGTGAGGTGCCCCGGGTGGAATAAAATTCCATTTCAAACCCTGAACGCCATACTTAAGACTCGTTTCTTTGGGAATGGTGCCTACAAACTTCTTAAACTCCTTGCGTAAAATTGCATCGGCACCTGTAAAGTTCGTTCCATTGTCGGAGAACACTTCTTTAGGTAAGCCTCGTCTAGAGGTGAATCTGGCAAAGGCCGCGAGGAACGCTTCAGATGACAAATCACTTGCCGCTTCAAGGTGAATTGCCTTGGTGGAAAAGCAGACAAACACACATGCATACCCTTTGGTCATACGACAATTCCGTGCATTGAAACTCTTGATTGTGAAGGGACCCGCAAAGTCTATTCCAGTAAATGTGAACGGTGGAGAAAAGGTAACTCTTTCGGGCGGTAGGGCAGCCATCATCTGCTTGCCTAAGTCTCTTTTGTTGGTCGCGCATATGGTGCAACGACGGATGCAAGACTTAACCAGAATTTGGAGTCTTGGTACCCAGAAACTTTGTCGTGTTAGTCGCACCATTAAAGAGTTGCCACCGTGCATAGAAATCTCATGAATGAATTGAACCAGGAGGCAAGCAAAACGGGATTCAAAGGGTAGTATTATAGGGTGACGTTCATTGTACGAAATGTCTGAGTTCGTTAGTCGCCCATTGACTCTAAGAAGCTTGTTTGAATCCAAGAATGGATTAAAGGACAAAATAGAACTTTTCGTTGACACTGGCTTGCCAGCTGCAAGCAGAGAATATTCTGTCGAAAAGTGAGCTTCTTGAGCCAATCGGATTAGACGAATTTTCACAAACTCCATTTCTGGTTGCGAGATGTCACGAGACTTGTATTTGCTGGGCTGTTGCTTTGAGACAGACCCGAAGAAGCGAAAAACATAGCACAATACACGCATAGCGCGGGATAACATCGAAAAACGGTCAAGAAAATCTTCTGTTTCTTGTTGAACTACCAATGAGTTGGTGTTTTGCTCAGAATCGTCGAGAGAAATGCCTTTTAGTCCCACTAGAGGACTCTGAAAATTTGGCTGGACCACTAACGAGGAAACCTCTTTCTGTTCTAGATCTTCAGTACGTGGAGCGTCTGGTAATGCCACCGGCCATTGAGAGGCTGGTTCACAGAGCCATGCTGGGCCCTGCCACCACATACGATTCTGCTTCAGATCGGAGGGCATTACACCTCGAGTGGCCAAGTCCGCGGGATTTTCGGCAGATCTGACGTGCTTCCAAACTGCGTTGCCGACATTGTCCTGTATTTCACTGGTACGGTTTGCAACAAAGGTTTTCCAAACGCACGGAGGTTTTTTGAGCCAGGCCAAAACTATGGATGAGTCTGTCCATAAAAAGATTTGATATGTCTGGACTGGAAAATTGGGTAAGTAAAACTTTATCATTTTGGAAAGCAAAAGTGCTCCACACAGCTCAAGACGCGGTAAAGAGACCGTCTTTAGAGGGGCAACTTTGGACTTCGCACACATCAAGTAGGAGGATGCTTCTCCATTAGGGTGACTTGCGCGTATATAAAGCGCTGCCGCATATGCTTTCTCGGAAGAGTCACAGAAGCCATGAAACTGAATCTCCACAGTGGGCGAGTATTCAACCCAACGTGGGATTTCTATAACCTGTATTTCAGGTAATGACTCTGCAAACTCTTTCCAAGTGGCAAATGATTCAGGGCTGATACGCTCGTCCCACTCAGTGTGCTCCGCCCAAATGCGTTGCATCAACGTTTTGGCAATTATCACTACGGGGGCCAACCACCCCGCAGGATCGAAAAGACGAGCAATTTGAGAGAAGACCTCTCTTTTGGTCGGATTTGTCGACAGTGGAATGCGTTGCGTGGTGAAGTAAAAATTGTCTCCTTTGGCATTCCATCGTACCCCTAGTGTTTTTGTGGTGCTGTCAGCATCGAGCTTCAGGAAACTTTCGTTCAGCACATGTTCTGGTGGCAAATGGTTAAGTAAGCTAGACGAATTTGCGGTCCACTTACGTAGTGGAAACCCAGCTGAGTTGAGCAACGCTATAAGTTCGATTTGTGCCTGTTTAGCCGAACTGAGAGAATGACCACCAGATAGAACATCGTCGACATAAAACTCCGATTGAATGATTCTAGACGCTAGGGGATACACGGTTCTGCCTTCTTTTGCCAGTTGCAAGAGGGTGCGGATGGCCAGATATGGAGCACAATTGACACCAAAAGTGACGGTTTGAAGTTCAAAGTCTTCGATTTCGGACTCTGGCGAACTGCGAAAGAGGATTCGTTGAAATGGAGTATCTCTAGGGTCCACCAAGATTTGGCGGTACATTTTCTCAATGTCCGCATTAAAGACAAATTTATAAAATCTCCAGCGGAGAATGAGAGATGGTAAATCTTGCTGCAATATGGGCCCTGGATACAACAAATCGTTTAAACTTACCCCATTCGACGACGATTGAGACGCATTAAAGACAACCCTCACTTTGGTGGTCGTGCTTTCAGGCTTTATGACCGCATGATGTGGCAGATAGAACGAATTTACTTGACCTTTTGCAATCTTTTCCATCGGAGGTACTTTCCGCATATGGCCAAGGGTGAGGTATTCAGAAATAACGCTTGAATATTGAGTCTTGAGATCCGCTTTCATGGCTAACGATCTTTCGACTCTAGAGAACTGCCTTAGTGCGATGTGCCTAGAGAACCCTAACTTGCCCTTTGACGATTGTGCCTTGAATGGCAGACGAACAACATACCTCCCATCCAAACGTCTCGAAGTTGTGTTTTTATAAAGTTCGTCACAGTAGCAGTCTTCTGTTGACCGAATGACTGTGGACGGCAGTTCCTCGAGCTCCCAAAATTTTCGTAGCTGAGTATCCAGATTGGAAGTACTCGAACTGTTCGATACTACGAATGTGTTGAACGATTGGAACGACTCCGGAACTGGTCCAGACAGTACCCAGCCGAACATTGTGTTCTGAGCCACGAGGGAATCTGCGATGAGTTGGAGACCGTTCCTTATGATCGATGGGTATAAATCCGCACCGATCAGCAGATCGACCTGGGACGATTTATTAAACGTGGGATCAGCCAGTTTGAGGCCGCCACAAAGGTTAGGATCGATGATACTAAACGATGAACTTGGCAGATTGTTCGTCAATGATCGAAGCACAATTGCCTGGGCAGAAATGGTGATCTGGGCTTCATCTAAGCACGTGATTGCAAACGCACAGAGTTTTTTCGACGTTATGGCGAGATTACCACTGATTCCGGAAATGGTTGTATTCTTATCCGTTACGGGCAAGTTCAAACGCTTTTGTACTGCCTCTGAGATAAAGGATATTTCGGAACCAGGGTCGATAAGAGCGCGAACTATGTGTTTGGATTCTTTGCCAACAATGCAAACTAGTGCCGTTGCAAGCAATATTTTCTTGGGAGCGCCGACATGAAAGTTTTGAAACGACGCTTGAGGCACGAATGGAAGTGACGACGCCGATATTTGAGGAGCTGTTGTTGCACTAGGGAGATTAGTGGACTGTATTTTATTTCCGTTTTCGTTAGCGTTGAGGTGCAACAGTGAGTGATGCCGTTTTTTGCAGTGGCTACAAGAATATTTGCTCGTACAAGCAACTTTTGCATGACTCGCGCTTAAACAGTTGTTGCACAATTTGTGCTGTCGTACTGTTTGGATTCTCGTTGGGATCGACATTGCCGAAAATTTGGCACACTCATAAATGGAGTGCGCAGCCGCACAGATTTTGCATTTCCCCCCCCCTGTTTTGGCAAGGTAAGTGTTGACTCTATTATTGCTTCGAACATTCGTCTCCTTTTTGGGTAGTCTATTAAGCCCTGTGCCTTTTGTCGACGTGGTGTCCGAAATGGACTCCAGCACCTGAAAGCGAGACGTTAAGAACGAGTCTAATTGCTGCCAGGTTGGAACCTTCGTCGGGTCCTCCAGGGATTGTTCCCAAAGGGTCAAGGTAGTTTTGGGCAGTCTACTTGAACACGCAAAGACGAGAATCGGATCCCAGTTTTGTGTTATAACCTTATGCGCTTGCAACGTTGATACCGAATCATTTACAGTACTCTGAAGGGCTCGGATCAATTTGGCCGACTCTTCATGTACTGTTGGCAAGTTAAAGATATTTTTTACCTGATTGTTGACTAAGATCCGAGTATTTTCATACGTAGCCCGCAACGCTTCCCAGGCTAGAGAAAAGCTGGCATTGGTTAGCGGAAATTGGCTGACAATCCGATAAGCCTCGTCTTTGGTTTTGGCTCTAAGGTGGAAGAGTTTTTCTACTTCACCCAACTGGGGGTGTTTAATGTAGACTGCCTCAAACATATCTCGGAAAACCGGCCAGGAGATATAATCCCCCTTGAAGACCTCCGTCTCACATGGAGGTAATTTGAGGTGACGAGGCGCGAATGTTGGTTCAGCTATCGAATTTTTGCCAGTACCCTCAGGTTTCAGTCGTGCTTCGTGGTCTAGGAAAAGTGCTGAGCATGCCACATAACTTTCGTTGCACAGTTTATACTTGGTTTCTATGGCTTCAAGGTCTACTGCTGCTTCTCTTGTCTTTGGGCCGCCTTTTATGTATAGGGCATAGGTTTCTTTGACTCCGAGCCACAGTTCCCTTAACTCTGACTTTCTGACTGCGAGAGCGGACAGTGTGTGCCCGTGATCCGGCACCTCTCTCGCCGCTTGGTGAAACTTGACCAATTGATCAGTCGCGAAAATGAAGTCTTCCATCAAAGCCATCACAAAGTGCGTTTAAAATTGTATAAATGACAAGGAAGCGACACGAAACCAAGAAGATTTTAAAACTAACTCGTGGCTTACAGCACTCAAAAACCCGCAGACTCTCAAAAAAGGTCAAGATTTAAATTTAAAAATTTCAAAAATCAAAATTTGGAAGCACAAGAATTTTCAAAAGGCTTGAAAGATTCTACTGGGGGCCAACCACCCCGGCTTGAATACACCGATACGAACGGTGTATGTGGCACGAACGAAAGGCAAAAATTTCCAAAGAAGCCAAAATTTAAAAACGTACGAATCTTCAAAAGGCTTGAAAGATTCTAAAAATTTCAAAAAAAATTAAAATTTTAAAGCTCAAGAATCTTCAACAGGCTTGAAAGATTCTACTGGGGGCCAACCACCCCGGCTTGGATACACCGTCACGAACGATGTGTGCTGCACGAACGAGAGAGAGGGAAAAAAATCCCAAAGAGCCAAAAATTAAAAAACGCACGAATCTTCAAAAGGCTTGAAAGATTCTAAAATTTCAAAAAAAAATTAAAATTTTAAAGCTCAAGAATCTTCAACAGGCTTGAAAGATTCTACTGGGGGCCAACCACCCCGGCTTGGATACACCGTTACGAACGGTGGGTGCGGCACGAACGAGAGTAAAATTTCAAAAGTGAAAATTTTAAAGTGCGCGAATCTTCAAAAGGTTTGAAGGATTCTAAAAATTGCAAAAAAAAATTAAAATTTTAAAGCTCAAGAATCTTCAACAGGCTTGAAAGATTCTACTGGGGGCCAACCACCCCGGCTTGGATACACCGTTACGAACGATGTGTGCTGCACGAACGAGAGAGAGGGAAAAAAATCCCAAAGAGCCAAAAATTAAAAAACGCACGAATCTTCAAAAGGCTTGAAAGATTCTAAAATTTCAAAAAAAATTAAAATTTTAAAGCTCAAGAATCTTCAACAGGCTTGAAAGATTCTACTGGGGGCCAACCACCCCGGCTTGGATACACCGTTACGAACGATGTGTGCTGCACGAACGAGAGAGAGGGAAAAAAATCCCAAAGAGCCAAAAATTAAAAAACGCACGAATCTTCAAAAGGCTTGAAAGATTCTAAAATTTCAAAAAAAATTAAAATTTTAAAGCTCAAGAATCTTCAACAGGCTTGAAAGATTCTACTGGGGGCCAACCACCCCGGCTTGAATACACCGTTACGAACGGTGTGTGCTGCACGAACGAGAGAAACAATTTCAAAAGTAAAAAAATTTTAAATTTAAAAATTTCAAAAAAATCAAAATGTGAAGCACAAGAATCTTCAACAGGCTTGACAGATTCTACTGGGGGCCAACCACCCCGGCTTTTCAGAAGTAAAAAATGTTGAAGAAAACGCAGACTTCTTCAAAGAGGAAGACAGTCTATTAAAAATCACAAAAAACCAAAAAATAGGCGGGGAACAAAACCACTTGCCAATATCGAAGCTACCAAAAAAAAAAACTACCACTACCACGATGGAAAGCGATTACTTCGGAACCACTTCAACACAAAGAACTACCGTATATATGTATTGCGTGTTAAAAAAAGGAAAATGACGCGTTTGATGGTCAGGGTGCAACATAAAGAGTATATGTATATTTTTTGAAAAGAAATTGCCAATTAAAAGAAATTTTCACTTACCCTTTACACGGTGTTAAAATATGCCAAAAAAAAAAACAAAAACAGGAACTCCGGTTCAGGTCTCGTGATGATCATGGGCACTCTTCCTTCCTGGTCAGGTCACGTGCTCTGGTGTTCAAATTGACGCCAGCAACCAAATGGAAGAGCAGCTTACTAACAGCGTTGGAGCCAGGCAATGTGGCTATCGCAGTCTTCCAAAAAAAACTTTTTGTTGGAGCCAGGCAATAAACAAAATGGCTGTAGGCTGTACGCTGGTTGTGGCAGCGTGGTCGGATGGCGTGGTCCAAAATCCGCCAGGCACAGGACAAAAATTGCTGTACGCTGGTTGTGGCAGCGTGGTCCAAAATCCGCCAGGCACACGACAAAGTGGCTGTACGCTGGTTGTGGCAGCGTGGTCGGATGGCGTGGTCCAAAATCCACCAGGCACAGGACAAAAATTGCTGTACGCTGGTTGTGGCAGCGTGGTCCAAAAATCCGCCAGGCACACGACAAAATGGCTGTACGCTGGTTGTGGCAGCGTGGTCGGATGGCGTGGTCCAAAATCCGCCAGGCACAAGACAAAATGGCTGGACGCTGGTTGTGGCAGCGTGGTCGGATGGCGTGGTCCCAATCTGCCAGGCACAGGACAAAAATTGCTGTACGCTGGTTGTGGCAGCGTGGTCGGATGGCGTGGTCCAAAAATCCGGCTCGAAGGACCAAATGATGTCGTCTAATAAGACCACACTTACACTTTAAAAGCCGCCACTTGGTTCCAAGCAAATAAAAACTCCCTCTCTTTATTTTTTACTCTTCTTCTTTTTTTACTTTTATTGTATAGCACGTAGTGATTGTCTTTTAATGATTTTTTTGGTTTGATTTTACATTATTTCGAAACAAATGAAATGCCCAGACGATTAAACTTTGAAATTTAGAAAAAATTAAAATGCAAATGGCAGCAGGCCCAAGTAAAAATTTAATGAACTTTTCTCGATGGTGGTTGAAGTTATAAAGCCGTGCCGTCGCTATGCGACGAAACACTTTTCAGGCAAAATGTAGTAGATTTATCCATTGAGTAAATTATTTTAGAGGGCGAACTATGGTCGCCTAGATTTTTGAGTTAGGCAGTGTTCACACTGGAGTCGTATGAACAACTAGAATCTATTGCTTCGTTATGCAACTGAGTGCGTGAAAAGAAATTTCAATCAAGGCCATTATAGTTTTAGTTTGTTTGTTCAGCACTATACTTGAAACAAAATTGTACGTGATTTTTAGACATAAAGAAGGGCTGTAGAAATTCAATTAAGTGGTTTAATTGAAAAGGAATCATTTGCAACTTAAATTGAATAATCTACATGAACAGTAAAGATTTAACTAAAATATTCATTACAACTGAACCATGTAAAAAAATTTTTTTTGCAGTGGCCGCGATTTCACCAAAAAATTCAAAAAAGTATCGTTAGATAACATCTTTTTCTGGTAGGGTAGACTGGGTACGGTTGAAACAATTTCGCTTATATCGTTTATGACATTGATTTCTGTAATCCTAGCTGTGAAGAAGGGGTGTCTAATGAAAAAGCGGATTTCCATCTACAAATAAGGAGTGTCTTTTTAGTGCTACGTGTATTATATCGAAATAGTTAGCATTTTTTATTTTTGAGTATGAGTATAAGACTGTTTGCAATGCTTGTTACATACTGTAGTCCATAGTTAGTATAGCTGTATACTATATATAGTATATATATTTATATATATGTATATACATTTGTTTTATATATATTTCTATTGTTCCTACCTTTGTTTTTTTCAATTTCTCCAGAAACTAAAGAAGATTTTTTCGTTTGAGTTTCTGTGTTTTACTCAAAACCTATAAGAACATTGATTATGTATTGAAAGAAAAGTGACTATTAATAGGCCAGACTTTGTTAAAATTATATTCAAAGAAAAAGTTTTTGATTTTCTTCAAAAGTTTGGCTTTTACACCTGATTACTCAAAAACCATTCACTTAAATAACTTGAATTAAAATGTCATTGAAGAACAAAGTATAAGCTTTGAAAAACACTTTAGTGTGTGGTGGTTAGTGGCCTAGTTGTTTTTTTAAAAAATATAAAAAAAATAATTGGTTATTGACCATTAAATTCCCCCTCTCGCCTAAACGGTCATAGCTCATAGGCCTTGCTGTAGGTAGTCAATTCAGTCTGTCCTCTTGAAGTCTTTCTTACACGAACTCTTGTTCTGGAAAGCAAGGAAACTAAGTAAGCATTTTGTTTCAACCGTACCCAAAAAAAAGTGTTTCAACCGTCCCCAAACGCGCTTTAGCTACAAAAATGTATATAATTATGGCCATATTGAAACAAGTCACTGCGATGCGTTCTACACTCCTCGTTTCAAACACAAACTCTTACATGAATAGATGCAAGAGAATTTGCACAGTTATTGCAAAAAAAACCGCTCAAAAAATGTTACTTTTGGTTATCGATTAAGGGGACCCGGTGGTCTAAAAATTTCGAAAAATCGATTTTTTGTTTTTTCGATATTTTGAAAGTATAGTATCTTAAGAATATACTGTGAAATTTTCATGCGGAAATTCCCAATATTATAGCTTCTACAGCCCATTTACCAGGTAGAGAGCGGTCCGCGCGCTCCTATACCACAAACTTTAAACTCATTTATCTCGAAACGACTTTTTGCGGCACGCCGGGGGTGAAAATAAAAAAACTATTCAACCGAATGACTTGAAATTTGGATATGTTGTTAACAACATGTATGGCTATCGTCGGAACTAGAATCATAATTTTATTCAAACAATTTCCTATTGTTTACACTAAAAAACTAATGATTTTACAAACTTTTTTTTTCAACGCCCGCCATTTTGTCAATTTTCAAGTTTTTCGATTTGTTCTAGTTCCGACTATAACTGTACTCTTTCTGATTAAGAATGTCTTTGGATTTTTTGTTTCAGATGAGTAGAAGTCTCGAAATCATCTACGGGGTCCGGATCCGATTTTTCGAGTGGGTTATCTTTAGCGGCATTTTTATCTTAATACATATTGTTTTTAAAATGAAAACAAAATTTTTTTATATCATTAATAAAAGTAGTAATGAGCGCGAAATGTTAGAACATCGTTTTTTTTATTTTTAATAGCAAAAAAAAAATCGTGAAAATAGGTGTCATTTTCGTGCGCTAGACCACCGGGTCCCCTTAAGAAAAAATCCATTTTTGAACAACTGCCACTTGCCACGTGCTAAGCCAGACTGACGATTGTTCGAATATCGAATATGTTTTCGCTTCGTTTTTCTTCGGGAAACATTCTCGTATCGTCTACTGTTCGTAGAATATTTGTGTTGTTTCAACCGTCCTTTGTCTGAACCGTACCCAGTCTAACCCCTTAATCGTTGGGATTTCGAAAACTTCGATTTTGGAGTTTTTGGTGACTATTTAAAAAAAAATTTGCGGTTCTCTTAAGAAAAAAATAAAAACCCCAAGATTAAGTACTTCGTACCGTCTTCAAAGAAGTGTTTTTGAGATAATCGCAAAGTTTCAAGTTGTTGTAAAACATAACATAACACGATGTAAACACTACGTAAACACTACGTAAATGTACTACCACCTATAAACAGTATGCTGCCTACAGCTGCTTGCTGTAGACTACAACTTTTGTCAGTAAGTTCGTAAGTGAGCATTGTAGTACCGTGTTTTGTTTACTCACCAAGTGTCACTGACTCGAACGAAAGGCTCCAAATTTAAACGACCGTAACTCGAAGACTATTCATCTGATCGACTTGAAAGTTTCAATAGATATTCTCCAGATGCTGTAGTTCAATATACATATAAATTTTTTAAAAATCGATTTTTTTGACACTGCAGGTTCGACAGTGCCTTTAACCATAGCAGACAGTCGAACTGACACATTAAAAATGATCGACTTTTCGTCCAAATGGACAGATTTCTCTCAGATTACTAATAAGTCTTAGCCTTAGTTCGAATCTCCGTCATTAAGTTTCGGAGCAAATTAAAAAAATGGGCACTATTGGGTCGCACAAACTTGCGATTGTGTGCTAAGTACAATACCAAAATCTTAAGGCTGAGTAAAAGGTTTAAGTATTCGCTCTAAATATATTTGGTGGTACAGGATTGCCAACTACACATTAATTATGAAAATTGAATTAAATCCCACAAAATATTGAAAAAAATAAAGTTTGATATTCCAAAGGTTTCAAGCAAAAATCTAAAAACATCATTTCCTTGCAGTCGCTAATACTTATGAAAGTTGAAAATTTAACCAAAGTCGTAAAATCAGTTTTTTTAAAAACCGGTATTTTATTTTTCTTTAAAAAAAAAAGTTTTTTAAAAGTAAGGTATGCAAGTTTTAAGATCGTGCCAGAAGATGTTTTGACAAAATATTTGAAATAAATCAGCAACACCGTTTAGAAAATCATCAAGTAACTAATTTTTTTTTTATAAAAATAATAAAAATTTTAAAATCTTAAATTTTGCAGATGATAATATGTAATCTTTCCTAAAGCACTTACAATTTCGTGAATATAAAATTTCATCAAAATCATGTCAGCCATTAACGAGGAAGTCGGTTTTGAAAAAAAAAAATCACTATGGGAGGTACCTATCGCTTTAGAATTTTTCCAAAAATAATTGTTTACATCAAAAAAAGGACAATCTTTCTCAAAAAATTCTATCGAAATCGTTTGATCTGTTTTCGAGAAAAATAAATATTATCATATGGGCTGCCCCACAGACCCTAACTGCAAATTTTGAAGAAAATCTGTCAAACGGTTCAGGCTGTAGATCCATATACGGACATACAGACTGACAGACAGACTGAATTCCAAGACCCACTTTTTTCGTATTCTCTATCATTGTAATGTCATGTTTAGTTATTATCTCAAATATTTTTTTTCTGCACAATTGCAAAACTTGCCTTATAGTACCTATAATCGCAAGTAAAAAAAGTGGAGTATATGTAAAATATCCGGAGTATATTTGAAACAAAAAGAAAACCATTACTTGTTCCATAAGAAAAGTAAAGGGTATGCATTCTAATGGCTTCTTTTTAAATTTAAGTTAAAGTTTGACACTGACCGCTGCTCTCAGTTCGTTTTGATAAAAAGACATCCACGGAACGAAAAAAGTTTTGAAGTGCTGTGTGTTGGTTACAGTGCGTATTTTGAAAGAAGTTTTGACCAAAATGAAGCACCCAGCGCGATTCTGTAAGCAAGTTTGTGCGAAAGGTAATGCTGGTGGACAATTTCTAAATATCCGTCGGTCTGTACAGACATAATGTGGCTGCTGTAGCCGAGAGGGTGCGACTCAATCCGAGAACACGTTTCATATCTTCGGTAGAAAAGCAAATAAAAAGAAGAAGAAAAAGAATTTCAAATTTGTATTAATCGAAAATATAAGATCTATTTTTTATTTCACAAAAAAAATTCATACAAAAAGCATACAACATCGAAGGCAAATGCAATAAGCAATGCATTCAGAACCCATTGCAAGTCAGCCAGTTTCATAGGTTCCAACTCGAATTTGTTCGTTGGATCCATCAGTTTCACTTTTTCCACCTCAACCAATTCATTGAAGGTTCTCCTTTGCCAGTACTCCATTAAACCTGACGAATAGGTCTCCAAAATAAATGAGTATATAATTTCTTTAAAAATTGAGTTCTCATTTATAGTAAAGGCGAAATGTGATCCTTTGGATAGACACATTTTTTCTGGCAGCCTAAACAAAGGTCGATGGAAATATTTTTGTTGACTCTGAATATTATTCCATTTGATATCATTAACAATGTAGCCAAACTTTGTATTGAGACTCTCTCTTAACTGTACATAGACATTGTATAGTCTACTAATCGGAATATATTTTCGTATTTATTTTTGAAATTGGGATGCACATTAAAATAAAGTTTCATTTCTCCACTAACAGCAACTACTTTCAGTTCCGATGCCGCAATATCGTCAAATGACTGCATTTTCTTTTTCCATGGAGGACTTGTCATTAAAGATTGAAGAAACGCATTGTATGAAGTGGCAAACATGATTCCAAAAAAGAAAATCAGCATATACGTGGTTCTTGTACTAAGAGAGGCATTGGGTCTTTCCATCATCGACTGTCCAATTATCCCACAAAAGCCGTTGTCGTTGAAAAAGGAAATCTTTTTCCCGTGGGTCAGAAAGGCAGCGAGTTCTAGTAATGCCGATAACACTACGCCCAGTCCAATGGCAATTAGAAATGCGTCCCATTGAAAAACGATTCCAAACACTTTATAAATGGGCACCCTATCTTCGACTGGAATCATTGTGCACAAATAAAGTATGTGGGAAGGGTAAGTGGCCCAATAAATTGACCGGTTGATTTGGGGCATAATTAATGCAGATATTTCAAATTTTCCATTCAATACTGATTTTGCAATTTCAAAAGGAGGAATCTTAAAGTTTATGTTTGAATAATTCAATTTGGCGTTGTGTTTGTGCGCTAGGGCTTTCCAAAAGTGTCCCAAGTACCCTCTGATGACATTTCCACCTTGTGCATTTTTCGACACGGTTATTAATGGCTCTAGTTCTCCAATTTGAACTGGCAAATACATCTTTCTGAGATCCTGCAAGCGATTCGGAAAATATTTTGTCTTTCCCCGGCCAATCCAGTTAATTCTTTCGATTGCAAAAACTGGGATCCCTGTGTACCGGTAGAAGACTGGCATGTCTTGAAAATCCTGAAAGATTGCCATCACATTTATCATACGATTCTCCCAGTAAAAGCTGAATAATTTCTCCAATTTGAACTCATCTCCTGATTGATTGTTGATTAAAAATATGGTCTTACTGGATCGCATGTGTTGTAATAGATACTCCAATAATCATTCTAGAAGAGGCTTTTTATAATTCAGTAAGACAATTGTGAGCATATTTTCATTGTATTCCTTTTTCATTGAGAAGGAAGTATGATCGGTTGAGACTATGACTGGAATGTGTAGTCCAACTGACACATCTTTGATAGAATTCTCACTAAACCAGACATCAGATGATTCGTTGAATGTCCTTAGCACAAAAATGCTATGAAAGTTCTCATCCCTTTGTACATCTTTGAAGAGTGACAATAGTTTTTCGTTAACTTTAGTTGTTGCGAGAGCAACACTGCAAGAAATCAAAAGACGCACAATATGTTTAATCATTTTGTAGACCTGAAAGTCTGAAAACCACTGCGACACTGTCTCCACTGTCATTTCAATGATGTTACTTTAATTAGAGTGCTAATTAGGCATCGAGAACTAATAAAATCACTCGTCTTATCAGCAATTGGTAACTCAAAAAAAATGTTAATTTGCTTAATTTAATAACAAGTGTCGAGACATGTTCTTTAATGGGGCACATTAATAGCTGTCTGGCACCATATAGAAAGGGTATCTTAGTCAAAAAATGTAATTTTCTGCGAAATGTAGTCGACGACAGAATTTTTTTGGAAGACCTAGATTTTTTTCTCCGAAGAACTAATTTGTTTGTTTGATTATGAGAAATTCGTTTCAGAAATATGAAAGTCTGTCTATAGTACGTCTACCAGACTGACATTTTCCTGACTTAAATTAATTTTTGATCCAGGAAGAAGGTATTGCCAATTAGACTTGAGTTAAGTTGACAAAAGATAGATCTATTTTGTGTGACTTTTGTGCTCACATCAATTCAGTGGTTTAGTTTTCGGTGTCACCAACAAGAATTGTAATACTT
The DNA here is from genome assembly GCA_949752695.1 of Melanostoma scalare. Lineage (NCBI taxonomy): Eukaryota > Metazoa > Arthropoda > Insecta > Diptera > Syrphidae > Melanostoma > Melanostoma scalare. The sequence continues at coordinate 141,512,878 of OX456986.1, forward strand.
TTTTTCGAAAAACTTCCCAAAATGTTCCCTGCTGTACGATAAGTAGTGAAAAAGTCTTCGGACAAAAATGTTGTCTGCTGTACGATTACAAGTCTTCCCAGGACATCATTTCTATCTTGGGTATATGGATGAGTTATCTGAAAGATCTGACGTTTCTCGTCGTAACGTCAAGCCGCTGAAGTTTTCACAAGTCACGCTGGAAAATTGGTCCCATTGGAGGAAAACTACAAGGGATTCATCACACATAGCCTGCAGAAAATGTATAACTCCACTATAAAAAAAGCAGTCGACTAGCGGGACTTTGGGCCGCATTATTGACGTTATCGATCAGCCCATTGACTTGCGTCCTTGCGTGGCTCCCAACTGCAGCAACTCACAAGTCGGTTGCATTCTTCAAAATGAGTGTCGGAAGTTCGCGCTTTCACTAAATGATTGAAATGTGATTGGCTCGTTGATGTCAGTGTACACCAAAGTGTTCTTATCATGGAGTTGATTAAAAGTCTTGCCAAGAGCTATGTCGGCTGTTAAAGCTTAGCATCTTTAAAAAAACATCATCTTATACACTGCTGTTCACTTAATTAGACGCACAAATTTTTTTTTTACATCAACCTAATTTTTTTGTTAGTGTGGGTAGCAATTGTCAAACAATTGCATTCATTTGAAAGCTTATTAAATTCTCAACAAAATAACACTAAAAAGTCCAAGGTGAGTGGAAGTAAACGGACTTTTTTTTTCACTTTTGTCTATGCTCCAAGAAAAAGTACAGTTTTTTTTTGTTCACATGATTAGACGCACCTGTAAAATTAGTTAGTTGGTCGCGATCTGTTACGTGGATTACAGATAGCTGCAAAGTTTAAGCAATAAAAAAGTGTTTGCCACAGATTTCAGTCCAAAATGTTGGAAAAAAAGTTTTAGCTGCAGAAGAAAAAGGGAAAATTGACGTGTTGCAATCCGAAGAGTTTTCAATGAGAAGAATTGAAAAAAAAGTAGGCCAAAGTGACCATGTAGTGAGGAATTTTATTAAAACCAGTGATTCATACGATAAAAACTGCAAAGGAAGGACAAAAACGGCTTTAACTCCTCAGGATAAGAGAAAAATTTTAAAAACGGCATCAAATTCAGCTCTCTCTACCAGCAAAATAAAGGAAAAAGCGGGGGTAACAGCCAGCACATTAACTGTTCGTGGAGCTATTTCAGGTGCAGACCATCTTCAATTAAAAAAAAACAAAAAAAAAAATGCCTCCACTAAACGCCATAAGAGCAAACAGCGGTTGGAGTTCGCACGCGTTCACATGACCTGGGATAGCAACTTTGGAAATTAACTAAATTGGCAAAATGCGGTTTTTCTGACCAAAAAATTAATCAGGGAAACAGTGGTTGTATCCATCATGACCATCTAGGCAGTGTATCATTCTCAATCCAAAGTTGTAAACCAAAACTCTGTATTGCAATTCAAATCTGTCGCTCAATTCAGACCAATCGCCATCGTGCTTGGATTTTCCAGTTGCCTTTAAATCTTATCTATCTAAAAGACAGTTGAAATTTATGTATGTACATACATCTAGAAAGGAATCACTGTTCAAAAACAACTAAAAACCTGGGATAACAATTATAATTTCAACATTGACAGCCCAACCAAGCGAAAAAATGACAAAGACCCTCGGATCTGCACGTGTAACGTAAGATTCCTTTCCAGTAAACGTGCAGCTGGAGAATTAGCGGACGCCGGGGACTGCTACAAAGTAGAAATACCCGCCATCCAAGGAGTGCGATGACCGGCCATAAAGAGGATGAAAAACTGCGACATCTACTATGGCGAGTGCTAAAGACAACATAAACAACGCTTAGAGATGTAGACTCAGGGAAAAGGTTATCAGCTGAAATACAGTAAATGAGCGCATAGTGCCCATCTGCATCAGGACTAAATTCGCCAACATAAGTCTGATAAGCCCTCACACCCTCACAGACGAGAAAGACGGGAGCTTCAAGGATTGTTTCTACGAGCTCCTCGAAAAAACCTATGAGCAGTGCGATAGACATGACGTGAAAATCGTTCTTGGTGATTTCAACGCAAAACTACGTAGGAAAGGAGGGCATCTTTTTAAATACAATCGGTAACCATAACCTGCACGACAAATGCTCCACGAACGGGACGCGCTGGCTTAAAGAAATTGAGAAATCGCATGACAGGAATGAGAACGAGAAGTTTTACCAAAAGGCAAAAACAAAATGTGCACCACCTTTTTATCGATTTTAAGGCCGCGTATGACACTATTACTGAGACATTTCCTTCAGACGACTATGAAGGATGACTATGGAGAATTTACACTGCTCAGTCAGGATCGGTAAAGAACTCACCGAGACCTTTGATGTCGAAAAAGGTTTTAGGCAATACGACAAGCTGAAAAGATTGTACAAAACTCTAAAGTCAACACCAGAGGAACAATCTTTCAAAAGTCTGTACAATTACTCGCCCATGCAGACGATATTGACGTAATGGGAAGAAATAAGCGTGATGTCATAGGTGCTTTTGCGAGTATTGAAACAGAAGCGGCAAAAATGGGTTTGATGGTTAATGAGGGCAAAAAGAAGTATATGTTGCCATCAAACAAGGACACAGAACATCGACGAATTGGACAATTCGGCACAATAGACAGACATAACTTCGAGGTAGTACAGGACTTCGTCTACCTAGGATCCGCTGTAGACACGGACAACAACATCAGTGCGGAGATCGAATAACTCTTGCCAACCGTTGCTTCTTTGGGTTAAGAAGGCAATTGAGCAACAAAACCCTCTACAGAAAAACCAAGGTAACCTTGTATAAGACCCTTATCATCCCAGTCCTGCTTTACGGCGCAGAAAAATGGACCTTATCGAAAGCGGATGAGGAAACCTTTGGTCGTTTCGAAAGAAAAATTCTCCGAATGATCATTGGTCCCGTATGCGAAGACAATGTGTGGAGAAGAAGATACAACAACGAGCTGTATGAGCTGTACCGCGACATGGGCATAGTTAGAAGAGTACGCATCGCGACTCGCGAGGCTACGATGGTTGGGTCATGTAGAGCGGATGGACCAGAACGATCCGGCTCGACGGGTTTTCGAAAGCACATTGCAGGGAAATCGCGGAAGAGGAAGACCTCTTCTTAGGTAGCGCAATCAAGTGGATGAAGACCTCAACCGACTTAGAGTGCGAAACTGGAGAGAGCTCGCCCGAAATCGAAGTCGTTGAAGAAGGATGTTGGTTGAGGCCCAGGTTCACCCCGAGCTGTAATGCCCACCTAAGTAAGTAAGTAAGTTTCAGTCAGTAAAACAAGAGATATTAATTTTGCCATTTTTCCCATACAATCGTCCCACTGTCGACGCGGCGGCGGAAATACAGCTGAATTTCTGGTAAGCGGTACCAGAAATTCATCAGATACTGTTGATGATAATATTATTGATGCCGCATATTGCATATGCCATATCATCTCGTTCTGATATCGCATTTCGCGAGGAATTGGCAAGTCCTCCGTTAGTAAATTCATTGTTATTCATTGCCGGATTTCATCGAATCTTATTTACAGAACATGGCTTTCAAGATTTGTCACCTTTGCATTTTTCCATTAATTGCCACTTGGTCTGCTTTCTGATTCCAGTTTACGTGCTTAGGAATACAATTACTTAACCAGTAACAAACAAGTAACAAAAAGGACACAAATAAGACTAAGTGGGAAAACCACTTCATTATTCTCTCATTTGTGGTTTTAACTCGTTGACTACAATTTTTAAGTTTTCAACGAAAAAGACATTCTTTCGTGTTTATGTTCAAGTTCATTCCTCAAAATCCTCATTCAGACTTAAGTTTCACACCTCAAGTAGCAGAATGGTGTCAAAGCAAAAGAAAATTATAAGTCTTTGCACTTAGAGTAATTTGCAATGTGGTGTTTCGCGTGCGATGGTATTTATTTAAGTATCCTTTGAGTGCGGTTTCTTTCAAGTTTACACCCCATACTAATTTTGCATAATTACAAGCAAATTGATTAAGAACTTAATTCAATTTACACCACGTGCACATTCAAAAGTGATGTGTTGATTAAATGTTGAAATAAAATGTGGCCTCGTCTCTCCCACGCAATTTATGAGCAAATATTTTTTTTCTTTCAACAAGAACGCATGCTGCGTGCCCTTGTGAGGAAGGAAAAATACATAAAAGCAACTGCCTTAGATGGTATAGTAGTCGGGCATAGTAATTTGCTTGGAAATTATTTCCTTTGAAAATCAATAATGCGTCATGTGATGCTCAGAGCGTCTATGGCATTTATAAAAGCAGAAGACGTAAACATTCTTTAAATAGAGCAACTACCTCATGCTTGAAGGGGATTATCTGCGACGTTATCTTAAGTAAACGTTTTTGTTAAAATAATATTAACGTGGAAGTCTGACGGGAAATGTGACTAGTTCAGAACTAAATGGAGATTACATGTGCTTGTGCATGTTGTCACTGGCTACGGTACAGAAACAAATTAAGGCTACTTTTGTCTTCAAGTTTCGGAAAAGGCTGTCGGAATTTCCTCCCTGCTTTCGATCTCTGGTGCTACTTTTTTTTTTTTTTTTTTTTAAATTTGATAGGGTGAAGGTGAAAATTACCTTACGTGACAGATCTTTTGTGCTGTTCCCTTAGGTTTTAAAACACGTAGCGTGTAGGTTAGTTCATTCGAAGCTGAGGTCATGTAAGAACCTAAGAATCTTCGAGGAAGAGGTGTTTCTGATATCAAGGGGACTGGGGAACCCTTTATTGAATATTTTAAGCCTGGATCTAGTTAAGGCAGGGCATTCGCATACTGCTACTCTAATTGATTTGAATAAAAGACTGGGACTCGCAATGTCTTATCATCTACATGCAAATGTAATTCGAATGGCCAAATGCTTGAGCGAGGAATTGGCAAGTCGTCCGATAGTAAGTTCATTGCCATAAAAAGTCCTTTTTCGATTAGCCGTTCGGAACCAGCAGAAAATTGTATGTCCACTCCATCCCCTCACAATGCATGGTTGTGGGAAATGCGCTAGGCCCTGGGGCTCCTCGCTCTGTTGCTCCACCCTATTTTTTTTAAATGCTTGAAATCACTCAGTGTATTAAGCTATAAATATACAAATCACGGTTGGCCTTTCAATGAAGTGTGCTTGTTTTGATTGATTAGGTGGTGTGTTTTATGAATAATTTTTTCCCTCTTTGGCATGTATGAATCTAAAAAGCCGGTTTAAATTATTAGAAATTTTAAAATGATTATACGACTTGTGGTGACCATAAACAACACCTCGACACGTCCCACAGGTTTCCCAGCTGGCAGTTTATGACAACAATGGCGCTCCCACCAACTTGTTTTTTTTTTTTTTATCATTTTGATGACTAGTCGTTAGAAGTTCATTGGAATTTGACTCATGTTTACTTGAATGTATGGGGAACAGTCACATAATATCTCAGTTATGAATGTAAACTTTTCAATTAACTCTACTGATTAGGTGATTGTATAGCACTTAGTGCTTTCATTAGACTTATTGATAGTTGAAGAGAAAAAAGCGAAATTGCAAATATCCATCCTGACTGATGACTTTTTTTGAGTCAGTCCATTGTACTACCAGATTCCAACTATCTTTATCTACAGCTTTCCAGTTCAGCGTAATAAAGCCAGAATACAGTGTCGTGATGAGGATAAGTCAGTCTGCATAACGTCGGCATGTCATCTACGGTTGTGGTCTTGACAGATGCAATCGTTCATTGGATCACTGAGAACCCCGCTCTATTGCAGACCAAGTGCTGCTTCAGTTCCAGAGAAAGCTGTCTAGGATCCTTGCCTGGCAAGTTAATTGGCAGCCTCGCTTATAGTTATGGTCTGGAATCATAAGGAGACTCAAAGAATCTAGTTATCCGACCGCAATTGGAGAGGTCTGGCATTTCTGGATCACTTTCAAAGTAGTTAGAAGGTTGGGCAGAAACTTAAACACAACTTAGTTGTCGCTGCAGACACAAAATCTGCTCTCCATTCAGTTCCTCCGTTTCGTTCCTCGCTACATATACAATTTGTATAGGGTACGTCTCTGCTTGGAAGACGTACGCAAATGTACCTAATGAAGTGTGCAGTCGTGTATCATCTCTCTCCACAAAGGTTCCAGCACATGATCCACCATCGGTTTTGGAACCAACCGTGAAGATACGATAACAATCATTTCCTGGCTTTGATGCTAGAGTGAACCAGTTCCGAACCGATGCAAAGTTGTCCATGAACTTATGATGCGGTTTGAACATTTGAATCATCATATCGGACGGCATAATCTACACAAGATTTGCGTAAAAGGTATGCTGCTAGCGAGTTCCTCAAAGCTCCATGTGGCAGAGACCATTTTTTGAGAGGGAAATTGGGCTTGGGAGTGCATCCCATAATGCAGGTATCAAAAAGAGGAAGATTTAGCAATGTTTAAAGTTTGAAAAACGACGCAATTAAGTAGAACGTAGAGCATATCTAGGATGACTGAAAGATTTTTGACTATGCTTGGGAAGGATATGTCGATGCTGTTAAGTCCAAGTCAGACTAGTAAAATTTTTGAGTCTTGTGATGCAAGTGTCAATCAGATTTAAGCTCGCAATCTAAAAAAAAAACAGCTTAGCGAAGCTCGCAATCTAAAAAAAAAAAAAAAAAAACAGCTTAGTGGCTTGATCGAACCAACAGCGAGGGGACTTCATATCGCGTCGTCGGCATATGCTTGGGCATGGACGTTAGATTCATTGAGCATTTCAAGAAGAAGGGGTTGCGTTGATGAATGCAGAGAGTTGGTTTAGTGATTGGGTCATAGAGGTTTGTTCTCAACGAACCATTTGGAGCCCTGAATGAGTGCTGTTCAGTGGAAGAATTGCCAAAGAAGTAGTCGCCGAGGTCTTTTCCCAGTGTGGGTCAAGTTAGGGTACTCATAGAGGAAGTTCCTCTGCCTCTTCGTCATGGTATCTCCTACACATAAGTCGGATGTGTTTATGCCCGTTCTAACCAAGTGAGAATGCTAATCAACGAAAAAAGTGTAGGCCTGCTGAGCTGGAGCAGAAATTTTGTTTTTTTTTTTTGGAAATCTAGTAGCTCTGAACAGAGGTGTTCATTTCTCTACATTCGAGTGATGACCTGATTTTGGACAGCTTCTCTTTTAACCCACATTAAAGCTACGAACTTTATTGAGTAAAGCAGTTTTAGATTATTGCAAAAACTTTCTGCTAATTTGGATCTTGTGACAACGGATGATATAGCTTTAACGGCCTCCTGGCTGTCTATGAAGATTCCAGTGTTTTTGTTGATCAGTATTTGGCTAGACAGATGTAAGCGAGATGCAAGCACTTCTTCTCAAAGACACTGTAAAAGTCAGGAAGCCTTACTGATCAAATCACAGGAGGGTAATCTAAGGAGATGCCTGATCATAACCCTTTCTTTTTGGATCATTCTATGAAGACGGAGACGGGATTTTCTTTTATAACCCTGAGTTTTGTAGTTGATATAATCCACGTGGTCTGGTCTTGCATATAGATTTGGCCTTTTCATTCATGTCAATGTTTTGCTCAACAGGTAAGTGAACGATGAGATTTTGTTCGGTATTTTTCTGTAATATTTTGTCTAGTTGCAATTCTAAATGCCTATTTCGCGCTTCCAGTTTTTTAAATTTGCTATCTATCTCATCATGTTTTATTTTGATGCTAGATATTTCATCCATTAGCAGTTGAAGATCGGCCTTTGAAGCAAGTTCTTTGACTAATTCCTTATTTTTCTCATCGAGTATTTGTTTGAACATAGTCATATCCATATCCATAGTTATGCCGGTACTCTTTTCTAATGGCATTTTGGTTAAAATAAAGCTGGAACGGCGTTTTTCGGTAAAATTTAGCTCAGGTGAGGTTTCAAGGATTCCTCGTTTGTTTTTATTCATTAAGTTTGGTTATCTTTCGTGGGCCAACTTATATTTGAGAGTTTGTGTCTTATATGCTACAACTTACTCAGATTTTTATTTCTCTGTTTAATTGCAACTTTTAAGTTTCAGTTGAACTAACTTTTATAATTTTTTAGCGTTTTTAATATTTAGTTTTCACACACTTTTCTATGAGCTCTTCAATTTCTAAAGGTATTTGACAGATCGCAAAACGTCAATCTCCATTATTCGTATCGTACTCGTATTTTGTTGAAATTTAACTTGAAGCTAAATGAATGAACGTCAATCTGGTAGACGGCATAACGCCAAACCATTTAGGCTATAAGATATTTCATAAATGTAAATATTTGTTAGAACGAATATTTGGTTAATAAAAATAAAAATAAAAATAAAAATAAATAAATAATCCACGTGGTACCCATGGTGTGATGGATAGCATGTCCGCCTGTTAATCCAGAGGTTCGAGTTCGAATCCCAACAGAGCCAAAAATGTTTTTTCCACTGGTATTGCCTTTCGCGAGGAATTGGCAAGTCCTCCGTTAGTATTCATTGCCATGAAAAGCCCTTTCTCGATTAGCCGTTCGGAACCGGCAGATAAATTGTAGGTCCCCTCCATTTCCTCACAAGGCATGTTTGTGAGAAATGCGCTAGGCCCAAGGGCTCCTCGCTCTGTTGCGCCACCCTATTTATTTATTTTTTATAATCCACGTTCACGTAATTTTTTTTCATCTAATAAATGAAAAGATTAGTAAAAATATTTAACAGTTAAAGCACAAATTTTTACTAATCTCTTCATTTATTTATAACCCTGTTTTCCTCCCAGCTTTTTTTCGTTGCGTAGAGTGAATTTGTCGAGTTCGTCCAATCTGGGAGCAATAGATATAAATTGCTACCACCCGATTCATTTGAAACTTAGGAAATGAGTTTCCAGCATAGGACTGAGGATTTGAGTTTTGACTCGATAAAAGTACTGTTTAGTCTGCCTATGGGACTTGCATAATTTTATGGGAAACACCACAGTCAGCCGAAAAGTAGATACCGTATACATATTGCAATACCATTTGCAGTCAAGTTTCTTATTTTTCCGAACAAAATAGGTCCAAAAATAAGGTGCCCAGTTTTCTGGAACTATTTTTTCCGCCGATTTATATAAATGCACAAAATATTAAAAGTCAACTCTCTCAGCTTTTCTAATTTTCAAATTATTTATTTTCCTAATCAGATGCGTTCTTCCAAAGGTGTAGTCATTTATATATAAACCAAGGTCCAAAGCACTCATATCTGACTGCCATTGAGAGACATCCCGTAGTAGCCGACCATAGCAGATAATTTTCTTTCGACGAAAATCAAATTAATGATCATCATTTTCTATATCGCAATAAGTTTAAATTACTTAAGTCTTACTGACCTTACTCAGCCAGGCTGTTGAAAAAAAACTTAAAACTGAAAACTTTTGATACTGAGTAACAGTAACAGTATTGTCCTTATTTTGTGTACATCCAGCGCAGCCGAAGATATTACAATGACATAAAAATATGTAATAAAAAGGCGCGAGTAGCTTACGTTATATTCTGTGAATCATGATAATAAACTATGCTTTGCATTCGACAGTTTACCAAAATTCATCATCATAAATAGTTTTTTTATTGCGAAAACTTAGTGCACATTTTGCTCTTATTCAATTGCGTAACACATAATTTTGCACTGCTCCCAAGCACAAACTCATAAACATTTCCATAAAAACGTGTTAATAAAATGTTAATAGCTGCTTCGCAAAATTGTGTAAGAATGCAATGAATCTGACTCATTACCATGTACTTTAATCCAGCCATCAATAAAATCACTTATCCGAACGTAACAATATTCATAGAAGAAAACATTTCCTTAGAAATCTATTTCTGATATAGAAATCGAAAAAGTACCCGCAAATTCATGAACGCCTCTCACAGCGCGTCACCGTACAACAAAATAACTAAACAATTAAATTTTCAAATATTTATTTTATCTCTACTTTAATGACTTCCTCGATGCACGTCAATCGTCAAACATTTATCAAAGTCCGAGCACCTAAGTATGAACTTAACAGGTTCTCATTCAAAGTGAAGTGTAGCCTTTGGATTTTTATATTTTGGAATTTTGTTCAAATGGTATAATTCTTTTTGATAGAGTGTAAATAATTATTACTTTGAACTTGATTGATAGTAAATTTGGACGGGTGATGCACGGCTACACAGAAACATTGAAGAGAATAAAAAGGAAATTCTTTAAAAGGGGAATAGTGATGAGGTATATAAATTGCACTTGAGCTGTGATTTCGGACGAGTTGTTGTAATAAATGTTTAAAAGCAATAAATTACTGTGCACACTTTTATTGCCAGCAAACATTATTATGCGCCTTAAGCCAGAGGCACAACGGGCAACCTGGTTGCCGAACTCATTAAATATTACTTTGTATGGGAGGCCATGTACTACGTAGACCAGAATAGCCATGTTGCAGCAACGAGAACGCCTAGTACGTGCCTTTTCAGAACAAAACTCTTAACCCTAGTCAAGTAATAGCAATCTTGTCCCAGCTTCAACCCCCAATTCAAGCGTATTGATGTCGTTCTCCAGAGATGGTAACCATGATGTGATACTTTTCTATTTACTTTCCCATCCAATCAGTTTTTTATAAATTATATTTCCAAATTTCTTTATGATGAAATCAAATGAAAATTTAAAAAAAAACTATATAACTTTCTAATTCCAGTGTAACAAACGACAGCTTTGCCTGATTCTTTTCCAATGGTGAGTAACCTTTAAATTAATGCAATCATAAATATTCTATCTAAAGAAGGATTTCTATGAGTTAACTCAAACTTTTCTTAATGAAGAAGCCTTGCTTTTGGAACTAGTGACCTATTTCACCACAATATTAGAAAAAATCTGAGGGGTACCCAATGATTTTTATTTTTGGTGATACTCCTCTAGAGAATACTAACGATATATGTAATACCTTCGCTAACCATTTTCGCAGCTCTTTCTATGATACCCCCGTAGTAATCGGTGAAAACTACTTTACGTATTTACGTAACTCTTTCTTTTAAGTAAATTTTAATAACATCCCTGTTCATAGTGACAACATTTTTAAATATTTATCACTCCTGCAAGATGACTTTTCGTCCGGTCCGGATGGAATCCCGCCAATTCTTTTAAAGAAATGCCGTTCCGTGTTAATGTTCCCACTTTAATATCTCTTTCAGCTTTCAATCAAAATAGGCGTGTTCCTAAGCCTTTGGAAAAAGTCCTTTATCATTTCGGTTTTTAAAAGGGGTGATAAGATAGAAATAAAAATCTACAGGTCTATATCCAAACTGTCTTTCATCTCCAAACTCTTTGAGCAAGTTGTTTGTGAGAGCCTCGCCATTTCTTATAAGAAGTATTTTTTGCAGACAGTAGCATGGCTTTATACAAAAAAGATCAACGGTAACAAACCTTCTTTCTTTTCTTTTCTTTGCTTGAATGCTCTTGAAAATGGGTATGAGCTCGATTGAATTTACACTGACTTTTCCAAAGCATTCGATCAACTCTCTCATGATGTTATATTATATAAGCTCAAGGCTTTTGGATTTCCTACAAAAATTATTGTATGGATTTGCCGTAATCTCGAAGACAGAACGTACCAAGTAAAATTTCGTAACAGCTTTTCCAATCTTTTCAATGCTCTGATGGGTGTACAACAAGCAGGCCACCTTGGGCTTTTTCATTGTTGCAATCAATGACGTAATTCTTCAAAAAGATTTCGATAGCTTTTTATCATGGTGTAAAGAGAATGGCCAGTAAGATTGTAGGTCCTTATAAGGCGTTAGGCCATAGCTTTGCTACTCTCCCCCTCTCTATCTCTATCTCTATCTCTATCTCTATCTCTATCTCTATCTCTATCTCTATCTCTATCTCTATCTCTATCTCTATCTCTATATCTATCTCTATCTCTATCTCTATCTCTATCTCTATCTCTATCTCTATCTCTATCTCTATCTCTATCTCTATCTCTATCTCTATCTCTATCTCTATCTCTATCTCTATCTCTATCTCTATCTCTATCTCTATCTCTATCTCTATCTCTATCTCTATCTCTATCTCTATCTCTATCTCTATCTCTGTTTGAATGAAAGTTTAAATAAAAGCCACCATGTCTTGGTCATTTTCATGGACTTTAGTAAAGCCTTCGACACATTAAACCATACGAAACTGATACAAGCACTAAACAGGATTGGAATAAGAGGAGTAATGGCTGATTGGATCATGGACTATTTGCACAACAGGTCGTTTGTGGTCAAGATTAGAGACGTGACGAGTGAAAAAGAGAATGTGCAATATGGTGTTCCTCAGGGATCTAAACATGGTCCGATCCTATTTATTCTTTACACTAACGAATTACTTCGCGTTTTTAAAAAGGGCATTCCATTCGCTTTTGCTGATGACACAGCGATTGTGGTCCGTCAACGATCTTTGGACATGGCGACAATGATAATGCAGGAGGAGTTCAATGCTGCTGTTAATTGGTGTCACGACAATGGCTTGGTCATCAACGCCTCCAAGACTAAGATGATGCACATCCGCAGCCCACAGTTCAAATCCACACAAAGCAGAATACTTGTATAGAATGATGCCTGTCCCAATACCCCAATTGAAACTATAGAAATTGTAGAAACGTACAAATATCTTGGAGTGATCATCGACTGTCAATTTCTATGGAGCCAACACATCGACAAGCTGCGCATGGATCTCAAAAAGACCTTATATGCACTGTCCCATTTGCGGTACTATACAACATTTCCTGTGCTGAAGCAAGTGTATTATGCATTAGTGGAGTCCAAGCTTCGGTATGGCATACTTGCTTGGGGGAATGCTGCAACAACGCATATTCAGAAAATACAAAAACTGCAAAACTGAGCAAATTAAAAATTTCTTTTTAAACTCACATGAGTAAAATTAAAGTATTTTTTTTTTATATAATCTTTTGAAATTATGTAATATCACGTAAAATTCTTGCTTAAAATTGTATTTTTGTGAAACACAATCTCCTGCAGACAAGCCAAAAGGCTTCGCGGGAACATATAATATTGTTAAATACTTTTTGAATACATGAATAAATTAAAATCTAAAAAAAAAAAATCTATCTCTATCTCTATCTCTATCTCTATCTCTATCTCTATCTCTATCTCTATCTCTATCTCTATCTCTATCTCTATCTCTATCTCTATCTCTATCTCTATCTCTATCTCTATCTCTACCTCTATCTCTATCTCTAAGTAAGAATAGCTGATATGAGAAAACACATAGAAATTTTTGCTCCAATACTATGTAAACTCATCAATTTAAGCCTGACTCAGTCTAAAATACCGTCAGCAATGAAAACAGCTGTTGTAAGCCCAATATATAAAGGTGGAGCTAGCAGTCAGCTCAGTAATTACAGACCGATTTCGATACTTCCTGTAATTGAAAAGTGTCTAGAAGCAGTTATATCGGCAAGACTACAGAGTTTTATTGACAAAGACTCCCTTATAAATAAAAGCCAATATGGATTTCAAAAAAACAAAAACACTGGAAAGCTACAAGGCGAATTTGTTAATTGTGTAAATGAAAGTCTAAATAAAAGCCACCATGTCTTGGTCATTTTTATGGATTTTAGTGAAGCTTTCGATACTTTAAATCATACGAAGCTGATAGAAGCACTAAACAGGATTGGAATAAGAGGAGTAATGGCTGATTGGATCGTGGACTATTTGCACAACAGGTCGTTTGTGGTCAAGATTAGAGACGTGACGAGTGAAAGAGCGAATGTGCAATATGGTGTTCCTCAGGGATCTAAGCTTGGTCCGATCCTATTTATTCTTTACACTAACGAATTACTTCGCGTTTTTAAAAAGGGCATTCCATTCGCTTTTGCTGATGACACAGCGATTGTGGTCCGTCACCGATCTTTGGACATGGCGACAATGATAATGCAGGAGGAGTTCAATGCTGCAGTTAATTGGTGTCACGACAATAGCTTGGTTATCAACGCCTCTAAAACTAAGATGATGCATATCCGCAGCCCACAATTCAAATCCACACAAAGCAGAATAGTTGCAAAAAATTATGCCTGTCCCAACACCCCAATTGAGACAATCAAAATTGTGGAAACTTACAAATATCTTGGAGTTATCATCGACTGTCATTTTCTATGGAGCCAACACATCGACAAGCTGCACATGGACCTTTAAAAGGCCTTATATGCACTATCCCATTTACGATATTATACCACGGTTCCTGTTTTGAAATGTATATTATGATTATGCTTTAGTGGAGTCTACAGTCTAAGCTTCGGTATTGCATACTTGCCTGGGGAAATGCAGCAAAAACTCACATTCAAAAAATACAAAAAATACAAAACTCAGCACTAAAACTGATAAATAATGGATATTCGCGAAACAATGATTGCACATTTAAAACTCTCAACGTAGAGCAAATTTTCAAGATGACATTTATACTGGAGTACTATGATGACAACCGATTCATCCGACCAATCGACCATATGATCAACACCAGAAGACGCGCTCAAGGAATGCTTAAATTGCTCACCAACTACAATCTATACGGAAAACGTCAACTCCTATACAGCGTCCCTTCAACCATCAACGAATTACCTCGATATTTAGTAAATATTGAAAATTTCAAAACTGGAAAAAAACAAATGAAAAATTTCTTTCTAAACTCACATGAGTAAAATTATAATTATTTTTCGAATAACCTATTGTAATTATGTAAAATCACGTTAATTAATTTTTCTTTGAAACACAATCTCCTGCAGACAAGCCAAAAAGGCTTCGCGGGAACTTATAATTTTGTTAAAACTTTTTCATACATAAATAAATTAAAGTCTAAAAAAAAGTCCAAAGTCTATCTGTATCTGTATCTCTATCTCTATCTCTATCTCTATCTCTATCTCTATCTCTATCTCTATCTCTATCTCTATCTCTATCTCTATCTCTATCTCTATCTCTATCTCTATCTCTATCTCTATCTCTATCTCTATCTCTATCTCTATCTCTATCTCTATCTCTATCTCTATCTCTATCTCTATCTCTATCTCTATCTCTATCTCTATCTCTATCTCTATCTCTATCTCTATCTCTATCTCTATCTCTATCTCTATCTCTATCTCTATCTCTATCTCTATCTCTATCTCTATCTCTATCTCTATCTCTATCTCTATCTCTATCTCTATCTCTATCTCTATCTCTATCTCTATCTCTATCTCTATCTCTATCTCTATCTCTATCTCTATCTCTATCTCTATCTCTATCTCTATCTCTATCTCTATCTCTATCTCTATCTCTATCTCTATCTCTATCTCTATCTCTATCTCTATCTCTATCTCTATCTCTATCTCTATCTCTATCTCTATCTCTATCTCTATCTCTATCTCTATCTCTATCTCTATCTCTATCTCTATCTCTATCTCTATCTCTATCTCTATCTCTATCTCTATCTCTATCTCTATCTCTATCTCTATCTCTATCTCTATCTCTATCTCTATCTCTATCTCTATCTCTATCTCTATCTCTATCTCTATCTCTATCTCTATCTCTATCTCTATCTCTATCTCTATCTCTATCTCTATCTCTATCTCTATCTCTATCTCTATCTCTATCTCTATCTCTATCTCTATCTCTATCTCTATCTCTATCTCTATCTCTATCTCTATCTCTATCTCTATCTCTATCTCTATCTCTATCTCTATCTCTATCTCTATCTCTATCTCTATCTCTATCTCTATCTCTATCTCTATCTCTATCTCTATCTCTATCTCTATCTCTATCTCTATCTCTATCTCTATCTCTATCTCTATCTCTATCTCTATCTCTATCTCTATCTCTATCTCTATCTCTATCTCTATCTCTATCTCTATCTCTATCTCTATCTCTATCTCTATCTCTATCTCTATCTCTATCACTATCTCTATCTCTTTCCCTATCTCTCGACAAGATTTCAAGTCCTCAATCCAAACCACAGCGCTATTTTATTCATAAGATCAAATAGGAAACTACTCGCCCTTTTGAGTACTCATTTTACAGTTTAAGGATGTAAGATACCAATCCTTTTCAAAATGCTCATAAATTTGTAGACTTTGTTAACCCAAAAGCTCAAGTGTCATGTTCCATGTATGGAGTGGACCAGCTGTTCTGTGACCAAAATTCCATTCATCATCACGAAACTACAACTAAAACTTCGTAAATGAAACACATGTGGTACATCAGAGAACATGGAAACATAAAACAAAACGTGCTACGTAGGATTTACTGGTACATCCCTGCTCGCATTACTTTTGCAGTGGGGTATCAATTTATTATTAGTGGAAAATCATTTCACGTGGATTTGATGATACTTATCATTTGACACACTTAATGTGTGGCACGTTTTACTCTTAGCACAGAACAAATTAAGCCAGGTAGTCCTCCAATAAAAGTGTTTTCATCAAATCGAATTAAAGAGCTTTTTTTAGAAAGAATTCATGCGAAAGCATTTAATTCCGCAAATGGGAATAACCAGTGTAGATGAATGAAAAGAGATTTTCATCTATTTGGATATGTTACATGCGTAATGAAGTTTGATGTATTTGCTTGAGGGGCAGGTTCTTGACATCAGTTTGAGTGCTTCAAAGTGTTTGCTCGTGCTGTTGAACGAATTACCTATGGCATAGATGAGTTTCTCAGACGTAGTATTAGCTTCCGTTATTCTTAAAATAAAAAATAGCAAACAAAAAATATCTGTTCATTCTTAGGTACATTTCCTACGAGTATTGTCTTATCAGAATAACACCATCGCTCTTGTTTGAACTGGAATATGCAACCGCTCAGCTTGTATCTTCATAAATCAAAAATGGTCGTACCCTAGGATAGAAACGAGAACTAATTTAAACGTAATAGAGTTTGTTTATATTTTCAGCGGATAAATTTAGAAGAAACTAATTACAACTAGCACGAAGATTACGATTTCCCTAAAGAGATACACTCAACGAAGGTCATTTCTTATCAAAACGAAGAAACAATAAGCTTTCGGATTTCAAGAATATTCATTTGCTACGCAAAATAAAACTACCCTGTGTTCCATCACGCAGAAGAAGTACAAATATTTTGATTGTGATGTCTTCAGAAGATGGAAATTCTTCTTTTCGCACATCAATCAGTCAAAACATTCGTACCGATTTTGTTTGTTTACATCTTTATGTATGCTGACAGCCAAACAACGTCAATGATAAAAGAAGAGGATTTCAAAAATCCATGATAGAATCACGTACTTTTTGCAAAAACTATTTACATTGACACAAGCGAGATTACAAGCTTATGACAGGATAGCACTCAGGGTCTTATAAATCAATCTTGATCTGCTGGCATGGTTGGTGTAGCTATATGTATCTTAGTTGGTCATAAGAGGTTTTATTTCGCATTTCAATCCTATTGGTCTTATCTCTGTTGACTGAACACTGGTTAATTGGAATGCGATAATTTTCACGGACATTTTTCTTAAATGGAATTTCTTAAAGATTCTTATTTATTTCACTCTTTTTGGTGCAGGTGGAGTTGTGGGAAGATTTTATCTCAACAACGTGACTTAAGAAACGTGGTAAAAAGGAAACAGAACAGTTTTCAGTGAAAGCTTCTAGGCGTCGTGCGAATTAAATATGGTATAATTATTGTTGTCGTTTTACAAAAACATTTATCGAGAGTGTTATCACCCTTTTGCTTTGGTGTTTTTTTCGGTAGAGAAAGTTAAGTTGAGCGTGCAGTTTTACGGAAATTGTTGTTAAAAACCATTGTTGGCTTTAAAGTCAAATTAAAACAAGTGAGTAGATTCATAAATTTTAAAATTTGGCACGTAAAACTTATAAAAATCAGAATTGTCAAATTCAAAACATCAAAATGCTTGTGTACGGCTCGCCATCAATAAATATTTGTTTCTAATGAGCTTTTTGCTAATTAGAAATAGAAAGTAAAAGGGTCTCGTGCAATCAAAACTTCGAAATGGAAGCGAAACTTCCTTAACTTTGTAAATATTTAGAGACATGAACACACCCAACGCACGACAAATATATCAGGAATAGTATTTGTGAGCTCATTTTGATCCTAGGTTTTTTACAACTGATTTATAGTTTTAATTTCAGCACAAAATTAGGTGTAATTTTTTTTTCATTGAACATTTGTATGTACCAGCAAAAGTTTGAACACTCCTAGAATTTGATATGATTGTGATACTATGTACCAGAGTGCATCTGTGCGTGGTGTTGTATTGTTTCGTCTTTTACAGAACGAATATAACGCCACTGTGGTACAAACCGTCAGAAGTGGTACCTATTTACACCAACGCAACGCCGTCCGACTGACTAGCATATCAATAATTTCACCTTTCTTTTGATTGATTCTTTTTTCAACCCCACAATTTATTCAATTATGTGAAAGGGTTAATGAGCATATTTTTGCCAATTAGGGCGAAATTTTGCCAACATTATTCTGTTTCAACGAGCTCGCCGGAAACGTGAAAGTAGTCCTTGGTCAAGTTTAACTCAAAACTAGATAGAGAGGACATCTTTAGAAACATAATTTGTCAACATACTAACCTAACGCCGCGAATAGGATGGTCAGATAAAAGATGTATTTGCTACAAGACACGTTTTGAGTTACTCGTACCTTCAACAATAGTTCATACTAATAGCATTGAAGAACGCTGTATTGGCATCAGAAACTGCATTTATGAAGCAAACGGCGTACCTGCTACACAAAAAATCAGATTCGAGCCCAAGAAACCTTTGTTCGACCTAGCTTGTTATTTGGCCAGGAAAACTGCGTTTAAACACCTCAAAGCTTTTAGAAAGCTCAACCTTGATACTTGTAGAAACAATTACAACGCTGCTAATAAGAAATTCCGGAATTTATGTAAAATAAAAAAGGAATCGTTTTTTCAAAATCTTTCAAACAGTTTAAAAAATGGAAACACATTCAGAGAGTGGTGGAAGATTGCCAAAGAAATACGCGGAGTCTTTTTTAATACGCCAGCTCAATTATCTACCGCTGAGTTCACAATCTATTTCCAAAATCTGCTGTCCTCATAGCTAAACTATAGTTCCATCAGTTCCTGTTCACCTCTAATCCTTAAACCTCAGTTAGACCGCATCATTGAGTTTAGTGAAGTTTATTCTTCAATAAAGTCTTGAAAGGATCATCAGGCCCCGGGTATGGATGGAATACCATTTGAATTCTATAAGAATGCAAGGCCGTCTCTTGTCATGGAAATTCATAAGCTATTCATTGAAATATTTGAAACTGCAATTGTTCCAAACTCGTTTAAAAAATCGATCGCATTACCAGAGAGGAGACACAAATGTGGTGTCTAATTATAGAGGACTGTCTTTCCTTGACATGCTCTATAAACTATTTACGACTGTTCTTCTTAGTAGACTAACGACATGGTTAGAAGAAAATAACATACACATACTCTACCGTCGATCAAGATTATAATCTATCTTGTCTAATACAACTTCAACTTAGTCAAAAGAAGAAACTCTATCCGTTTTTTTATCGATTTCAAAGCTGCCTTTGATAATATCTACAGAGAAGCGTTATTTTGCAAGCTTTCTGCACTAGGAATCTCTACAAAAATGGTATCTATTATCAAAACACTTTACTTGGATACTTCGGCTGCTGTCTGGGATGGGAAAGATTTGTCCGATTTCTTTGCTACTAAAAAAGTAGTCAAACAAGGATGCATCCTGAGTGATCTGCTTTGAAAGGATTGCATAACATACTTTTGCCAAAGCTTAAAGAAAAACATTGGAATGGATTTGTCAGCAATGCGAAGCAATCTCAATTTCACGTTTACTACTGCAATGTGCTCTACACTCAGGGGCGTAGCGAGAGGGGGGTGTGGGGGGGTGTAGCACCCCCCACGATTTTCCCGAGTCGGCAAATCGAGGAAGAAAAACAAAGTAGATTTTTCGAGTTAAGTCAACTCAACCAAATAGTCACGAATGGAAGTGTTTGCGATAGTCGATTTACTGCCCAAAAAAATTAACTAGTCGGAAAATTAAGGTAGAAAAACAAAGTAGATTTGCAAACTGCCGATTCAAGTCATCTCAACGAAAAAGACACGAATGGAAGCGTTTTTGTCTCAACTCAGCAATTCTATAATCAGGGGCCTGTTTCGCAGTTAATACAACACTATATTTCATACATCACATACAATATTTCACATGGTATTCTGATTATTCTTTTTTTGGAATTTGGAATTACAAAGATGCTGCATTTTGCCTTGCGTGCATTTTATTTATAGAAGAAATTCAAATACAATTTGCTAATCCGAAATGGGTATCAGTGGGTGTTCTTCAGTGGCATAAAATGAAGAGTCGGGGTACACAAAAAGAAGGAAAATTGGTTCAACATTTCACTTCTGAATCACATAAGGCGGCTTTACTTGATTATTGCAATTTTGTCAATGGAAGAGCTCACGTCAGCATTTTGCTGGACAAAGCTGAGAGACAACAAAGCATTCAAGAAGACAAAGAAAATGCGTATCATTTAAAAGTGCTGCTAATAATTTTGGTCGATGTTGCAAGAACTTTGGGAAGGCAGGGATCACCTTTTCGTGGTCATAATAAGTCCGATGAGGACGATAGAAATTTTTGTCAAATCACTTTAACTGATTTCACGACATTGCCCATTAATGAAAAAATTGTTGTACTTGAAAAAGGCCGCGAGGTGAAACGTACCTTAGTCCGACTACAGAAAATGAATTTATTAATCTCTTGGGCACTAAAACCCAAAAAATCATAGTGAATGAGATCAATAAAGTAGGTATTTTTTCTATAATGGTTGACACAATTCCTGACTCATCGCATCAAGATCGACTTGCTGTCAACAATTCAACATTCGATACTTAGCCCAACTTAGAGAAACCTGTCCTTATTGAACGCCTATTGGAAACGGATGTCGTTCTAACAAAAAAGACTAGAGAAGAGTTGGCCAAAAAAATCATATCTACACTTCAATCAATAGGTATTGCTGAGAAGAATATTGTATTCCAATCCTATGACTTTGGCAAAAATATGTCCGGGAAGTATAGTGGTACCCAGAGAAAATTTACTTTGGAAGCATTGTTTGTTCTTTTCCATGTTAGTACAAAACGATTTCAATGTATGCAAGAAAAATTAAAAAACATTGGAAACTCCTTGCAATTGAAAAATTTGTCAAAAACTCGATGGACTGCTAGAGCTGAAACAGTAAAGGCTGCGTGGATATCTTTTGAAGGCATTGTAAATACTTTAGAAGGAATAAATAGCGATGCCAGTTCTTTTGATAACAAAGGTATTCAAATTAAGAGATGTAATTCCCTTAGCCTTGAAACTAGTTTGCTACATGTTAACTGCTCCTATGTCGTCGGCTTCTTGTGAGCAGTCATTTAGTAAATTTAAAATAGTTCTTAATTATTTGCGTACGACGATGGGTAGTGATAGGCTAAATTCATTCACGATTCTTTATTCTTCAAAGGATATTGTTGATCATATTCAACCAAGTGAGGTCGTCGATAAATGGGCATTATTAAAACACCGGAAAAATGGAGTTTAAATTCCTATTGATGAACTTTTTTTTTAAATAATAATAAAATTTTGAAAGACTAAAATCAAAGAATGTGTGCTCTTTCTCATACCAAATACTATGTTATAATATTATTTCTTATAAATACTTTTAATTTGTTTGTTTTGTTGTTATATCGTTATATTGCTTTTATAAATTGATTATTTGTCAATAAATGAATTTCAGTGAAATGAACACTTTAACGTTTTTGATTACTTTTAGTTTTATTTATTTACTAGCTTAGCCGCCCGGCGTTGCGGGTCTATAGTTTTAAGGTTCCCTTTCTCGTTCTTCCGCTCCCGTGGATATGGGTATGAAATATAATTTTTTTTTACTGTGGGATTATGTGACATCTCAATGGCAAAAGAATTTTTTAAATCTTTCCAGTAGTTTCTAGGTCTCCGTTCCAACCTGGTTCCTGTGGGAATATGGAGATCAAACCTTGACAGGAACGATCTCTGGACTAAACTATGTCTACCCTGAAAATTTCATCAAAATCCGTTAGGTGGTTTAGGAGTCTATACCGGACATACAAACATATGCAGTCGGCAGATTCTTAAGACGAGTCGGCATTTCATAAAAACTCACCCCCCATGGCTTGGACCCTCGCTACGCCCCTGTCTACACTGAAGTTCCAAACTACTTTAATGACGCTAACCCCCGTGATATGATCTGCCTTATATCTATTAAAACACGCTGTGGACTCCTCAATCTGAATGGAAGAGCTTTCCAAAGAATCACCAATGGCTTATGCACACTTTGCAACTTGGATGCGTCTGAAAATACTTTTCACTTCGTTGGAGTTTGCCTGATCTTTAGAAATTATATAGAAGAATATTTCTTGGTAGTGACTTATCTACTCTCCCGAGCACAATTTTTCAAAGTTTTGAATGGCAGCTTCTACTCTAATCTCTATAAGTTTTTGAAATCATCACTAAAATATCGAAATCTGATTCTAAATGAATTTTCTTAATTTATATAACTCACTGAGCTAAATCCTTTATTCTAAGTTTTTAACCTGACAGGCAACTTTATGTTATTGACATAATTAATTTTATAACCAGCATATACAATGTTTTTGCTATACCTTTTTTATGGAAACGAAACTATATCTATCTATCTATCTATCTACTAACCTATTTTGCTGCAAGGCTAAATCTAGTCGTTAGTAGCACACTCTTCTATCTCTAAGTTCACAAAGGTACATGGCGATCCCCAGTTCAGTCAACCAGGGCCTAACTTTGACTCGACCCACTATCTTGATGAAGCTACAATCGCCAGAAGATCGAGTACCTTTTCCAATTGCGTGTCCTACCAATTTTTTGCAATCTGTTGACACAAGGCCAACAAGAATAAGCCATCAGAACCAACGTTCGAACCCAATTGAAATCACTACCTCAGTCTCCCGATTTGAATGCCATACAGCAATTATGAGAGCATGTCGACCGTCAAGATATCGCGATATCAAGATATCGCGATAACGACGAAAGATGAGGAATGGTCATGAAGAATGGTCTAAAATTGGTCAGTACACTAAAAATTTGGATTACTCAATGCTTTCACTTATGAAGGCAGTTATAAATCCAAATGGTACCTAACAAAGTACTAAACGGGATGTAAACGTTGCAACATACTACATGAATTCAACTTTTTCTTTAGCTGCCTACTTATTTTTGTGATATGAATTTGTTACTTTTTTTAGTTTGAGAGGAATATTTTCTTATTCTAAGTAATTTGTTTATTTCAAACTAGCTGTGCCCGCGACTTCGTCCGCGTGGAATAGTGACTTTCAGCAGCATTTTTAACTTTTTAGGAAATAAAACTTCTAGCCTTAAAAATGGCGGTATTTCCAAAAAAACATTCAACCCCTATTTCAACACCTTGTAGCCCTGCTAAAAATACTTTTGAGACCGTAGTTTTTGAATTCCCATTTCCGTTCCCGTGGGAATATAAGGATAGATATATAGCCTTTATCCTTCCGCATGTTCTAGAATCTAGACCATCTCTGTAGCTAATTTAATAAAATCTGTTTAGCAGTTTGAACGGGAGACATACAAAAAACATACCGACATAGCTACATTCGCATTTTCAATATTAGTAAAGACTCCCGTTCCCGTGGGAATATGGTGACCGTTTTCATGGGAATATATGGATAAGTTAAAGTTAATGTTACTCCGGGATTATGGAGCATTCCAACGGTGGAAGAATTTTTGAAATCGGTGCTGTAGTGTAAAAGTTCCCGTATACGTTCCTGCTCCCGTGGGAATATAGGGAAAAAATATATAGTCTATGTCTTTCCTCAGGTTCTGAACAATCTTTGTTTAAAATTTCATTTAAATCGGTTTATTAGTTTGGGCGGGAGATGGTAACATAGAACGACGGACAGACAAAGCTCCTTTCACACTTATTATATTAGTAAGGACTCCCGTTCCCGTAGGAATATGTGGATGAATTAAAGTTAATGTTACACAAGGATAGTGTAGCATTCTAACGGTGGAAGAATTTTTGAAATCGGTGTTGTATACAGGGAGCCGTAGGAATATGTGGATGAATTAGTTTTTATGTTACTCGGGGATAGTGTAGCATTCTAACGGTGAAAGAATTTTTGAAATCGGTGCTGTAGTGTCAAAGTTCCCGTATACGTTCCTGCTCTCGTGGGAATGTTGGGAACCGTAGGAATATGGGGATGAATTAGTTTTTATGTTAATCGGGGATAATGAAGCATTCTAACAGTGGAAAAATTTTTGAAATCGGTGTTGTAGTTTCTAAGTTCCCGTATACGTTCCCGTTCCCGTGGGAATTTAGGGATAAATTGTAGCCTATGTGTTATTCTGATGTATAAGCTATATTATTGGAAAGTTTAAGTAAAATCCATTCAGTAGATTTTGTGTGAAAGAGTAACAAACATACATCCACACATACAAACTTTCACGTTTATAATATTAGTAGGATGTTTTTTTTTGTTTCGAAATACATACATAAATGAATTACAAAAAAAAACTTTTCTCATTTATTCATTTTGAAAACGATTGTTTGAAGGCAAAAATCTTTGAATTTAAGGCTGCTTACTTACTTTTGCGATTCACTGTATATGTTGTCATCAAACAAGGACAGAGAACATCGACGAATTGGACAAAACGTCACAATAGACAGACATAACTTAGAGGTACAGCAGTAAAGGACTTCGTCTACTTAGAATCCTTAATAGACGTGGAAAACAACATCAGTGCGGAGATCAAACGGAGAATAAATCTTGCCAACCGTTGCTTCTAAGGGTTAAGAAGGCAATTGAGATGTAAAACTCTCTAAAAAAAAACCAAGGTTACCTTTTATAGGACCTTAATCGTCTAAGTCCATCTTTACAAAGCGGAAGTGTGGACCTCATCTTAAGTAGATGAGTATTAGGAAAGCAAGTGACGATTAGTCCTGTTAGTGAAGACGAATGTAGAGAAGAAGATTCAAGAACGCGATTTGTGAGGTCTACCACGATAATCATAGCTAGAAGAGTAGTTGCTAAACTACTATAATGGAATATTAACCTTGCGGCTCGACGCGTTCTCGAAAGGACTTTGCAGGAAAGTTGCAGAAGGGGAAGACCTTGTTCTAGGTGGCACGCGTCTAACCAGGGTCAAAGAACTCCACGCGCTACATAATTTTGTATGCTTGAAGCTTATGTGTGTTTTGCGAATTGATTTGAAAGTCAATTCATATTCGATTCAATCACAGCTCGCAGCAATCAAACAACCGAAGTCGTCTTCGACTTGCTTTTGATTGTTTTTGAGCGTACTTTAACAAATATCCTTGCCAGCAACTTAGAGTGAACCGATTTTTTTTGATTTTTTTTGTCCTTAAGATTTCTTTTCGGTGCTGATGGTAAAAGCGAGAAAGGAAATAGAAAATTTACAAAGATACTGAGACTACTACTCAGTGATTGCATAAGCCGATGAATTGGCGGGATAAGACACAGAACTCGATCTTGAATAAGCAGAGATGTGTCAGGCCTCAGGCACTAAAACTAAGAAAAACTCAGATTTAAAGGATCGTTTGAAATTCCTTTTGGAGCAAACAGATCAGGATCAGTTGGGCTAAGAGTAATCGAACTCACGAGAAAACACTATAGCTTACGCATGATGAAGAAAGCAAAGGTGGAAAAATTGAACAAAAACTTTTGCTTCACATAAACGACTTATGAAAAAAGGCTTTCAATCTCAGCACTACTCTCGGAGAATTTTTAAATCCCACTTAGAGGCTTCTCGCTGAATCTCGCTATTGGAAAATGAAAGTCAAATGCTTGCAGAAATAAAACTTAACGAGAGGGCTATTCTTAAGGTAAGTTGCTACCCTGATAGAGCAATGGACCAGCAATTACTCTGAGCACTTTAATAAAAAAAAAAACATCTCTTTGTCACCGTCCAAACCTCTTATCGCACAAAAAGAAAATCTTTGGAAAAGTATTACCTTGGCAATACCCAGGAACTATCGTAAGCCAATGGACGAACATGAAAATTGCTGTCCCTACAACGTCAGAAAAATACTTAAAAAATAGTTCCTCTCATCAACCGCACGCACAAACTACTATAACTTTTTCTCTCTGAACTCTGAAGGTTAAAGAACTCAAAGCATATTTTCGATTACTAGAACTGCAAAGAATCACATTTTCTTTAAGACATACATATGTACGTTGTCCCGAAGCAACATGCATGTCAAGGAGACAAAGTTATTGCTTGGGGCAATTGGTAACCACGCAACCTGGTCGGAAGCATTCATTAGTCACCATATCCCAGACAACCAGGCAGACATCCACCTTTCCATATTGATACAACAATTGGCAAAGTAGATTTTTCCATAAATAGTAATTTCATTTCCCAGACATCGGATCCAATGCTTCCTGTGACACACCGACAACTGCCAATAAAAAAAAAGGAATGTCCCAGAGGAAAGGGATGCGTGTCATACTCGTATCAAAGGAAAAAGGCCTCAACTTCTAAGAGAAAATCGTGAGCAATAGAATTTTCTAGGGCCACTCACTACAGGAAAGCTTATACACCGGATATGAGTACATACGAGCCTTGCTATTCAATAGGAGTGGGTAGGTAGGTTTGTGCAAGCGGAAATCTGCTCCCCTATAGAAATAGGTTGCCTTTTGCAGAAATTTTCTTTCTGAAAAAAATCTCTTGTTGAAATAGGAGATGTCACATTTTCATATGACTGCTGTACTCATGATTCTTATCCTCAGAGACACCCAAGGAAAGCCCATCATATCTGGCGACTGATTTAGTATTCGGAGTGAAAGATAAAAACGTGTTTCAATTTCAATTCAAATGAATCATAGTTTTAGCCCGAATCGTAAAACAAGAAAAATTGCTTATTAATTTGAACAATCTCACCGCCTACAACAGACAGACGAACACATAAACCTGATTGACCTGATTCAACATCGTTTCCATTGAACTCAGTTAGAGGCTTATACACGCCTCTGGTGAGGTTTTGTTTTTGTCTCCACGAAAAAATAATCTCATTCATAACATGGCTTAAAAGAAATTCAGAAAACACTACAACAACATCAGTCAGCAAAAAAACAACAGAAAAAAAATGCGTGAGCTCAAAGTCGAGATTCTCTGTGTTGATGAATTTTAAATTTTGCCAGAGGCGAAATCTTGTTTAACGCCGCGCCGCTCACCACTTGTTGTAGGATTTAATTTGTTTACCGTAAGACTGTCGTTTTATGCAACACTGAAGCTACAAGATTTTGTCTGGCTTATGAGGTTTTTTTTTTGTTATTTTTATTGGCTTCTCTGAATGTGGGTCTTCGGATGACTAATGAAAAAAAGTCTGATGGCTGAAGCATGTGAGCTCTGAAATGAAAATGGAAGGCGTGGTTTCAATTAATTTGAGCTTGGGGGTACAGTCAAGGCGAGAACACCATTGATCGTGTTTTGACTAAAATACTTGTAAGAATTGTTGCGGGCAACAAAGACTTCTACCTTTTTGCAGTGGAGTGCACAAAGGTTGGATACAGACAAGATACAGATCCTTATACACTTCTTAAATTTCAATTTTGACAGAATGAAGTAGAAGGATTGAAGTAGAAAGAATTGATCATATAAAGAAAAGCATTTCAAAGACCGCACGATTTTCATCTTTAAAATTAGTCGACCTCCAACCAAATTTAATATTGAAAATTACTTTATTCGCCAGGAAGGTGCCCACGATTTGACATTGGAATCGCACTCCACTCCTTGATCATTCTCAATTCCAGAAGCACTACTATCGGGTTTTTCAATAAGAACAAAAGTTTTTTTTAAACAAAACAAAAACGGTTTTGGATTTTGGATATCAATAAAATTCTTTATTTCTGTGAAAGTACAATCGATTTCATTATGTATGGAACTGTATGGATTTCTTTTGCACGGCCACCACGGGCACGCTTGCAGAAGTGCAGACGCTGAACCCAATTTTCGACGGCTTTCAAGCATAAATCGGCCGGTACTGTTGCAATTTCACGTTCGATATTCGTACGAAGTTCATCAACCGTCGCTGGCTTGTTGGCATACCATAGACTTGACGTAGCCCCACAGGAAATGGTCTAACAGCGTCAAACCGCACGACCGCGGCGGCCAAGCGACTGGACCATTTCGTGCCGGTCTTGATAATCTCGGAAGAAGTACGGCCAAATGACGCCGCGGCGCCGTCCCATAAACCACACCAAACCGTAATTTTTTCGGTATACAATGATGACTCATGGAGTTCGTTTGGATTGATGCCTGACCAATATACCGCATATTTTGTTTATTGACGAAGCCATTCAGCCAGAAATGAGCCTCATCATTAATTGGACATAACGCTATTTAAGTTGAGGCCACTGACTCCGAAATTCAGTAGTAAATTTTAATAATTTTGACTCGTTGTTGGCTTGCCATATGCAAACTTAAAGTATCTACAGAGACGAGCTGTACAGAGCCATGTCTAGTTTTGGCATCCCTGCAAAACTCGTACGACTATGCAGGATGACTTTGGAGAATTCACGCTGCTCCTTCAAGGTCGGTAAGGAACTCACCGAGACCTTTGATGTCGAAAAAGGCTTTAGGCAAGGCGACAAACAGTCATGCGATTTCTTCAACATCATACTTGAACAGATTGTAAGAAACTCAAACGTCAACACCAGAGGAACAATCTTTCAAAAGTCTGTACAATTACTCGCCTATGCAGACTATATTGACGTGATGGGAAGAAAAAAGCGTGATGTCATAGGTGCTTTTGCGAGTATTGAAACAGAAGCGAAAAAAATGGGTTTGATGGTTAACGAGGGCAAAACGAAGTAGGTATATGTTGTCATCAAACAAGGACACAGAACGTTGACGAATCCGATCACCGTATGATCTTTGGTCCCGTATGCGAAGACAATGTGTGGAGAAGAAGATACAACAACGAGCTGTACCGCGACATGGGCATAGCTAGAAGAGTAGGTACGCATCGCGAGGCTACGATGGTTAGGTCATGTAGAGCGGATGGAGCCAAACGCTCCGGCTCGACGGG
Source organism: Melanostoma scalare (assembly GCA_949752695.1). NCBI lineage: Eukaryota > Metazoa > Arthropoda > Insecta > Diptera > Syrphidae > Melanostoma > Melanostoma scalare. The sequence goes on from OX456986.1 coordinate 141,542,009, forward strand.
TTTTCGAAAGCACATTGCAGGGAAATCGCGGAAGGGGAAGACCTCGTCTTAGGTGGCGCAATCAAGTGGGAGAAGACCTCAACCAACTTAGAGTGCAAAACTGGAGAGAGCTCGCCCGAAATCGAAGTCGTTACAGAAGGATGTTGTTTGAGGCCCAGGTTCATCCCGAACTGTAATGCCCACCTAAGTAAGTAAGTAAGTGTTGGCTCGTGTATCTTTCTATCATAAAATGGCAAATTCTACTGAAGAGAAATGTCAAAAGAGCGGCAAGAAATATGCCGTCGTTTGTTGTCCCTGTCGCTCTACTTTTGTAGCGTCCCTGTTGAAAAACCCTTTATATGCGACTTTTCCAGTTATTCGAATTCTGAAAGCAAAATTTCATGTTGACAATCGAGGTGCCGTGAAATAAGGTCGAAGGCAATAAGGCCGAATCGGCCATATTACCTTTTTTGGGAAATAAGGCCGAAAACAACAACAAAAATATTTTTCTACCTTATTTCCTATTGAAAAGGTAATAATGACGAAAAGAAAAAACGAAAATATTTGACAAAAATAAGAATGCCAAAAGTTGAGAAATAAAGTCGAAATCCGTTGAGTAATAAAATCGAATTTAATTTCTGTTGGATAAATAAGAAAGAAATTATTGGCAATGACATGCGTTCGTATTTATATCGTGCCATATGATAAAATTTAATGAATTCCAGGTATGGAGTTATGTAATCCGGGCAGATATTGTTGTCAGCGTATCTTGATAAAATCATTGCATGTCCTGTTTGGCTGGTTTTCTAGACCTTACACTGATTTAGCCTTAGTGCGCTGTTTGCTGCCGATTCTTGAACATAGAGCTCAAGGGGTGTGAAATTGGTGTAGTTCTCACTGCTATAGTGACGGAAATACAGGATGTTCTTTGTACCTTGGTTAGGATTTTAAGGTCGTGGATTTTTCATTTCTCCACACCAAATTGCCATATGATTGAATGGGTTTGACAATGGCTGTCTACATCCACATGATAATTTTAGGATTTGGTCCCCAACTTCTACTGAAAACCCTGTTACACGATTACAGTGCAATAATGTTTTTTTTATATCTCTGTCGTATGTTTGGGCCCCAGTTCAGTTTTTGTCTAAGATCACTCCCAAGTTTTTGCTTGATCAGAGATCTTAAGTGGGGTTCAATTTAATCTTGGAATCTCAAAAATTGGTATTTTTCTTCTATTCTTGAAGAGTACCAAATCTGTTTTGAGTAGGTTTACTGCAAGACCGCATCTTTTTGTATAAGTTGTTCGCTTATAGTGGTAAGAAATTTCCCCGTTAACAGAAGAGCGAAGTAATGGACTAACACTTTGACACCATCGTGTTTGAGATTTATAAAGATCTCATTTACGACCAGGATCCAGAGTGGGGGTGAAAGCGGGGTTCCTCGTGAGTCGTTCTTCTTCTTCAAGTTTACACCTCCTAGTTCGCTGCAGATCTATCGTTTCGTCAACATTCACTTGATCCAATTTGTGATTATTTCTTCTACTAGTAGATCATTTCTTAATTGAAATGTTGTGTACATAAATGAGGGCTCTTACAGTGTCTAGGAAAGCTGCCAGTGTGTATTCATTTTCTTACAGCGTTTTCGTCGTTGACGATGCTCAAGGACATCTTCTTGTGCGGATGACGACAAATTTCCGTACAAGTGACGACATTAGTATTGTGACAGAAATACTAATCATCTCATATTCAAAGTAGCGAGTAGTGAGGCCGATGACAGCCTACAAAAGACAAAAATGGTTGGGCAGATTTCATATCATATGAGTTTTGGAAAAAGATGGTAGGGCTAAGATGGTTCACGATTGGACTTTCCAAGCTCATACGAGGACAAAGTTTTCCTTATGGCAATAAATGGAAAGCACTTCTAACAATGTTCAATGGAATAGGAGGCCTGGATGATGCCCCACACTTTGTAGATCATTAAGCGGATATAGAGTATAGCAGACTTCAAAAATTACAAGTTTGTTTGAAGACTACTGTGGGCTTTTGTTACGGTTAAATTAGCAACAAATACAATCCGAAGTCTAAGGATTCTAATGGAAAAACATCGTTATTCCATAGAGAACTTGCATGTTGTTCTGGTTGACATCGAAAAAGCACTCGATCGATAGCTATGAGATCGAATATGAGTTACTCTCAGGCAACCAGAAGTTCCATAGGTTTAAGTGCTGATGATCAAGGATATCTTATGAAGATAAGATGTCCAGTTGAGCTAACTGAATAGTTTCAAATCTAAATAGGAGAACACCAAGGAAGCGTATTAGGTCCGCTGCTTTTTATTGTAGTTCTTGATTTGCGCGAACGTAAGAAAGCGAACATTGTACATTGATTATTCTTTGTGGGATCCAACCTGATTGCAGCAAGAACTTGCTTTTTTAAGAATTTAGTTTAGTCGTCCGAATACTGATTCAGATGTGAATATTCCAGACTTATATTTGAATGGAAATGTGCCTTCCAAGCGTGAAGTAATGCATAGAAAGATGCTGCGTTTGTTGAGGAGTGAATCCACTCCGCGGTTGTGCGTCCTGCACTCACACACTACACACAGTTCATAGTGTTTTTGAAAAAATAAATTAGACTAAGTCGACGGCAACTGAAATGGAGATTGTTTGTATGAAAGCAGGAGTGAATAAGCTTGATCTTGTTAGAAGTACCAAGATCTGGGGAAGCCTGCACTTTTCGTCGTCCTATTATTCAATTGGTCCATTTTTGTCGCTATAATTACACTTTACCAATGAACGCAACAACGAATCTTTGCCGAGGCACAGATAAATTTTTACCGTGTTTATTTGCTGTGAAGTGCCCATTTCACTACAGTGTTTTTTTAAGTGTGCTGACTATGTGCCTTATTATACTTCCAGAAACTGTCCTCCAATCATGTCTATAATGCCGTCTTTAGAACGACGGGAATATTCAAGACAACTGACTAGAGAATTCGTTACATACAGAAATACATACTCATACTTTTCAGGTGAGCAAAATGTCTGCTTATGATCAACACCACTTTACACAGAAATCAATCCGATGGCCGATGATAGATTATTATTATCTCAATGTCCTACATCGAGAGGTCGAAGACCCATTTCCTCGGGGTAGATTACTTAACAGCAGAACGCACGCAACACGCATGCATTTCAATGCACCTTGTAGACCTGACTCATTCCGGTTTATATTCACCCTCACAGTATACCTAAGTACCTCAGGAATTTGCAATGTATGTGGCAGGCAACAAGGTACAAGGCATTGCGCCAGTGACCAATGCGTCGACCTACACATAATAAAAGTTGCACACGAACAAGTTCTCGCGTTATTGGGCGGCATACAAGTTGGTCATTCAAACTGGCAACCACAAATGCTCGAAGTGGTTGTCAACCCACCGCATATATTTTTAGACTTGCAAGTGATTTGCACGCTATGTTTCGAAGGGTTTGAGAGGGAGCCAGGAGCACAACAAGGGGGAAAATCCTTTCGATAGTAAAATATGAATGGCCTCTGTGATGGTGCGTTTTGCATATTCTCTATACCTTTGTCGGAACGACGTTAACCTGGTTCCACATAGTTAGATTGACGCAAAGCCAACCTGCCATCTACCTCTGTTTGTACTTGAAGCACTTTAAAAATGCAAATGCAAGTTTATCATGAAATGTGTATTTTGAGGCCCTTTCGTATTGTTTTGAATGGAGTTTTCCTTTTGGGGGGACTTTTCCGAGCAACGGCATGAATCACCCGCTTGCATGTGAAGAAGTTGTAGGTTGTAATTAATTTTTCCAAGTACTTGCTACAAAGCTTCGCTATCACACATGCAACTAGTGCAATTGTCCGCACGATAGGTGTGCATAGATATTGTATCTAAAACATGGTGTACCTTATGCTTCAATGCATCCATCATTGTGTCTGGTGGGCGTTGTATGGTTAGTTGAAAAAGGATATACCTACACTCACCTCAATCACTCAAACTTAGGGGATAGCTTTTCGCTATTCGTGTTTCGGGTCAATGACTCTGCAGCCTAGTTTGACTAAAAGAGAGCACATCGCAGTGGCGCTTTTATTGTTCTTTCAAACGGAATAAAAATAGAACATTCTGTTTTTAGAATTTAAACAACACAGCAAAGGCACTTCATGGAAAATGTTTGCTTGAGACGTGCAAACGAAGAAAGAAACCCTAAGCTCCTTGGAAAGTGTGTGGTTAGTTTTGTCATGGGGATTAGCAAACGAGTGCATTTGGGATTTGAAGTATGAAACCGTTTTGTGCGGGCTATGTGTGCAAACAATAAAAACACTTCACTCGATATGCATTGCAGAGTTCCTGACAAAGGTGACAACGGCTAATGACGCGGAAAAACTTCAACTTATTTATGCGATCTGGGATACAAGGAATGCAGTCGAAGTTGAAGGATTCTGATGGGCTGAAAACCTAATTTGAAGCTATTCATAGAAAAGCCTTAATAAAATTGTGACTAAAGCGTTACAAAGCACAAAGACAAATTGCAGAAAATATTTAGAATAAACAATCCAAATTGAATAGAGAAGGATGCGGATGGTCTGTTTACTGAAGTGGAGGAAGTATTTCATTTTCAGTGACCTAATCTGAGAAGAATCAGCACACTAATTGACTATCTTGCGTTGTTATATTACATAATTATTATCTAAATTACCGATCTAAAATTCACTATACAGTACGCCTCAGTAGTCGAGTGTTGATCACTAAGCATACATGGCATAGAAAACTTATTTTTTCCACTGGTAACACCAACAAGCTGGTGCCCGGAGCGTAGTGGTGAGCAATTTCGGCTGTAACTCATGAGCTAGAGGTTCGTCGTTTAAGAACGATGGTCTTTCGGAGAGGAACTGGACCTTTGGCTGCGAATGAAAAATGGTACTATGGTGAAGAATTAATTGAAAACGTTAAAGAATACCAATACCTGGGTTTTACTGTAACGAGCAACCTGAATACAGAAAAGCACCTAGAAAAAAATCTATCGGCTTAAAAAAACGCTGTTGGTACAGTATGGCAAACTATATATGGAAATTCGGATCTCTCATTCAGCACCAAATATCGAGTTTTTACCGCAACGTCTCAGTCCATCATGTTGTGTGCTGCAGAATCATGGGGCTGGCGCCCGTCGGAGACCACTGAAAAACTCCTCCGATTCTTTTTAAAACGACAGTTTCGCCTACCGGACACAACGCCAAACTATATGCTTCTTATCGAAACTGGTTTATCACCACTGTTCTTAACATCACTTAAACTTCATTTCAACTATATTATTAAACTGATGAACAGCCACACCGATAAAATTACAAGGAGGATTGCAGTATCAGTTATAAGGTCCCAAAGTTCATGGTTTGAAGAATGGAAAAACTTAGCAGACACTTGCGAAATACCTTTCATCTTGACTTTGGAAAATGTTACAGAGTGGAAACCTTTTCTCTGTAATCTACTTGAAAGCCTACATTACAAAGCAAGGGAAGACAATATAGAGAAGGCGAGAAGTTCACTTCACAGAGAAATATATTCAAAACTCCAATACGATCTAGGAGAAGGCAACTATTTCAACGACAATTTTAGGTATGAACAAATATCCTTCCTGTTCCGAGCAAGAGGAGTGTTGTTATCTCTGAATTTCATACCGCACCGCAATGACTTAGCCCTGATTTGCTCCATGTGCAATACCAACGAAAGGGAAAATATAGTTCATTTCATCGCAAGATGTCCAATTCTGGCAGAATTACGACGGCCCCTCTGGCCATGCCTTAAAAGATCTAAGTCAATTAAACAATGATTTTGTAAAATTTTTCTTGATAAATCAATAAATCTAAATCTAATCTAATCTAATCTAAAGTCCCGACAGAAAAGCAAAATGTTTTTAAAAAGGTTATCGCCATCGCTTTTCGCGAGCAATAAGCAAGTCCTTCGATAGTAAATTAATTGCCATGCCACTGCATGGAACGTACAAAATTGTAGGTCCCCTCCACTCACAAGGCTTGGTTGTGAAAAATGCGCTAGGCACCTCCTCCGTTGCGCCATCGTGTGTGTAACAACAGCAAGCTTCCTTCCATTTTATAACTAATGCCTTGAAGTGGCATATAACAATAACTACTCCAGTGAGTGATTTTCCACACTTTAATAAAATCAAAAAGCTGTGTTCTCTGTCTGGTGGATGGGCGTGTACTATTCGGAAAGATGGGTGGGTAGTACACGTCAATTGTGCTTACTATACCTCCACGCGGTATCCACTGGGCCCTGGGATGCTCACTCCAGAGCTGAACTGCTAAACTAGTAAGTGCGAGTGTTGACAAAGGAATGCAGAACAAAAGAATTGTGATCAACACTATAATTGCTCTGCGAACAATGACTGACTGCACGAATCTCAGTGGTCTACGAGAGCTTTCGTGTAAAAGTCCCAGCGGATGAATTCGAATGACAGAATCAACGGTGGACTTCAGCAGTCAAAAAAGCAGAAACCCCTGAAGGAGCTACTCCAACATATTTGGTTGAAAGGTCTTTCAGGGTCTTTCAATACGAGGACAGGGTATTGAAGTAGAGATGGTGGCGGATGAGCAGCACATCATGCAGCAGGGTACTGACACTGGATATTCCAGCCCTTTATGTCCGAAGGGATCCCAAAAGGATCTGGCCCTCCAGGTTGGGGGTTGTGCGTAGGGTTAACTACCCCTCCACGTGAAAAACATCTGGCTCCGAAACAACCAATAGCCTCGGATAACGATAATGATTTCAAAGTTGACGACCCAAGCAAACGAAAAAAGGACAATGACCTCCGGATCAGCACATACAACGTAAAATCTCTTAACGGACTACGCGCAGCTGGAGAATTAGCGGACGCCCTGGACTGCTGAAAAGCAGACATACCGCCATCCAAGAAGTGCGATGGAGTGAACCGGGCATAAAGAAGATGAAAAACTGTGACATCTACAATTCTTCATACTATGACGACTGCTACAGACAACAGAAAAAGCGCTTATTTGGGTTTGTCGTTAGAAGAAGACTCAGGGACAAGGTGATTAGCCAAAATCCAGCTAATGAGCGTATAATGACCATCCTTATAATGGCTCAATTCGCCAACATTAGCTCAATATGCGCCCACGCCACCACAGAAAGAGAAAGGCGACAATTCCAAAGACTGTTTCTACGAGCTCCTCGAAGAAACTTATGAGCAGTGCCCTAGACACGACGGACGTGAAAATCGTTCTTGGCGATTTTAACGCAAAACTAGGGAAGGAGGACATCTTTGGAAATACAATCGGTAAGCATAGCCTGCATGACAAAACATCCGAAAACGGACTCAGGCTAATCGATAAATAAGATAAATTAAGGGTACTTGGCGATCCCCAGATCAATCAATTGTCAACCAAATTGATCATGTTGCGATCGACGCAAGGCACTCTTCCAGTGTGTTAGATGTCCGAACTTTCCGAGGGCCAGCTTTGACTCGGGCCACTACCTTCTTGTAGCCAAAGTAAAATTAGGATATCTTGTTCACGACCTGCAGGAACTAACGCTGTGAAGGGATATGACGTCGGAAAGCTACAATCGCAAGAGATTGCCAATGCCTTATCCAATCGAGTGTCCCTTCAATTATCCTTGAATCCTATGCCGTCAGCATTAAGCATTGAAGACGAGTGGCAGCAATGCCATCAGAACCGCTGCCTCTGAGGTTCTGGGTTTCACTCGGCCACCAAAACGAAACCCATGGTTCGAAGAAGAATGCAGGCAGGCAAATGCAGCCAAACAAAAAGCACGACAAATGCTTATGCAACGAACGAGGGCTGCTTAGGATCAGTATAACGAGATTTATACCATCTTTTTATCGTATTCAAGGCCGCGTAAGACAGTATTTACAGAGACGAGCTGTACAGAAACATGTCTTCTAGCCTCGTCATCCCGGCAGAACTCGTACGACTATGCAAAATGACTTTGGTGAATTCACGCTGCTCCGTCAAGGTCGGTAAAGAACTCACCGAGACCTTTGATGTCGAAAAAGGCTTTAGGCAAGGCGACAAGCTGTCATGCGATTTCTTCAACATCATACTTGAAAAGATTGTAAGAAACTCCACCGTCAACACCAGAGGAACAATCTTTCAAAAGTCTGTACAATTACTCGCCTATGCAGACGATATTGACGTAATGGGAAGAAATAAGCGTGATGTCATAGGTGCTTTTGCGAGTATTGAAACAGAAGCGGCAAAAATGGGTTTGATGGTTAATGAAGGCAAAAAGAAGTATATGTTGTCATCAAACAAGGACACAGAACATCGACAAATTGTACAAATTCATTCACAATAGACAGACATAACTTCGAGGTAATACAGGACTTCGTCTACCTAGGATCCGCTGTAGACACGGACAACAACATCAGTGCGGAGATCAAACGGAGAATAACTCTTGCCAACCGTTGCTTTTTTGTGCTTAGAAGGCAATTGAGAAACAAACCCCTCTCCAGAAAAACCAAGGTGACCTTGTATAAGACCTTGATCATCCCAGGAAGAATAAACTTTATCGAAAGCGGATGAGGAAACCCTTGGTTGTTTCGAAAGAAAAATTCTCCGAATGGTCTTTGGTCCCGTATGCGAAGACAATGTGTGGAGAAGAAGATACAACAACGAGCTGTATGAGCTGTACCGCTACATGGGCATAGTCAGAAGAGTACGCATCGCGAGGCTACGATGATTGGGTCATGTAGAGCGGATGGACCAGAACGATCCGACTCGGTGGGTTTTCGAAAGCACATTGCAGGGAAATTGTGGAAGGGGAAGACCTCGTCTTAGGTGGCGCAATCAAGTCGATGAAGACCTCATCTTAGCTTAGAAAGCAAAACTGGAGAGAGCTCGCCCGAAATCGAAGTCGTTACAGAATGATGTTGGTTGAGGCTCAGGTTCACTCTAAACTGTAATGCCTACCTAAGTAAGTAAGTAATAATCTTTTTGTCTTGGGAGCTCCAAGTGCAACAACTCTGTTTGTCTAGAGTTGTCTCCGAGGTGATAGTCGGTCGACTTCAGCTCTCGTGCAAGATGAACTTTAAAGCCTCAAGACCAAAGTCCTTATGCAGAACTCGGTGTAGGTAATGTCGTTTGTGGAAAGCTCAATTCCAAAGAACGATAAGAAATGGAAAAACCAAGCTTTTCCTTGACACTACAATAGCAATATTCCCAGTTCTTCTGGAGCGTCTTGTCCTCACAACTTAAATTTTTTGTATGTATGTACATCGATCAATCTGTCCTAATGCCGTAGATTTTGCTTGTCACCTGTGTCAAGCAGTGATAGCTTTTGTCATAACAACTGTTGAAGTAGCCGGCTTTTCAAAATGAAAATTCGTTTTGGAAGTCCCTTTATTCATACACGGTTTCAATTACATACCAGCAATTTATTGGTTTATTCAAATTATTTCTTTCTACAAAAGCAATAAAAAGAAAGTCAAAAGAATTTAAATACTCCCTAAAATATTTGTTTTAAATCGCCTCCAATTATCTCCCAGTAGATGTCATCAATCATCATCTTACTCAAATATCTGCCAAAACCACCCAAGCATCCATCTCATCAATATTTACCAAGAAACTCTCAAGACTCATCGATGATGTGTAACTGAAATGCCAAATCTCCATTCATCTGCGAAATTTGGCAAGTTTGCATAATCAATTTGGCTGCCAATGTTATTGATTCATTTGTAGTCGGCAATAAGACAATAACCTGAAAGTTTCATTCAAAAAACAATCGTCGTATGTGAGTATCAAGAACCATTGCTTCTCCACTCAAAACAAGACTTGATTACTAATCAAACACAATCATTGAAGTCAGAATTTGCTCATAATTTCAAGAACTAAATCGGGTTCATACGTGATTGTAAAATAATCACATTGCGGTAAAATTAACCCGTCCATTCATGTGAAAAAAACATTGTTAGATACTATCTCCCCCCAAGCACAACCCTCGAAGCGTAAATCTAAAAATAAACTATGAAGTTACTGCCTTACATTTGCCATTAAACTGGTTCCAAGTAACCATATCTTCAATCTCACCATACAGATAGGTAAACGACATACCTGCCGCAAGCCGTCGCTCCAGCCTGTGTTTTGCTTAAGTGTCACAAGATGAATCACAATTAATTAAAATCGAATCGCGAAACCACACCAACCGACCTACAGCGAGTCGATTGGTGTCGACTGCGGTGGCAATTCCCTGACGTAGACATAGCTTGTACCTCTGTATATCTTATCAACTTTGATGTCGGAGTCTCCATAAAAACATGGCCATCAATGAGTTATTTTCAAGTTAGTTTCTAAGCCTCCTAGCGCTCGGTAGGTGTTTTTTGTGTGAACGCTACCATAATATTCTACTTCTAGTTACGTACCTACTTTCTTGAATAACTTTTAATCTTTTGTGTGTGTGTGTCTCTTTCTTTCATTTCAGAATAATCAAGGATACTCATCATTAAACATTTCGGATTAAACATCTCATATCACAACGAAAAACACATTATCTACCACCTACTAAACTATACTTCGGTTTAAGCTTTACATATACACTTTAAGGGATGATTGTGGACAAAACTGAAAATGTCAGCGAACAAGCTTGGACAAAGCTATTAGATGATAAGAATACAAATGGTGCTGTGATTGTTAAGAATACAAACGATACGGATAGTTGCCCCAAAGAGAGTCCATTGTCGATGGACCCGCCACAAACAAAAAGCAAAGAGTCATTATTAGGAACATTCCATAGGCATTTAAGGATGTCACTTAAGGCAGTTAGTGAATCGCCAGGACCGATTACACGGTGAGTCTTCTTTTCTTTTTCCTTTAAGACTGACAAAAATATTTTCTTGGCTTACTTTGTGATTTGCTTAGCCAGTTGCTAGGCTCTCGATAAGAAATGTGAATAAGGTTGTAAATTCGTCACTTATTTGTCGTTTGATACTCATGTCAAATAATCAGGCAGAATTGCACACGAAAAGGCATTTATCAAAAACAAAACAACAAAGTGGTAGATCTTTTTCCTGAATGAATTTTTTTATTTTATTTTGGGTAATGACAACGACCTGATAGCCTTGGTCTTGTCATCTTCTTAGGACTGCTAAGCGCGCACTGTCGAGAGTAGTACAAAAGTCTCACTTTTATAGTCAACTTGGAGCTTGAAGTGCGAAACAAAAAAGTGGTCATTGCTGGGTACATGAGTACGCAAGTTTAGATTTCGTTTAAAATTGTGCTCAAACAGTTAGGTAATTCTGGAGAACGCTGAGGCACTCTTCATTACTACCTTTTCTCCTTTCATGGCTATATCGTGACCACGGTCCATAAGATAACCTGAATCTGTAGAGAGTTCATCGGGACGTGAACTTAGGCAGCTTGTAGCACGTTACTAATTTCATGCAACAAGTTTAAGGCATAGCATCGCATGGAAACACGCATCTTTCACATCGCTGGAACTTCTATTTGTTCAGCTGCGTCATGTTTTTCTCAGAAAATGTTATTTTCGTTTTTATTGTGTGTTTTGGCAGTAAAAATACTTTTTTATACGAAGACAATTGAATGTGATATAATTATGCAAAGTTTTATTGATTGTCTAATAAATTTAGGCAGGCTGCACACTGAAACAGGGTTCGAGGTTCGAATCCCAGCAGAAGCAAAAATGTTTTTCCACGAGTATCGCCTTTCGCGAGGAATTGGAAAGTCTTCTGTTAGTAAATTAATTCCCATGAAAAGTACTTTCTCAATTAGCCGTTCGGAACCGGCAGCAAATCGTAGGTCCCCTCCATTATCTCACAAGGCATATGGTTGTGAGAAATGCGCTAGGTCCAAGGGCTCCTCGCTCTGTTGCTTCACCCTATTTACTTTTTTTATTTTGCACACTTAAACAGCCCACTTAGTTCATTTTTAGTATTTTTTTAAGTATAACTTCATTTGAATCGTTCTGATTTGAAACTCAATGAAACGAAAATGCGTCACGATTCAGCGGGCAAGAATAAGGTACAAAACACATTGTTCTAATTGTTCTATACTCTCGGTCTACTCTTTGTGCGATGCTTCATAGTCCCCACTAACCCTTGTTCCTGTACGTTGGCCCCTTGTGATTGGAATAGTTAGGATACCTGTGCGCAATTCAAGCGAGGCAAAAGTAAGACTTCTTAGAAGACAAGGTGAAAGCCCGAACAAATAGGTGAAAGGATTATAAGAAATACTTGAATTCTACCAAATTCTCTCGCATACTGAATCCTATTTACGTCTCTTTTTTTGTGTTGGTTTTTCGTTTCAACGAATTTTCAAATGAGAGGGAGCTAGTACGGGGAATACACATTGGGTTTTGGAAATTTGTTTCGTGTCAACTGTGACAAAAACTGTTGTATGTAAGGGTGACTGTGAAAATTATGTCAAGGCGACTGATCATGGTTCGAACCTCAGTCATTAAATTTCGGAGTAAATTTGTGAAAAAGTTGAGTAAATGCAAAATTTCCGAAGTCGATTTGAGACTAAAAGGAGAACCTTTACGTTTTCTTAAAAAAAAAATAGTAAAAGGTAGGCCTTCTAATAGTTTTTTTTTAGATTTTAGTTTATTTTGAAACTAATAGCTGGTTTCCTTTCCATTTTTTTGGCAAAAATTCCTCCTCGAAATGAAGAAAGTTGATCTATGAATGAATAAAGCTGGGAAATGCTGTGTGTCCAAACAGTGCGCATTTTTGACCGAAATGAAGCACCCAGCGCGTTGCTGAAAGCAAGTTTTTGCACAATTAGCCATTCGGAATCAGCAGAAAATTGTGAATCCCCTCCATTCCCTCACAAAGTAATGGTTGTGAGAAATGCGCAAAGCCCTGGGGCTCTTCACTCTATTACGTCACCCAATTTATATTTTTTTTTTATCTCGTGTATAAAGCTCTCTTATCAAAAATGTGTGCTTTTGGCATCGACTAGTCTCTTCTTCGTTGGAATAGAAACTACCTTCCCGACCGTTCAATACAAGCTGTATTCGACGATTTTTAGTCTGAAACTCACCTTATAAATGATGGTGTGCCACAGGGCTCTGATTTGTCTCCTATTCCTTAACTTTTTTCATAAACAATCTCTTGTCTGAAACTTCTTTTTCTTTTAACTGTTGCTAACTACTCAGCCCTCTGCTTTTCATATTCGGTCGCAAATTCAAGTCTCTGCTCTTCGAATATAGAACTGGAACGGTTGCGTATGATAATCTCATTGAATTATGTACATGACAGCATCGTTACATATCTGGTCAGGTGCTTCTCAAAAAAATTTGAGCCTACTTGGTAGGGTATAGAAGAGAGTGCCAGAACTGAGAGGTTATAGTTCGAGAATCGACTAATTCTCTTGAACATCATCGAAACGTTACATCACTCTCTTTTATCGCCTTGTTCACAAACAGTAATCTAGTGAAATAGCCGGTTGCATTCCTCCGATGAAGCAATTTATCCGCAACATCTACCTCTCTAGGAACGCTCATCAGCTCAAATTTTAGTCAAAGCTTGGACGTACAGTTGAGTATAAGGATTTATATTTTATGCGCACTACCCAAATGTGAAATGTTTTAACAGACATTTACTAAACAAAGTCTGTGTGCTACCAGGCTTTGCTATAGTTTGACAAACAAATTAATAGCATTTTACCTACAAGCCAACCAGTTCCATTTGTCGAAGAAGTAGTGACACCTTTTGACATCTTGATAGAAGCCACACTCGTTTAGCAGTGTTCTTATAGAAAACTTTAACCTAAAAATTTAATTCGTGCTATAGTTATGGTAAATAAAGTGATCAATAAATTCAAACAACCAATATTTTTATTTCGCGCCCAAAGAAAACTGAGCCTTGTTTTGTAATAAAGACGGTGGGCTGTGATATAGATGTAACCACTATCCCTCTGTACATACAATATGGACAGTGGTTAATTACTTAGTAGATGGTAGTGGGGACGCTACGAAGCTTCGCTTAAAGAGGAGGCCGAGTACATATAATAATGTGTAATGCATTCTATCTCATTCTACCACCATCTAAATCTTATACATTTATGTGTTTGTTTCTGTATCGTGACGCGTTTTCGTTTCATCGAACTTCACATCACAAATATTCTTAGAAAGTTTTACTTCAAAATGCGTTTGCTCTATATGGGTTGACATTGCCTGAGCAGTATAATCTACTGTTGTTGCTATTAGAACAGAACATATAAATAGACTCACAGTTTGGTACTCTACAGACAATTTTCCCCAGAAATTTATATTCCCTTGTACATAAATAATCTAAATAATGATTTCGTTCGTTAACTGATGTTTCATTATTTTGTTTTGTCACTGCGATGTAATGGCGTGTGCCAATAGCACATGTATAATTATTACTGTTTGACACAAATGCTCGTTAAACTTTTGTTTATTTAAACAAAACAGAAATAAAAGCTGATTTACTCGTAACGCTAGTAAAAACGTGCCGGCGTTTTCATGAATAGTAATTAATAATGAATACTAATGTCTAGTGGACCACTGGACAAGACAAACAACGAGTCATTGTTTATTTAAGCCATTGAGTCGTTTAAAGACATTGTGATGTGTAAATTCGTTTTTTATGGACTTTCGTCTATAAAAATTCATTTACTTGACTTTGCGAATATTTTTAAACATATCCTTACAATTTTCACAACAATTCATCAGCATTAATTGATTTTTTCGAGCTGAATATAGAATTCATTCAACAAAAAAACCGATAATTTTAAAAAGTACAGAAAACACTACCTGGCATTAATGTAATCTATCTAAAATTATTTTCAAAATTAAAATGAAAAGTTCAATTGACCTTCACTCCTTATGCGTTTCGCCCAGGTACAAACAATGGGCTCATCAGTTAGATGTTGTTTGTACCTTTCTAAGACGCAATGTTTGGTCGATGTTTGTCGACACATATATAAAGTTTACAGTGCAAACACACTGTAAACTTTATATTTCTAGGGGAATGAGATTGCATTCTTGCACCTAGAGAAGGTTTGCCCGTGGTCTGGCCGATATTTATTGAAAAAAAAAAGAATAAAAATAAATAATAAAGAAAGAAAAAATAAAAGTGTCGACAAACATCGACCAAACATTGCGTCTTAGAAAGGTACAAACAACAGCTAACTGATGAGCCCATTGTTTGTACCTGGGCGAAACGCATAAGGAGTGAAGGTCAATTGAACTTTTCATTTTGATTTTAAAAATCAACACTCCGTAAGAAAATAATACATTCTCTTTACTATTTTTTTTTCTTTTTTTTTAATATTATTTTCGCTTGGTAAAGTGTTATTGTGGCGTTAGCCTAGTTCTAGTGTTTCTATAGAACTCTTGATTGACAACGCTCAAATGACTCAATTAAGATCGTGTTACACAATTCAACACGAATCACACCGAGGGTGCTTATGAGCACTTTTTTCCAGTAGGCTAAAAACCAGAGAGTGGGTAATTAACTTTGTATAATTGCAAGTAGAAAAAATCGAAGTTTGTAAAAGAAGTACAAATTCGAAAAGAAGGTTGGGTGTTAGAAAATCGATAAAAACAATGCATTTACGTAGAAAAGACCAGTGGTTCAAGTTAAGTAAGAGTAAGTGGTTGTAGGTAACAGGAAACAGAAGGAATCCCCATTCAACACTTTTGGAAAGTGTCAACTTGTTCCTCGTTTCCATTTGCAACGCTACGAATATTTGGATTTCGATGAGATCACTGCTCTTCTCTTTGTCTGTCTCACACTTGTGGCCCCTCTTGGTGCCAGGCCTCCTATTTTGGAATCGTTCCAAGCCTAAAATCAAACAAATACTGATGCCATGGCATTTGTTTATGTCATAGGTATTATCACCCTTCATTGTTCTCCCGGGCATCTGCTCTTTGAACATTGCAATGCCAACTGAGGCTGTTATGCTTTATTTACTGCGAGATGCTGTTTCGAAATGAAGGCTTTCACTGATCTCGATAAAATGTTGTTAGTCTTGCTGAAGCGTAGGAAGTGTTTTCAGTTGAGGATAAATCAACTAACTTTCATACTTTGTACAATTGCTTAGCCTTTTTTTTTTTAATAATTTCATAGCCCCGTTCTTCTAAAACGTCTTCTTATACGCCAAGTTCTCCTGTCTAGTATTTCAGATCCTTTCTTATGATGGCTGCATCTTCAGTTAAGAGAACTTAATGAACGGTGTCCGGCATTTCGAACAGGTAGTCAACGATTGCAATAAAGGACTGAAGACACTCCCTTGATGCCCACCTACTTTCGTCTTGAAATTTTTCTGTGACTCCACACTCCAGCTGGATATCTTACCTTAATCACTGTTTCTTCATAAATATCCTCAATCATCCATATACAGTGGACTGGTTAAAAAAAAGTGACTATTTTTTTTTAGAAAAAATTCAATTTATACCTTCGAGGAGGTGTAAAAAGATGCCTGTTAAAAGGAGAGCTCTTAATATTAATATTTAGAGGTCGCTCATCGCAGATATCCATTTCCCATACAAATTGTATGGGAAAAAAAATTTTAAATCTTGAAATTTTGTAATTCGGTCTAGAAGCAAAGTGCCGGGATAAACGATACATATTTTTAAATGAAAAGATTAGTAAAGTTTTTAACAGTTAAAACACTTATTTTATTTCCTCAGATGTACATTTCAGAAGCAATGCTTCCATCGTCAGTGAGATTTATAAAATTAAATTAAATTAAATTATTTGTCAAAAAACTAATAATAAACAAAAATGTTTCTAAACAAAAATTACAGTTGAGTTGAGTTGAATCTATTAAAAAATTTTTTGAATATTGAATCTTTGATTGGTCCATCATCACTATTCATTAGATTATTTTTGTTTTTAAATATGTAAAATGATTCAAAAGCATCTAATTCATAATTGCTATTTACATTTCTTATTAGTTTTAAATTTTGCAAACTAAAGCTATGACTATTTTCTAGCATATGTTCTGCAACACTTGACTTTTCTTTTTCATTATATTTAAGATGTGCAAAATGTTCTTTAAATCTTTTTAGAATAGGTCTTCTTGTCTGTCCTATATATTCTTTTGCACAATCATTACATCCGATAGAATAAATTCCTGACTTTTGAAGTTGTTCAGTTTTATCCTTAGATCCTCCAATCAGATTTTTTATTTTTATTTCGCTGCACATATTTTTATAGAAAATTAGTTGTGCTACAAAAAAGGTTTTTTATAATTTTTCGACAAATTCACTCCTTCAAAAGTTATTCAAGTTTAAAGTTTGATTTAGAGTAAATTTAAGTTGTTTTTCTTGATTTCTGACAAAACTTTAACCTTGAGTAACTTTTGAATTAGTAAATTTGTCGAAAAATAAAAAATAGGTTTTCTTTATAGCAACTAATTTTCTATAAAAATAGGTATCATAAATGAGTGGTTTTATAATTTTAAGTGATAAGTTCTTACATTATTTTGTCAGAAATAAAAAAAAAAAAATTAATTTAAACTTTAACCTTGAATAACTTTTGAAGGAGTGAATTCGTCGAAAAATGATAAGAAAACTTTTTCGTAGAGCAACTAATTTTGTATAAAAATTAGTATCGTTTATCCCGGCACTTTGCTTCTAGACCGAAATATAAAATTTCAAGATTTAAAAGTTTTTTTCCCATACAATTTGTATGGGAAATGGAAATCTGCGATGAGCGACCTCTAAATATTGATACTAAGAGCTCTCCTTTTAACAGGCATCTTTTTACGGGAAACGGACACAATCCCGAAAAAACTGTCCCCGAAAAGTCAAAATCCCGAAAAAACATAATCCAGAAACAGACTTTCCCCGAAAATTCAAAATCCCGAAACAGAATTTTCCCGAAAACTCATAATCCCGAAAACATCAATCCCGAATGGCCAAAATCCCGAAAAAGATCAATTTTGAAAAATAAAAAATTTTAACCAAAACTATTTTTTAAATGGCGTATTTATTTCAACAAAAACAGAAACAAAAACAGCAAATTCATAACATAAATATTAAATCCAAAACAAAAATACTAACAGCAACAGTTAAAATAACCATATGTTGTAAGCAACTCCTCTGAGATAATTTCCGTGAGACCGCTCACGGCGTTCACCATAAATTTTTTTTATTCGTTTTTCTTTTAGTTTGTACCGTCTCCTTGTTTTTAATTCTTGACCTAAAATTATTTTTTCGAGAGTGTTCTTCACTCTGATTTGCTCTTCTCCAAGAAGTGCAATGAGTGCGTCAGGTAATCATTCCAATAAACAGATTTCTTCTTACACGTGACGACCAAACTTTAAAAAACATATTTTTATATCAAATTAATGCAAAATAGAAATCTCGAAAGGTTTTCCCGAAAAACGATATAAAATGAAAAATTTGCGCAAATTTTTCATTTTATATCGTTTTTCGGGAAAACCTTTCGGGATTTTCGGGATTGTGGGTTTTCGGGATTATGGATTTTCGGGATTGTGGGTTTTCGGGATTTTGGATTTTCGGGATTGTGGGTTTTCGGGATTATGGATTTTCGGGATTTTGGCATTTCGGGAAAAGTTTTTTCGGGATTATGTCCCCAACCCTCTTTTTACACCTCTTCGAAGGTATAAATGGAATTGTTTCGAGAAAAAAAAAATTGGCACTTTTTTTGAACCAGTCTAATTATACAGGCTTTAGGAACCCATTTTTTTAAGGCCATCCATATCCGACTTGACGATGTCGTTCGATAAAGCTTTTCTATCCAAGGAAAGGAACCATGAAGTTTTTCCATGAAACTGCTCAAGCTTCTGATTGCGTCTGTTTTGACACGCGACAATCAGGTATTGGCCGCATACGACTCATTACCCGCTCAATGATCTTTAAAGTGTGGGAAATCAGGATGATGCAATAGTAATTTCAGCTCTGTGTATCCACATACTTCTGAACATTGGTAGAAGGCAATTTCAAAGCCACAATTAAAGTGAGTGTCTTAAAATATGGAAAAGAGAATCGTAATGTCTTTCAATATTTTCCAAAACTGATCTATAGCTCTTTGAGCCACTAAAACAGAAACCCATTTATGCTAAAATTTTTTTGATGTAAACTAATTTTCAGCTTAAAAATATTTAGGATTTAGTTAACTGGTGTTCCAGAGGGTAGGGTCTTGGGACCAAGTCTGTACCTGTAGTGCATTGTAGGTAAAAGAAAATTTATTTCTCGATTCGTTTGCAGACGATCTCTTCCTTTTCTACCGGTTTCGGTTTTATGACCCTCGTAATTTTGAAAGAATCACAACTCTCCCACTGCTTCACACTAGTGATCCGCCCGTAGAGTTCGCCGTGCGGTACAAATATTTTGAGGTTAAGGAATGAAAAGCCGTTTGATGATGAATTGGGTTTAACAATAATCGTTTCATTTCCCAGTAAAATGTTACGAACGACTGTAAGTTACTCACAAAAATGGTTACAATAATACTATTATTTAACCACAACAAATAGCTTTAGAGAAACAAGCAGGATCACCCTGTTCCGAAAGAATTTTCGTCTCCTATTTGGACTTTGTCCTAACAAATTGAAATGCAATAAAAATATTTCTTAGTCTGGCAGAAAGCCAATAAGTTTTTGTGATCTTTATATTGCCGCACATAATTTATAATGGCCAAACCAAAAAAAAAAAAAAAATATTTAAAAAATCCCAAACTTTTCTCACTTTTGTTTCTTCAAGTACATTTAATCATTGTATCGATTGGTGGGAGTTTGGGCTTTCAACGCACTGGCACTTTTCTGTCGTTTGTATGCAAAATTTCATGCAATGTTTACATGCAAAATTCAACACAAATGTCTTTTTTTCTTCATTTGCCCTAAAAATAACTTTTGGCTTGTGCCGCCTGAATTATTAAACCAAAGTGTTTCGAAACCAATGATAAAAGGCCATTACGTGCGTCAGAAAAATATTGTTGACATTCATAGATTAATTCTTAAACAAAATCCATTTGTGAATATGTCATTTACTTCTTTTATCTTGTTTCTCATAAACAACATTGAAATTATCTCAAATCTCTCCACTCCATCTAAATGCATTTCAATTTCGCACACCGTTTCTCCTGATTTATTGGGTAATGCCAATAAAATTCCACCACTTGATTGTATCGCTGAAGCAAGTGTGCGAATATGAAGTGATCGGATAGATATCCAACAAGCAACATATTAAAACTAATTAAGTATATATAAACACGTAATTGGGAGGATAGGGAGAACGAGAGTGAGAACATTGAAGAATTCAATAAAATTCTTATGAAGTTCCATTGTTGATTTGATATATTTTTTTCCTTTTATTGTTTTTAAGATTACTTCTCATTGTTGTGGGATGTGAGATTTTATTAGGAAACAAGATACAAAAAAAAAATTTGCGAAGAGATTTAACTCGTTGGAATTACAACTGAAAGAGATTGCATTCAACTTTGGATATTTTCATTGTATTGATATTGAAATCACAATTTTAGACCTTGAGTAAAATAGTATGTGCGCTATTGTATTCTACCTCTTTCTATCGCAGACTGAATTAGTACAGACATTTGGTAGTTTTACCTGGAAAGTTTTCCGGGAGTTTTGAAAATTAACAGATTTTGATGTGCTCTATCCGAATTTCAACTTTGCCACCTCGTAGAAAAATATGTCTGCCACAGACCATATTTTATTCTTACATGCCTTCAGCGGCTGCGATACAACATTTGCATTATTTCATCAAGGAAAAATTAAATTTATTAATGTTTTTCGAAAAAATTCAGAGTTAAACGACACTATTCAGGTATTTAAAAATTCAAATGCGGATCCTGAAATCATTGCTGAAGCCCGAGAACGCTTTCTTCTTGGATTATACAGCTACAGTGATTCAAAAAAAAAAAAAAAACTATTATTGAGCAGATGTATGATTGAAACGAGAAAGAAGAGGATTGCGATAAAACTGACAATACCATCGCAGATGATGTAGACGAAATTCCGGTCTGTGATGTTTTGATTTCTAGTAGGTACAGATAATGAATTGGCAACACCTGTTCCATCAAGAACAACAACAGCGAAGCGAGGATATACTAAATTTCAGGTTATTGAATTGTTTGTGGATTAGGCCTATCGGGGACACCACGTTAAAAAAAAAACGCGCCGCTTGCTCTACCTCAAGGTGGTGTGGAAATAAGTTTTTTTTACCAAAACGTGTGTTGGAGCAAACTTTGCGGCGATCGTACATGAAAACTATTGACTTTATGAAAAAATAGATAGATCTGTAAATTGTAGAAAATTGTCTCTAGTTTCTTTTTGCATATGACTATTTTTATCGTAAAATGAGTCGGGAAATAGATATTCCCTGAAAACTGATTTTAGGCGCCTTTTTTTCCAATATCGCGGTGCGAGCGGCAAAAACACGAGGTGGCAAAGTTAACTTTCGGATAGAGCACATCGAATTCTATAAAACTGCCAATTTTCAAAACTCCCGGAAAACTTTCCAGGTAACCGCTATTTTTCATACCAAATGACTGTACTGAATCCTTTTTATAACAGTTTTTGTATTCAATGTCGATTTTTCGTTAAATTGAATTTTTAAATCACACGGTGCTAAAGAATTTTCACTTCCTTAAAACCACACACTTGCCGTATACTAAAGCTTTGTTTGTAGTCGCAAACAGACGGCACGTTTTGCACACAAACTATTTGCTACCTTTGTTAAAAACTGTAACAAAGGTATATATATATAGATACACCCACTGTAAGACTTCACTAAGGTGCACACACATGAGCAATGCTTACTAGACGATATTGGAAACGCTGCGAAGATTGGCACAAAGATGAGATCGAGAAAATTTGATAATGTATAGTGTGCTTTATCTAATTCCCGAGCACACGAACTCCTATTGATTTCTGTGTTTGTTTCTTTATCGTGACGCATTTTCGTTTCATTGAGTCTGAAGTCACAAAAATTCTAAGGCAGTTTCACTTCACTTTGTCCTTAAAGGTAAGCCCTTACACCTTCTGCCTAATTTAAAAATCAGATGAAGCGGTCTTGATATCTCTCAACAGAAAACACATTAGTGCGACGATAGGTGTCATTGCAGGACACAGTCTTATTGGAAGACATACAGCAAGTCTAGGAGTTACCTCAAACGATTTTCGCAGAAGCTATGTGGATGAGAAGATGGATGAGAATCTTCCCCACCATCTCTTTTCATGTCCTGCTTTAGCTCACAAACACCTAGGTTCGTGTTTCTTTAATGACTTTAGTGATCTTACTCACATCGATGCAATGCGTCTCTTCCGCTTCATTAAAACTCAAAATGGTTTAGTTAATGTGACATCCCCTCGCATCTTTTACTATGGTATCACAACGGATCTAATACTAGTCTAAGTGTGTCAATTGTTTTCCTGGCAGCCACTTTAACTTAACCTAGGCTAACTAGTTACAACTGCGCTGATAAATATATCAGTCAAACTAATTCAGTATTCATTAGACCATTTTCAAGCAGAGTTTCAATTAGCGCAATTGCGGGAGTTTCTTTTGGCCTTAATTTGTAAGGAATGGGAGGGACTAGTTACTTTACAAGGATTTTAAAATTCTTCGCTAAAGGCGACACCCGTAGAACACCAATTGAATGTTTCTACCTCGAACTCCCACTTAACAGACGGACATGTTAACCGCAACGCCACGGGCACTCAACACGCAACAAGTCTGTTGAGTGTTCAGTCTGATTTAAGGGAAACTCTTGTTAGCCTAGCTGCAACTTCCTAGGCTACTACAAAAAAAAAACACTCATTCAGGTGTGCGTCTTTCAAAGTTTTTTGATTCTCGCAAGCAGAGTTTTAAAACCGAAACACCCTGTTTCCATTTGAATATGAGTTTTTGAAATAGCAAACAACAAATTTTCAAAACAAAGTAGGTACAGTCAACATGAGCTTTTAAAAACTACAAAGTTTATTGCTCTGGTATGTCTATGCTTTTTTGAGAAGGAAAAAATCTAAGATCAACAGCCGTCGGCGTCGTCTGGCTGACAATGGCGTTTATAAAAATATTGTGACGTCTTAGTGTTATTTATATCATCTGGCTAGCCAAGCAATATTGTAATATTTATAGTACACTTCGTGTGAATGTCTGTCTGTCATGCTCACTTGAATACTCGAAAAACAAATTTGATGAATTTGAAAACATGTGCTCCTTAAAAGAAATGAACCGCAATAGGTACCCATAATTGTTTGCCAACTTACGTCAATGGAATATTTGTTCCTTCGTTTATTTTTGTACAAAACCTTATATACTCCTTTTGCTATCACGTTATTTCAATTGCCATAAAACCAAAGCCATGTTTTGATTACAAATCGACCTCAATCTAAATAATCGTCATTGAGTTCACTACTGATGATAAACAAAGTAGGTACTCGTAGGTACACTCCATGACTCTCAACGTAGATATAATTTTCTCGTGATCCACTTCCATCTGACTATCTCCAATACCATGCCACCGACAACCAGGTCATCAGCAAGCAGTCATTATTTCATTATAAAAATTAAATCCGTTTAGCCACTTCCACCCCAACTTCCACTACAAAACAAATAAAACTAAATTCCCCCTTTCTGCCGGAGAATTCCTATTAAATAAAAAAAAAGAAGAAGGAAAACCGCCAAGCATTAAAAAAGAATTGCGGAAATCACAACCAACCTACGTGAGTAGCCACCATATTCACTCCCCCGACAACAGCCACGAATGACAACGATGACATAAAGGCATTTTCTAAAGCTTCTTCCCGCCATCACACCAGTCTTGTCCCTGTGCCCGTCATACTACCAAGAGTACAAAATTCTTGAAAGACGCGAATTCCAGACACTAAATTAGTTGCTCGCGTGCTTGTAGTTGTATCATAGAGCTAGACGTCTTTATGAACGAGTCGGCAGCAGCTGTGAGCTCGTCAGTTGGCAATGATAATTATCAACGATTCTCGCGTGGAGGGGAGTATAGTGTGACATTTTATTGTGCTCCACAAAATGCGGATATAATGTCTTGTTTTTTTTTATTGCATTAATACAATACCGTTTGGCAAATTGACAATCATACGGCTATAATGATCTTGAATTAACAAATAATACGTGTGTCGTGCACCGGGGAAATGGGATGGAATGTTGGCAGGGCCGTATTGGGATCAAAATGGGCCCCAGGGGCAATTTCGGTATTTTTAGTGATGTTTCTCTTAGCGGACCTACAGTTTTCTACCGAAAAGAAAAAAGCTTTTAATGGCAATGAATTTACTCCTGACAGAGGACTTGCCAATTCCTCGCAAAAGGCGATATTCGTGGAAAAGCAATTTGCCTCGGTTAGGATTCGATTCACGAACCTCTGGGTTAACAGTAGATATGCTGACCATCACGCCACGGCCACGGGTACCAACTGAAAGCTTTTAGCAATTATTTAAATTTTGGGGGTGTACCAAAATTTAAATAATTGCTAACGAAAACGTTTTCAGTCTTCACGAAGTTTTACCCGGTCAGTTTTAGTCGTGGTGCCAAAGGTGCACTTGGTTGTCTGCCTGCTTATTACATGGGATTTCGTGATTGAGTCCGAGAACAACCCTGTTATTTTTTCCACGAATGTTGCACTACTTTTACGACGTTATTTTTTAAGATTGAGTCCAACAAATGAACGCTTAGCTTTGTATTATGAAACAGAAGTTGGTAATGGGTAATGCTACGCATCGTGAATCGTGATCCACACATTTAAAAGACCAAAGACTCAAAGCTTCCTGTGAATATTTAAAGTCCCTATTGCAAAACTTTTTGAAGACTCAAAGCTTCCTGTGAATATTTAAAGTCCCTATTGCAAAACTTTTTGATAAAAAGCTTTTGATTAAACATTCAGTCCAACCAGATATCAGTTTTATGACACCTGTCTTTTTTCGCTTATCTCTCATCGTCAGTTTGCCATCTTCAGTCTCCTATCTTGCAACTTTAATATCGCATTGTCTATCTTCCATCTTGCATCTTGCATCTTGCATCCTGCATGTTGCATCTTCCATCTTCCTTCTTCCATCTTCCATCTTGCATCTTGCATCTTCGATCTTCCATGTTCCATGTTCCAAGTTCAATGTTCCATCTTCCATCTTCCATCTTCCATCTTCCATCTTCCATCTTCCATCTTCCATCTTCCATCTTCCATCTTCCATCTTCCATCTTCCATCTTCCATCTTCCATCTTCCATCTTCCATCTTCCATCTTCCATCTTCCATCTTCCATCTTCCATCTTCCATCTTCCATCTTCCATCTTCCATCTTCCATCTTCCATCTTCCATCTTCCATCTTCCATCTTCCATCTTCCATCTTCCATCTTCCAAGTCAGTTCCATCTTCCATCTTCCATCTTCCATCTTCCATCTTCCATCTTCCATCTTCCATCTTCCATCTTCCATCTTCCATCTTCCATCTTCCATCTTCCATCTTCCATCTTCCATCTTCCATCTTCCATCTTCCATCTTCCATCTTCCATCTTCCATCTTCCATCTTCCATCTTCCATCTTCCATCTTCCATCTTCCATCTTCCATCTTCCATCTTCCATCTTCCATCTTCCATCTTCCATCTTCCATCTTCCATCTTCCATCTTCCATCTTCCATCTTCCATCTTCCATCTTCCATCTTCCATCTTCCATCTTCCATCTTCCATCTTCCATCTTCCATCTTCCATCTTCCATCTTCCATCTTCCATCTTCCATCTTCCATCTTCCATCTTCCATCTTCCATCTTCCATCTTCCATCTTCCATCTTCCATCTTCCATCTTCCATCTTCCATCTTCCATCTTCCATCTTCCATCTTCCATCTTCCATCTTCCATCTTCCATCTTCCATCTTCCATCTTCCATCTTCCATCTTCCATCTTCCATCTTCCATCTTCCATCTTCCATCTTCCATCTTCCATCTTCCATCTTCCATCTTCCATCTTCCATCTTCCATCTTCCATCTTCCATCTTCCATCTTCCATCTTCCATCTTCCATCTTCCATCTTCCATCTTCCATCTTCCATCTTCCATCTTCCATCTTCCATCTTCCATCTTCCATCTTCCATCTTCCATCTTCCATCTTCCATCTTCCATCTTCCATCTTCCATCTTCCATCTTCCATCTTCCATCTTCCATCTTCCATCTTCCATCTTCCATCTTCCATCTTCCATCTTCCATCTTCCATCTTCCATCTTCCATCTTCCATCTTCCATCTTCCATCTTCCATCTTCCATCTTCCATCTTCCATCTTCCATCTTCCATCTTCCATCTTCCATCTTCCATCTTCCATCTTCCATCTTCCATCTTCCATCTTCCATCTTCCATCTTCCATCTTCCATCTTCCATCTTCCATCTTCCATCTTCCATCTTCCATCTTCCATCTTCCATCTTCCATCTTCCATCTTCCATCTTCCATCTTCCATCTTCCATCTTCCATCTTCCATAAACGCCGTCCACCTTTCTTCAATACGCGATATGGGTTCCAAATAAGCGCCTACAGATCCACAACTCTTAAACTACGCACTTGGCCTCCATCAATTTAACTAAAGCATCGATGTAAACGTAAGACGGTAATGTATTGATATTAATTACTTTACAACAAACGCTGGCCGGCGACGACAACGCCACACAGTGTAATGGCAAATGGCATGATTGCCATTTCAAATAGGAAACGACAGATTGGAACAGATTTTACTCAATCACAATTTCAATGGGGCATCAGGTACCCCTCCACCACGGTGCACCAAAGCTTGCACAAAGAGGAATTTCTCTTTAAAAATGTCATTCATGGCATCTTATTTGTTTGTACATTCATTCAGTTTGTAAACTTTATAGTTGGACTGATTGGATACATCAACTGATTGGATATCTTAATGCGCCCATAAATACATCTGTTGGTGTTGTTTATTTATATCTTTTTCCGGCTTTACTGTTTGTTTATGGTAAAAGTGATAATGAAGGCATTGAAGGGTATGAGTGATAGATTTACAGGTGTGTATCATAACTTCATAACGACACACATTCTTGCAACCAAAAATACTTACTTATCTCAAAGTTGGTATTTTGCTTTTAAATCTTATTCGTGTTCATCCATCAAGGGGAACCCTCCAAAATCAGTGGCTTGGGGATTTTGTTCAACATAAAATGAAAAACATTATGAATGGTTTTCATTTACTTACAATATCTTAAGTGTAACTCATTGCACCCAGTCCAAGTGACAATTGCGTGATATCGCAGTGCCTTCTTTTCATCAGCAGAACGTGACACTAGAAGACAGTTTTGCGAATAAATTACTGTGTCTCACCAGTAAATTCTAAAAAAGAGCTACAGAAAGAGTTTTTTCCATTTCGTAGTAAGCACTTTAACGGCATGCTGTGCGTAAGAAGATAGTTGCCGGCAAGTAGCACTCCTTCGCCTAAAAGGCTTTCAAGAAATGTCATACTCTGTTTCCTCCTCTGTCAGCTCATCTTATGTCTTGTGTAATACACCAAATTAGAGTTTTGAGACGATTATGAACAACTTTACCGTGAACCGAGAGGGACAAAATTAAGCAAGGAAGTCATTTCACAGGGCGTAGTAAAGCACTTACGTATAACAAAGAAAAACGAAAGACTTAAGGTGCAAACCGTGTCAGTGAATTAAGCAAGGTAGACCGCAAACACAGCATGACTTTCTATCTTGTTTCATTCTACAAAACAATAAACAGTCTACTTGAAATATTTAGAACCTGTAGACAGTAATTATAAAAAAAATTGAAAAATGAATGCCTCGTGGTAATAAAAAAAATTTACTTTGCAAATGACTTACAATTAAAAAAAAAAATAGTTCTTTTCACTAAGCAAAATCAAGGTGTTGAAAGAAATTAGTGGTTTTAAAAAAATCTGTTCAACTAACAAAATGAGTTCCTCAAGAGAAAAAAACACTCAAATTGTCGCCAGCTATAAGAAGCTTATTCAGTTCGCACTAACAGCTTGCCTCACATGAGAGAATTCATGAGATCTACTCCTGGATTTTTATTTTTCTTAAGCTCTTTCGCCACTCCATTGTAACTTTTAAGTCATTTTAAGTTAATAAAATAACGTATAATAATTATCATGATTTTTTTCAATTTGAACACAAAAAACAGGGAATCTAACAGGAAAGCTTTTCTCGGCATAAATCAATAAATAAGCTTTCACCCCACATTTAAAAAAAAAGCTACAACTGGTCCAATTTGTCATTTCAGTGACAGAGGCATAGCTAATTAGCAGCAACTAGCAAATATTAAGTGCTTGTATACCAACAAAAAATTCCACTCTTTAATGACCTACTATTTAAACAGCTGCTATTGCAACTTGTTGGTGATATTGTGTTTGGGATCATTTATATTCTCTGTATCCCTATACTGTTTCATATTGAGGTTGTGCGATTGTGAACGAGTTTCAAGAACAACTGTTTCAATATTTTTTTTAATTAAGTCAAATAAACAACGAATTTTATTGAGCGCCATTAAATTGATGGAGTACATACTTGTAATTGTTTCACTTTTGTGAGGTTGCGTGTACTTGAATGTAACTTTTTTAGGGAAATGATCTTTGACTAAGATCGAAATCTATTCGTATATCCTTTCTGAAAATGAAATACGCTGTTTAAACTTAACAAACCGACGTTATTTTATTAGAACGACAGTCAAGAAGCGGCTATGAAAGCGACAATCAGGAATCAAGTAAAACGACTATAGTAACAATATGATTACGACTATGATAATTGGCACCTACAGTGTGTTTTGCATAATATGCAACAAATTCTAGGGACAGATAGTTTGGGTCGAGACAAGAAAAAAAAACCTATGAGAAGGGGATATCTCGAGAGGAGCGGGAGTGGCAATTTAAAAAAAAAAAACTTACTTAATTCTTTTAAAGCTAAAAAAAATCAAAAAGCCCGCCTAAGCGATTTTTTTCTTGCCTTGATCTAACCTATCCATTCTGAGCTTTTGTAGCACCTTATGATAAACACCCTGTATATAATCAATAGTCTGCAAATACTCAAAATTCTCTTTGATTCGTTACCTTGCTCTGACCCAGCAGAAACAACTTAAAACACAACGAAAAAGCAGTGCAGACTAAAAGCCGTAATTATTAAAAAAATTGTAAAAGATCTTTAGACCAAGGAACCTTTCCTGAAGAAAAAAATTGTTTTGTTGCCATTTACTTTCCACGATCCCTAAAGGAAAACAGCTCATTCCAGCTTTATAAAGGCTCTTTCAAACAAACATTTCAGTTTCAGTTGAGCTAGAACTATCGGTTAAGCTTTCTGTTAAACTGATATCCAAATTCAGAAATTGAAGCGTTTTACTGGAACTAGAATTAAAACTGAAACCGATGGAATTTGCATATTAAAGGACCTTTCCGACGATCAGTTGTCCATTCAGTTAAAAAAGAAAAGCATTGCAGAAGGGCGTTCAGGCGTACACGTTCAGTTGCTGGCTCATCAGTTCATTTGTTAGTTCAATGAAAAAAGACAGTGTTTCGATGTGATGTTAGTCAGGCGTTCAGTTGACCTTTCATTTTACTTGTCAGTTCAGTTTTTAGTTAAACTGATTAAACTGGCTGCTCACAAGTGAAATAAAAGCCAAACTGAGCACCGGACTGATGTCACACTATCTTTTCTCATTGAACTGACAACTGAACTGATAAATTAACAACTAAGCATGTAAAAGGGCCTTTCTGCAATGATTTTCTTTTGACTTTCGGCTGTTCACTAGTAAAGCGACGGCTCAACTGAACGCCAAATTGGCGTCTGAAATCACTGCCCTTCTAACTGAAATTACAACTGATTACCTAAAACGGCCTGAATATTGAAGTTTGGAATTTCCATCATTTAACTTAAAATTTTTAAAATGTCTTGTTGCGTGGTAGACAAATTAGTTTCAAGGTTATTCACATGACTGAGCCCAACACTCTGATGGATGACCGCTGATCTCTGTTAGATGATCGCTAGGCTCTGATGTCTGATCACTGATTTTGAAAGCTCTGAACTGAGTTTTGATGGCTGATCACTGGACTTTGGTGGTTGATAGTTGATGGCTGAACTCTGATGGCTGGTTTCTGATACCTGAACTCATATAGCTGATCTCTGGCCGTTGAACAGTGATTCGTGATTGCTTTTTCTTGATGTCTGAACTTTAGTGATCTCTAATTTCTGTTCACTAATGTCTTATAAGATGACTGAACCTTGAACGCTGGCCTTTTATTTCCTAACTCACATAGCTGATATTTGATCGCTGTTTTCATGATCTCTAACCTCTGGTTAAGAATTTAACATCTCTGTTCAATAATGTCTCATTAGAAAGCTGAACATCCATTAGCTGGCATTTGATATCTAAACTGATCGTTGAGCACTGTTTGCTGATTCCGGTTTAATGATCTCTGGTCAAGTATATTTTGCGTCTTGTCACTTATGTGTTGTTAAATACTAAACTCTGATAGCTGACCTCTGATATTTGAACTCACATAACTGATCGATGAGCACTAATTCCTGATTTCGATTCCCTGATCTCTGGTTATGGATATTTCACCTCTTGTCAATCATATCTCAGCAGATTGCAGAACTCTGACAGGTGGCTTCTGATTGCTTAGCTCACATAGATGATCACAGTGCACATGATCGCTGATCACAGTGCACATGATCACTGATCACAGTGCACTGATTTCTGATTCCAGTTCTTTGATCTTTAATCTCTGATAATGGATCTACCATCCCTGTTCTTAAGTGTCTCATCAGGTGGTTGAAATCTAATTGCTGGCTTCTGATTCTTAAACTCACATAGGAGATCTCTGATCGTTGAGCACTGAGTCCTCATCTCGTTTCCTCATCTCTGATCGCTGGTCATAGGTCTATCATCTCTTGCTTCTAACGCCTCATCAGATCGATGAACCCTGCAATGGCTGCCCACTGAATCCTGAACTCAAATATACCTATGATCGCTGAGCACTACCTCGAATCTTTATTGCACATGTTGATACTTTTCAGAATCAAAACGAAGTGAATCTTCGCCAAATTTGTTCGCCGTGTTGGGATAAGGGAAATGAGTTCAACGAGCATGTTTTCATTTAAGACTTCGTTGTCTGGAAAGATGAAGGGCAATCATTTGAAAAGTAGAGCTGGCCGGGTTTATGCAAATTCTCATTTAAATGTGGCTTTTGTGTTCGAATGCGTACCCGTGGCGTAATGGTTAGCATGTCTCGTTTTCCAATTCTTATTACCGATTGTGTTAACTCGCACATGAAGCAATTAGGTCCCTTTTGCCAGAGCTACATTCAACGTATAAGCATGAAATCTTTTTTATTGGTTACGTGATCATTGTGGGCATTGGAGAATGTAGTTTTTATTACCAGCAATAGGTAATAAAATGGTCGACCTGCGGCGGTACCATTAAAAATTATATTAATATGATTTTATTTTTATTTTGAGTTAATCAGCTCCAAAAAGCCCCAATTTCAAGGACGACCTCAATACAAACTCCAACTTTTCAACTGCCCCCATATAATCGGTTCGTCACTTCAATAAGAAACAAAACAACTGACATTAAACATTTCATAAAAAAAAGCAAAAAAAAAAACAAAAAAAAAACACAAAACGATAAAAGAAAACAAAAGTGAAACGCAGATTAAATTTCACAATAAAAAATTTTGTGATTGAGTGGGAGTTGAGCAAGTGCTCGTTTGCCCAAATCGTTGCACCACTTTGGTAAAACAATAATTAAATGAGTGTGGAAACATATAAAACAAGTCATGCAATCAAGCAGCTTGCATGGATTTCATTCATTTTCAGAGCGTACTCAATAAATCGACGACTTTCATCGCAATTAGCAATCCATCATTATCTGTTGCTACGCGAATTATTGTAAATTTCCATTATTTTCGTACAAAGCCGGTCACCGAACCGAACCATAATCAAGCCGCCTCTATCAGAAAAGCCACTTATCCTTAACACCTCCATCAAAACCATGATGTCCAAAACAACAACTTGTTTCATTAGAATTCCGTCATCGCCTCTATTCTAATGACACCCCTCCACTCCAAATAACAAATATAATGACAATATGTGTATTTACATTTGGCAATGCGTTAATGAATTCTATCCACAGTTGTTGTTAGTTAATTTTGTATTTAATTCAAAGTTTTGCTTTTTCTCATATCAGACATCGAATGTATCGTGAGTCAATCAGCAGGCAAAGGCAGCCACAATTCATATACCAACTCCAGCTATCACGAGCTTTAGATATGAGTTTTCGTGATAGTAAAATTTCGGCTAATTGACGAAAAAGCAAACAACGATCGAGTCAGTCGCAAATTCATAGCCAATCGGGCACCTTTCTTCGTCGTCGTCGCAGTTACCAACATTTAAAGTGCTGTTTCGTTTTTCGACAAAATTTCATAAAAAGCTTTGTAGTTTTTTCCTGCTTTGCTTTTGTTTTCATAGTTTCGTTTGTTTGTGGCGAGAGAGAGAGGTGTAAAAATAGTGCTGACGAGAGTGGAAAATTCAACCCTCCCCGACGACGCGGCGTCTATGTTGTAAAACAGTTTATAAATAAAAAAAAGAAAAAGTAAATCAAAAACACAAAATTCTCACATAAACTTTTTGAATCTCTTCTCAGAAACACCAAAAAGCCAAAACACAATAATATGCAACATACGAACTGAATTAAAAGTCGCATTCGTTGTATTGTTGCTGCGCCCGCCGTGTCGCATCGTAGTGTCGAACATCGAGTGTATTTAAACCTCAAAGAATTTATTGAAGCTAAAAATTCAGTCTTTTTATTGGTTGAGTGATTGTAAGACCTCCTATCCTCATCCGGCCGGTTCGCGAATTTGTATACAGACTACAGCCGAGTGATATCGTATGCTCCCCCTTGGCCATCGGCGATAAGATAAATTTATTTCGTTAAAAAAAAAAAATTATTGAGAAAAGATTAATTCTGTTTCCACATATAAAATAAGGGAAATATGAATCAATGGAACGCACTACAAATTTGCCTTTTGGTATCGAAAGTGTTGCATAAGACGGTGGTTATTCTTAGAATGTCTTCATGTTAAAAAACGTGTGGCAGTGTGTTGTTATTGTGTATTTATATTGTGATCGTTTGTAATTTTAAATTTAATTTTAATTGAAAAATTGTGATAATTGATAAATTCCGCTCAAATATTAAAAGAAAATATAAAAAAATGCCAGAAATTAAACGTGCTCTCAGTCAGCTGTCTATGATCGTGTTCCGGGCGACACATTCAAGTGAGCAATCATGGCGCGAGGAGTGCTTGAAGTAAGTTTTTTTCCATTCAAGTCCTTTCCTACCTTTTTTCCCAAAAACCATGGAATAGCCTTCAATTTGTTTTGATTTGTGAATATTCGCATGTGCCACATGTGTGTAGTGTGTAGTGTGTGTTCGGGATCGCGAGAGGTGTGCGCTTGAAAAGTCAAGGTCCGCAATACTAAACAAACGCTACTTTGAGAGATTTCTATGAATGCTTGTTCCGAATTCCTACTCGAGAGTGCGTTGCATACACACACACCCACTCACACATGTTTTAGAAAACATTCAGAGATTTTGTTTACATTTTTAAGAAACGTGCTTGCCGCCTGGGGCTAAAAACATGGTCGATTTGGTACCTACTTGAAATCACAATCATTGTTGGTACAATCGAACTTGTTGACAGAGCAATTATGAGATTGATTGTTATTGATTTCGTCTGGTCGGCTGATAGGTGGAAAAAAACACGAATCCAAATATCTTTTGAGTGGTCAATTAATCACTCGTGTTCTTTTTTCTGTTCTAATGATGAGTAATCGGCATTAATCACCACTAAGTTCAGGGATATTTTAAATTTCAATGTTCGATGTGCGATTTCTTTTATTTTATCAAGGTGAGTGGTGATCCGTCGTCGTCGATCACCTTTTCCTTGAAAAAAAAAAAAACTGAAAATACATCAAAGTAAAGTTAGTCATT
Source organism: Melanostoma scalare (assembly GCA_949752695.1). Classification (NCBI taxonomy): domain Eukaryota; kingdom Metazoa; phylum Arthropoda; class Insecta; order Diptera; family Syrphidae; genus Melanostoma; species Melanostoma scalare. Next base: position 141,575,990 of record OX456986.1, read on the forward strand.
TGTTTTGTCTCGTTCTATCAGTGAGAAAGGATTATGCACTCAAGACAACAAAAAAGATTAATGTCAAAGTTCTATGTAGTTTTCACATGCCGGATATGTCAAAGGTGCTAAAGTTATATGAAGAATGGGACTGTGCCTTTTTTGTTTGCTTTTTTGATCTGCCAAAGTGAACTATAAATAATTATTGCATTGCCATGCACTCTGCCTTTTTAATTCTCATAAAGCCGTACAACATTTTGAAATGTTTTATTTAATAAGAATATTTTAGTGAGATGTTGAAAATATGGAGATGGAAGAGGGCCAAGAGAAATATTTATGAGCCATCTGTTGGCATATATCTCCGGTTTCAAGGACCTAATTAGGAGGTGTAAACATGTTGCTAGTTCTTTGATAATCGAAATGCAATCAAACTACAAAATCATTCGTCCTGGTGAATATGAATATGTTCGATTTTGGTCGGTTTACGAGTTGTGATTGATGGGGGTTGATAAAATGCTTAATGTCTTATCATCCTGACCGATTGAGGCGTTGCAATGAACAATTGAAGAGTAAAATAAGTCATAAAGTTAATTTTCTTCATGTAGTGACTGCAGTTCTTTTGGTGTCTGAGACAAACGAAAAGGACACAACTTCTAACAGAGCAATGATTTTGATCAATCGCATGATTATCGAACGCGAATAGTGGTTTCAAGAAGATTGTATGGTGGATCGTGGGAAATCCTCGCTTATTGCAGAAACTCTGCGGAGTTTTGGAAAATTGGTAGGAAAACTAGTAAAAAACAAAACAAACTAGTCATTCTATCCATTGAAATCGACGATCTGGCAAATCACTTTGAAATGTAATCAAAAAACAGTCTTTCTTCAACTTTCCAATTTGCCAAACCTTTATATGAGAACGAAGAATTGGACGCAAGTTTTTTCTGTGAAGAAGTTCAACTTTTATTGAAGGAACTCCAAAGCAACAATTCTCCAGGAACAAATGGCATACCTCAAGCCACTAACCCCAATTTTCATTGAAACTCTAACAAAAGCCTCAAACCAAGCCTATGATTCAGCATATCTACCACACTACTTGAAAGAAGCAATCAATTGGCCGCAAACTATAGAGGAATATCACTATTGAATTCATCAATGAAAGTTTTCACAAAACTTCTGTCCAAACGGCTCTATGATTGGGTTCTTAACAACAACTTACTGAGCGAGTCACAAGCTGGTTTTCGAAAGAATTACTCGACAATCGGACCAAATCTATTCGCTTACCAATACAGCTGAAATCTTCATTGGATCCAAAAGAAAACTCTACGGATTTTTCGTTGATTTCAAGTCGGCCTTCGATACTATAGACAGGAATGCACTTATGCTGAGACTGTGTAATAAAGGAGTATCGTTAAAGTTTGTCAACGTTTTGGAGCATCTTTATAGCTCAACAGCTTCTGCAGTCGCTTTTGGAAGCAAAGTATCCGAGCAATTCGAAGTAGAAATAGGTCTGAGGCAGGGTTGCAATTTGAGTCCCCTATTATTTGCCCTATTTATTGATGACTTAGAAGAGATTTTGCAAGGTGGAGTTCTTGTTTCAGCAAATCTTTTAGTTAAGGTTGCGGACGACATTGTGGTGCTAGCAGAATCGCCTGGTATGGTAGTCTCCAGCTAATGATCAATAGGTTGTTTGAGTACTGCAACAAGTGGAGGCTCCAGGTAAACCTAGACAAGTCCAAAATTATGATTTTCCGTAACGGTGGAGGCCGAAACTGCCACACTGAAACCTAAACTATCTTGGTATGCGGATATCCAGGAATTTGGAAATGGAAGAGCCACACGCTTGATAAGTTGGTAAAATCTAAATACGCATTGAACGCCACATGGAGGACTGTGGTTCATTGTAAAGACGTTGAATACCAATCCAAATATTATTTAAAAATAGTATTTTTGAAACCACAGCTAAAGCAATCATGTGCTATGCAGCTCAAGTTTGGGGCCATAAGGAGTTCGATGAAGTCGAGCAGCTTCTGCGTTATTTCTTAAAAAGAAGTTTAAAGCTATCAAATAGTACCTACTGCAAATCACATACTAATGTTAGAGACAGGTCTTCCAGCTTTATTCATCTCAACTCTAAAAACACAGGTGGACTACATTTTAAGAACTACTGCAATGGATGATAGGAGACTACCGAAGAAAATCACAATGCTTGTGATTCAAAAACAATTATCTTGGTTCGAATCTTGGTCCCTCCAGAACAGTAGCCCAGTACTGTGGACATAGACTTCTACTCCGGAACGACAGAATGGACCACGTGGAAAAGCGAACTCTATAGCCTAATAACATTAGTCGCTGAAAGAAAGAGAGAGAACTACATTCTAAAAGCAAGAAGTTCATTACACAGGGGCATATATGTTTGTTGGGCTCAATTAAAAGCTAACAGACAATTATTTCAGGGCGGAGTATCCTATACCGATCTCATGTCACTGGTTTTAAAAGCATGAGGGGAGATATTTACGCTGAACTATATCCATCACAGGAATGATTTGGAAGAAACATGTGGACTCTGTAATCTAAATAAACGTGACAACGTGTTGCATTTCTTGGGAAAGTGTCTTATTTTAGTGAAAACAAGGAGTAAACTTGGTGTAAACTACCTAAATGCGGAGGAAATCGTAGGAGTTCTTAATGGAGCCATGGATTGGGAAGCCCTTTACAATTACATCAAGCTAGCACTTAACTACAGGAAACGAATCTTAGATGAACTTTTTTAAAGTTTCAATTTACATATTAAACAATTATACAAAAAAAAAATAATAATAATAGTCAACTGACAGGCGGCGTAAGTAAGTAGTAAGTAACCCAAATTGCATGTTAGGTAAGATGATGTTTTCGTTGCAGAATCCTTTCAGTCTTCGGAGGATTACTTCTTCTACTATTTTGAGGATGTTGCTTAGGAGAAAGATAGCCCTGTAGTTAGAGGCTTAATTAGAAGCACATTTTTGGCAAATTCCACGACTAGATGTTTTCCAGTTCCCGGAAAAGTAGCAATAGCTGTAGAAGTTGCTAGGAATGTTTATGACGAGGACCATCGCCGCATGGAGGAGCCTTTTGTGGATGTAGTGAGAAACACCATCTGGTTTGCCATTATGTTTAAAAATGATGGCTGGCTCGAATAAATTCCAGCCGAGAAAGACAGTTTTCGACCACATTTTGCAGCATTGAGGTCCGTACGTCACCAATAACGCGCCGAATATTCTCTTCCAATGCGTCAATTCTCAGACTTATCTGCGTAGATTCCTTATAACCCCACAAAAAAAGTGCATCAGTGTTCAATCCCTTGATCTTAAAGGAAACTCACGGTTCAAAACTCGAAATTATGTAAAAATTAGCGTGAACATCGGTATTGTCTCGAGACAATTTACCGAATGTGCGCAGTGCCCAGGGGTCATGCGGCTTCAATTCTTCCACGATGAAATGACAAACCAATTTGAGCATAAATCAAATGAGAGTTGTAAAAAAGATCAACTCCGAAATTTGTATTGCCAGGTTGAAAATCCCACGTCTAATGAAAACACCGATTACTTAATTCTCTCCTATTGGGCTCAACTCAATTCACGCAGTTTTCGCTACAAAGTAAAAATTGCAATGAGTGATGGGGTTTTGGGTTGCAAGGCTTTAGATTGATCCAAAATCTTGCAGGTACCCATCAAAATATAGAAAATTTCTTCGTTCTTAGTGATCATTTGCGAAGATATTCAGCGTCTTATTAAAATTCTCCCAGACGTTAACTCATTCGGCAACACTTTTCATTTCAAACATTTTTCTTGGGCACGCGCAAACTTAAGTCGAGCGCCAATATTTTTTTTTTATCTCTGTGACACTTGAAAAAAACATATTTCAATAAATTTTGTACGTGACAGTTTGTGTTTGAGATTTTTTAATGACTTTCATCAACAAACATTAAAACAAACACAAAAAAAAAATTCATAATGACCTTAATTATACTAAAACATTGTTAAAACCATAAACAAAATTCCACTCAAAACAGATTAAAAATAATTTTGTTTAGTCATTTGGATAAAAATAAATAAAAAATAGATCAAAACAGAAAGTACAAAGAACACGCGCTAATTTCAATCACAAAGTGAACCTTCAGAAGCACTGGCTTATTTTGAAAATATGTAGATGGAAAATCCCCATTATGAGAGTAAATATATCTGACTAATTAGATATTTGCTATTTGCTATAATAGTCGCAATAAAAGTCAAGTGTTTATGGAAGAGGAACAATGCAATGACTCAAATTTCAAATATTTATGTAGATGGTTGTTGAAAACATGTGCGAGTGACACCAGATGTAGTTATACATGTGCATAAAAAATATGAATAGTCATCTCCAGGCTCTGAAAATGTTTTGTCTGCCATTTTTTTTTCTGTTGGAGGTTTTGAAAATACCAGCAGAACTCAGACCTAAATACCGGTCCATTGTCTGCCATGCAATGCAAATGTAAACCTGACGCATGGCTTACGCGTCAGGCTTACATTCTGGGCCTATTTGATTTGTTTCAGAGCCTAAAAGATACTTGAATCGAGTGTGGCTATGAGTTTTTATCAATACCTAAATTATTACTATGCAATAATATCTCAATCAGTATCACAGCCTATATAAACGGTTTGCTGAACTTTTTTTTAGTGAAGTGTGGTTTTTAAGAGTTAAGTTTTTCAGGTTGGCTGCACTGTTAGGTAATGGCGTCCAAACGTCATCTTTCTAAGTGAAAAGTGTTCATTATTACTCTGCCGTTCATCATGGAAAGGCTTATAAAACTGCCGGTTCTTAACGGCTAATCGAAAAATCGCTTTTCATGGCAATGAACTTACTATCGGAGGACTTACCAATTCCTCGCGAAAGTCAGTGCCCGAGGAAAAACATTTTTGCCTCTTTCGGGATTCGAACCACGAACCTCTGGGTTAACAAACAGACATGCTCATCATGCAACGGGTACTTCAATAACGAATGCAAATTGTTGAAATTTATTATCAAAACTCGTGCTCTGATGTGAAAAACGTGCATCGTTTGTTGAGACCATTATGGTCGTCACAATCGACCTGGTGTTTTAACAATTCCATCTGTTATCACAAAAAATTCGCATCAAATTTAATTTGTTGGACAATAAACCATCGACTCGCATGCGTACAGCAATGGGACATGTATTAGTCAACCACATGGTGAATTGTATGTGTCAATTTGGGTTTGAAAGATTGTAAAATTCAACTTCTGCAAGAACTGAGACCTAATGACCTACCACAAACGTCTGAAGTTTTGTGGTTTACGGGTATTGTGGGTGGCATCATCGGTCCATTTTTCTTCAAAGACGATCGTGGAAGAAACGTTATCACCAACGGCGACCGATATTGAGTCATGATTAGCGACTTTTTTTTACCCCAGTTAAGTATAGTAATACTCCTTCTAGAGCTCTTAAAGTTTTTTCTTATGCATTTCAGTTCACAATAAAGCAATAAAAACAATGGCTTTCCCTTAAGCTTTGGACAAAACCTAGCTCAGAATTGTTTTCCGTCATGATTTTTCTCAAAAAGTCATCTTTAGGATCCACGTAGCCTACTCGAATACTAGTAGGAATATTGTATCGCTATGTAAGAAGGCTTGAAACAAACCTAAAATAAATAGAAACAGCAAATTAGGGATGTGCCAGGGAATTCTATATTTCTTTCAACCACTTCTATGGTGGTGCCCGTGGTGAAGTGGTTAGCATGTCTGCCTGTTACGTGAAAGTTTGAATTTCGACTCTCAGAAACATTCAATTTAGGAACTGGCATATCGTGTGGGCTGCACCTCATGTAACCTGAGCTATTGAATAATCAGAACAACAAAAAATTACACTTTGGTTGCTTTCCTCCACATAGAGGCGGCTTTCAACATAGAGCATGCTGCTAAAGGACTTGAAGTTTAAGTTAGTGGAACGTGGAAGTACAGTGGACAGTTTCTGCAAGGAAAGTAATCAAATTTTTGAATTTCATCGTTGCTTTTATCGGGGACATCCTGCAAATGCAGCCAAACAAAGAGCACGACAAATGCTTATGCAAACACGAACAAGGGCTGCTTACGATCAGTATAACGAGATTTACAAGGAGAGAAGAAGGGAAGAACACCGACTTCTCAAAAAGAAAAAGAAGCAGCATGAGAAACGCTCGTTTGAGGAAATAGAGAGGTGCCATGACAGGAACGAGATTCGGAAGTTTTACCAAAAGGTAAAAAGATCCTGCCAGGGTGGCAAACCCCGAACTCAAGCCTGTAAAGACCAGCAGGGAAACATAATTGTAGAGTCACAGTCGCTACTGAGGATTTGGAAAGATCACTTCTGCAGACTGCTTAACGGCGATGAAGACACAAATTCCGCTGTCAGGCAGATTGCCCCATTCAGCTTGGACGATGATCAAGAATGCCGTCCTCCCGACCTAGAAGAGGTTAAGCTTGCCATATGCAAACTTAAATCAAATAAGACTGCAGGTGCAGATGGCCTTGATGCCGAACTTTTCAAGGCAGCTGGAGATCAGTTGGAAAGGAGCATGCACCAGCTGATCTGCATGATATGGTCGAAAGAAAGCATGCCCGATGAATGGAACCTCAGTATCGTATGCCCGATCCTAAAGAAGGGAGACCCTCACAATTGCGCCAATTACAGAGGGATAAGCCTCCTTAACGTCGCTTATAAGATCTTGTCTGCTGTAATATGTGAACGTCTGAAACCCCACGTCAACAACTTGATAGGTCCTTATCAATGTGGTTTTAGACCAGAGAAGTCCACAATAGACCAAATTTTCACATTACGGCAGATCTTGGAAAAAACCCGAGAACATAATATCGATATTCACCACCTCTTTATCGATTTTAAGGCCGCGTATGACAGTATTTACAAAAACGAGCTGTACAGAGCCATGTCTAGTTTCGGCATCCCTGCAAAACTCGTACGACTATGCAGGATGACTTTGGAGAATTCACGCTGCTCCGTCAAGGTCGGAAAAGAACTCACCGAGACCTTTGATGTCGAAAAAGGCTTTAGGCAAGGCGACAAACTGTCATGCGATTTCTTCAACATCATACTTGAACAGATTGTAAGAAACTCAAACGTCAACACCAGAGGAACAATCTTTCAAAAGTCTGTACAATTACTCGCCTATGCAGACGATATTGACGTAATGGGAAGAAAAAAGCGTGATGTCATAGGTGCTTTTGCGAGTATTGAAACAGAAGCGGCAAAAATGGGTTTGATGGTTAATGAGGGCAAAACGAAGTATATGCTGTCATCAAACAAGGACACAGAACATCGACGAATTGGACAAAACGTCACAACAGACAGACATAACTTCGAGGTAGTACAGGACTTCGTCTACCTAGGATCCGCTGTAGACACGGAAAACAACATCAGTGCGGAGATCAAACGGAGAATAACTCTTGCCAACCGTTGCTTCTTTGGGTTAAGAAGGCAATTGAGAAACAAAACCCTCTCTAGAAAAACCAAGGTGACCTTGTATAAGACCTTAATCATCCCAGTCCTGCTGTACGGCGCGGAAGCATGGACCTTATCGAAAGCGGATGAGGAAACTCTTGGTCGTTTCGAAAGAAAAATTCTCCGAATGATCTTTGGTCCCGTATGCGAAGACAATGTGTGGAGAAGAAGATACAACAACGAGCTGTATGAGCTGTACCGCGACATGGGCATAGCCAGAAGAGTACGCATCGCGAGGCTACGATGGTTGGGCCATGTAGAGCGGATGGACCCAAACGCTCCGGCTCGTCGGGTTTTCGAAAGCACATTGCAGGGAAATCGCGGAAGGGGAAGACCTCGTCTTAGGTGGCGCAATCAAGTGGATGAAGACCTCAACCGACTTGGAGTGCGAAACTGGAGAGAGCTCGCCCGAGATCGAAATCGTTATAGAAGGATGTTGGTTGAGGCCCAGGTTCACCCCGAACTGTAATGCCCACCTAAGTAAGTAAGTAAGTATCCTGCTTGTTTAAAGCAAAAACGCGATGTCCCTCTAGAGCTGATAAAGATAATTACGACACTTTAAATTATAGACATGCGAGAACGATGAATAAAATAGCTCGGTTGAGATCATTTAACTATAAGGTAATTGAAAAGTGTGATTGCGAAATTGAAATTCAATTAAGTTTTTTAAAAGGAGAAGAGCTTAGTTTCCTTAGTAATCACTAACTGGTTATGATTGCTAAATTAAACCCGAGAGACAGGTTCATTAAAGGAAGAAAAGGTTATTCATTTAATTACTCTAAATGTAAATAGGGCCCCTATACTTCTTATGCCTTGCTTTCCTCCACATAGAGGGGACCTTCAATAATGTTGAATACAGTGCTATTCGCCAGGCGTTCAGCTCCGTCAATATCAAGCTAACTAGATCGACTCCATGCTTCAAACAAGAATATTGAATGCAGAAATCGGTATAACATGGTGGGGTCTCATCATCACTACTCTGGCTCCTGGTAAAAACGGACTTTAGGAGTTAAGTACGCTAGTGGTATAGTCATTAGTAGAAAGCTGTCTCTGTAAATTAAGTGTGCTCAGTGCAAGTGACATAAATAGTAATTAAATGGCGGATGCGCTGTCCCAATTGGTACATGATTCGAATCCAGTGAAACCAACATTTCTGTACCTACTCAAGCCTCTAGAGTTTAGAGTAACAACAAAAGCAGAATGCAAGTAAAGTTTCTAAGAACTGCCAATGACAGACATCTTATGAAACTTGTTGGGTTTCCATAAACATGTGGCTTTAAATTTGCGAAAAAATAAACACAATCACTACTCCAGCTTAAGAGGCTTTGAATCTTTCCGTTGATTGACATTTGCACGAATCACTTACTCATTGGGTACCCACATGATGAGAATGAGCATCAGAACATTCAATTTATGTGGAGGGAGACCAATAAGCTGAGGAAAGATCATTACCATTCCTTTGCCTAAAACTGTATAACACTAAAAAAAAGCCCTTGCTCGGAGGATACTTCTTCGACGAACTGGACGACATTTATAACCTTCCACTGAACAGCATCTTAAAGTTCATTCTGGGCTCGAAAATTTTCAGGAATGTGCCCAAAATTCAATAACAAAATCGCTAAAAACAGCCCACTTCTTACCTTCCTAAATTTTTTCAAAGTAAAACATTTATTTTCAAAGAGAAGATTGATACTCAGCAGAATCCTCTTTAACTACTACTCCATTGTACGACTTATAATGTGGGTTGCCTGGCGTATTGGTTATCACGCCTGCCTTTTACGTTGTAGTGCGTGGTTAGATTACTAGAAACAGGAACTAGTTTTTGCAAGGGTATCGAATTCCACTAGGAAGTAGCAAAGGAATAATTACATTACCGCACTATTCCGTTTGAGATAAATGCGCTAGGTATTCCCCGAATTCTATGCTTCCACTTCTATTATTTATCTAATTTTGTACTACCAGCAGAGTAGCAACCTCCCATTTATTGTGGAGTAGTTTATGTAATAAGGTGGTTCAGTTGATATGTAATCGCCTTTTGGTTCGAGTCCAGATGCCACTGGGGCGCTGAAAGAAAATAAAAAACTCGACCCGAGATTCGAACCCACAAGTCCATCGTTTGGCATACCGACTGCCCATTACTCTACCACTGCATCCCTACCGCCATATCGTTGTAAAGTATACATTAACTCTTTTGCCATTGTCTATAAGTTACCAAAAGCCAAGGGCAAAGTTAACTGTATGACTCTTCCGAAGGAATACGCGTGCTCCATAACAACCGGGCATACTAATAGAAAAATAAATTGCAGTGTTGCTAATTAAAACGAAAAGTAGCACAAGAGAACGTCCCACGTCATAAATTGATTAATAGCTTTTTTCCCAAACGTTACTAAGCTTCTTAACAAATATCACATTACCGCCCAATAAACCCAAAGACACAACACGAAATTGAGATCACTTAACCTTCAACTAAGTCCTTTCATTCGTAATACTAAGTACAAAAGCAGGTGTCTAAAGCCTTCAAAATTGTTCTCGTGTTCTGCCAAATTGCTTCAAATGATTAATGAATTAAATTTTCTTCGTTTGACTCTGTAGTGCAATTGAAACTTGCTCTTGTAAGCGGTTTAATTTTGCTATTGACACCCATGACATTAATAAATTTGATTTATTTGCGTCGGGAGCTAACAACTCTTGGGTTTTCTGTTTACGAGTATTAATGCTAAAATTTTATTGCATCTGATAAACACTGCGCTCATTAATTTGAAATATTTTTTGAGTGGGCAATCCGTGCCCGTTCCTAGCCAACACATCACAAATTTGTTTAGCAACCGGTTAGAGCGCCAACAAATTATTACCAATTAATCATTCTCCTACTCATAACTTCAGACCAAACCAACAAGTTGATACTAAACACCACTTAATGATTATGCGGTGATCGTGTCTCTTTCAAATTCGAAACTGCCAAATACTTGGTTATGTACACACACCCAATGGAGTGTTAGTCATGATCATGATCACCCAAGCAGTCAGAATGGAATTGACATAAAACAGCTCAAATGATCTACGTCTGTCAACTGTCAGATACTTAAGCTTTACCAAAACGATAACGACCAATAAAACAATTAGAGAACTTTCTACTGAATGAGAGCCAATGCGTCAGCGAGGATTTTCTTCTTATTCCTGACCTAACGCATGGCACTTTTTAGCATCTCTAAGTTGTGACGTGAGTAACTAAATTGGCACTTGGAGACAGACAGTTTTATCTAAACGCAATTTTTTTTTTTCAGTTTGCGGCTTTATTTATAGTTTGTGATGAAAGTTTTTTGTTCAACTTTTTTGTTTGCAATAAAAATACGGAAATAGCCAGCGATCAGCTGCTCTGCTCTATAAGGTTCCGAGAGCAAGATTCTTGTGTTTTTGTTAGTCTTTGTCTAAGAACTTAGTGATTTAGTTGATGTGGTGTCAGATTAGACGTTGTTATTTTCATTTTTAAAATGAGCATTTCTTACTGTAAGCAGAAACGCGTTTCCTTAAGTTGACCGAGAATACTTGAATCAAAGCATTTTTGAGTTATTCCCGATGATTGTGATGATGTCGAACGACTTGAATAAGGACTCTCTAAAGCCGTGGACAGCGAGGGAAAGTGAATATAATCAGTATGTGAAAGCTTTCTTTCGAAAATACTTAGCACAGTTTGACCAGTGAGTTTTCTGATTTTTTTTTTGTCCTTTGTTTTGTGTTCGGCTGAGTCAGTGGCGCCTTAGGTATTGAGATGTTTGCCTCTACAATCTACACGTTTGCTTTTTTACGTGCCACTTACCTAACCAAACCAGTAGTTGAAAGACGACTGTCACCATCTAAAATTGTGTTTAAAAAACGCCATTTTTGAAATGTCATTCACGGCAAGAGCAAGAGAGAGAAAGAGGGATGGCTGATGTATTTACTAGAAGTGTCTTCAATCAATGAAAAAAGAAAACATCTGTTGCATTGCCCTTTGACCTCTCATTGTTTTCTTTTGCGGAACGTGGCCATTATACCTCTGTTTTTCTTCTTATATTTTTGTGACTTGCCGAGTTGCATGTCTTTCTAATTTAAAATTCTTGTTTCCGTACAAGAAAATCTGAACGGATTGTGTTGAAAATGATTGCTTACTTAGCAGTTCAAGAGGAGAGAGAGAAAAAAAATCATGAGATAACAACTGGCATTACAGTAGAGTTGCCAGGTTGAACTTGTTCTTCATAAGTGAAGAGAACAAATTTATTACACTTTTAGATGCGCTATGACTAATACTATGGGCTGTAGCTATTTTTTTTTTTTTTTTTTTTTAAATTTGATAGGGTGAAGTTGAAAATTACCTTTACAAGCACGTCGACCTGACAGATCTTTTGTGCTGTTCCCTTAGGTTTAAAAACACGTAGTGTGTAGGTTAGTTCATTCGAAGCTTACATTAACCTAAGAATCTTCGGGGAAGAGGTGTGTCTGATATCAAGGCGACTGGGGAACCCTTTATTGAATATTTTAAGTCTGGATCTAGCTAAGGCAGGGCATTCACATAAAATGTGTTCAGCTGTTTCTATGTCTTCAAGACAGAGACGACAGGTGTCATCTTGGCTGATGCCCATGTTTTTAAGATGATACTTGAGAGAGCAGTGTCCAGTGAAGAAGTCCGTAAGTAACTTTGCGTCACGTTTGCTCATGTCAAGAATTTCGTTCATACGTTTGTGGGATAAGTCAATGAATAGTTTTGACTGACGATGGCTATTTGAGTTGTTCCAGGTGCTGATCATGTTCTGTCGTTCCCAGGTAGTTAATTCGCTTTTAAGGCTACTAATTGGAAGACCACAGTAGGGTTCAGGGCATTTGAATTGGGACTGAGAGCCAAGTCTAGCAAGGCGGTCAGCCTCTTTGTTACCCGGTACGCCTTCATGACCAGGCACCCATGAAAGAGTTATTTTATTGTGAGTAGCTAATTGAAATATACATGTCAGGCAGTTCCAAACTAGTTTGGATTCGATTTTTGTCGAGGACAGAGCCTTTAGTGCTGCCTGACTCTCAGAGCAGATTAGGATGCTTGATCTTGGGAGGTTTCTTCTAATGCATTCCCTAATACAGAATTCTATAGCCATTACCTCTGCCTGAAAGATAGTAGTTGTGTTACCAAGGGATATAGATGATTTAAAGTTGGGACCGTAAATCAAAAGTTTTTGAACCGTCAGTATACCAGCAGCCTTATTTATAAACCAATAATAGGGAGTGAATAGCGCTATGTTCCTCTTATAATATCTCTGAACAAGAAAACCTTATTTATAAAACTTTCTGAACGTAACATAGGCTGAACGCAGTATGCGTGTGGTGTAACAGTATGCGTTTAGGCATAAAGTCCGAGGAGTGGGCTGCAAGCGATTCCAGTATTGGGAGCAACTCATATGTCCTTGTAAGTTTTCCTTTCTCGAGTGGTTAGTGAGATGAAGCTTTAGTCCGCTTAGTGCAGCAGTCTTCTTTACTCTTTGATGTAGCGGAGGAAAATTTAATAAACTTTCTAACGCTAAAGTTGGGCAGGTGCGCATTGCACCTGTGATACCAAAGAAAAGCAAAGATTTGCGGGCATAAACTTGTGCTGTAGCTATACGCTGGCTGTCTGGTGACTTTTAGACCTTATGAAATATTTCATTTTAAGGTTATTTAGAAGAGGTAAACAGTTGTTATTTATTTATCCTATTTACAACACATTTTGCAATACATTGTAGCCAATCTGTGGTGCCCGTAGCGTTTAATGGTTAATATGCCTGCCTTTTACGTGGGAGTTCAAGGTTCGAATCTCAGAAACTTGAAATACTTCAGGAGAGTAGCTTTTTGCGTCCATGTCGAGTTGATGAATTTTTATTGTCTATGACGAATCTATATGAGCTTAGTTGTTGTTTTGATTCCAAGAGTTTATAACACGGTTACTGAGTTTTCTTCCAAAGAAAAAGATTTTTTGCACTTATCACTATAATTTTTTTTAAATCCTGTGTACTAGGTGCGTTATTATGTCGCAACCTCGCAATTCAGCAACCTTATGATTACTTCAGCAGTGAACTTTGCAACCGAAAACAAAAACAAGATACTGAGCTAAAAGAGTTCGACAGTGACTTTTTTCTTGTGTTCAGTGGTAAAGTCCATGGCTGAGCTGATTTAAGGAATTTGAGTTGTAATAGAAACGCACCTTTTAGCAGTAAAAGTAGCTGATACAATGATCCAGCTGTGCTCCGTTTTCATTGAGGTTATGTAACGAAGTTGCAAAGTTTTTACCTATACCAGGTAACAGTTATGCAACAGCGCTCCACATCTACAAAATCTAGTACGCATGTTGCTGTCAGATTATATTTTTTTAAGCACTACCATAGAACTCACATGATCTGAACGTAGGCAGTTCTTTCAGAAAAATAGGAGAAGTAGAGACTAGATAGTCATAGACTGCCACAAAAACCTTCTTGATGGTCCCATTAGCTCAGGCCAAAGAGGCAGGTCAATCACCTAGGAGTCCACTTCAACGAACTAATGCATTTCAATCCGCACGCGACGGAAGTATTTAAGAAAGCTAATTATGCTTTCTATCGAGTCTATCCGCTGATGTGCTAAAGACGTGGACTTAGCTAAAAAACAAAACTACGGTTGTAAAAGCAGCTAATACCCCCTGTCATCACGTATTGCTTTCCCGTCTGGTTCACAATATGCAAGACTGGAATTCAAAACCTGGCTGGGTTCGAGGTTAAGGTTCTGCCCATCTGCAAAGGACTTGGCTACGATTCGATTCGCAAGAAAACCGTCAGCAATAGAAAACTCTGTGACGAAGCTAGGATCATCCCTATAGAGAAGTACATGGTAAAATATAGAAGACGCCTGCTAGAAAACCTCACCAACTATCAAAACCCTGTAGTAAGAAAGATAGCTATTTTAGGGCGGCCATGGTGCAGTGGTAGAGTGTTTAGTAGATAGGCCGGACGCTAGGGTTCGAATCCCGTTCTGGGCATCTACTTTTCTTTCATATGGACGCCGCTCTTGAGGTTATATATGTGAAATTACTAACAACTTATTTCCAACTACTGCAACACAAAAAAAAAGGGAAGGCTGCTACTCTGGTAGTACAATGGACCGGATATTAGGTCTGAGTTCTACAGATTAGCATATAAGCCTCCTCTTTTTTATATTAAAAAAAAAAAAAAAGAAAGATAGCAGAAGAAAACAAACACCCAGCCATCGATACGATAACCCTAATGAACGACGACACAATCGACAACGATGAAGTAAAGACCTTCTGCGCTGAGGCAGCGTTACCCCAACACTGCACCGTGGCTATTTGCCCTAGTTGAATAAGTACTAATTAAATGTACATACATCTTATACTCCCGTTAGTAGGAAAACCAATAGGGTACCTAACGTAGTGCACCCAGATACTTCCACTTTTGAAGCAAGTCTCTTTGGGTACGAGACATAACTCATTTCACTAGCGTCTTAAATGCTTCAGCTGTTCTAGTTCGTCAGTGATAAGCCTTGAGAACCATGCAGTTTTGAATATTTCGAATCTGTTGAAGCAGATTGTAATAAGAAGCAAATCATTACCTGTCTGGGACAAACTCGAAACTTTGAATACTTTCCTTTGAGATGGCTTACTTACTACCCTAAAACCGCCCAAAATTTCCTAATGGCGCTGCTACTGCAGTACAGTTTTGGGTTTAGTTTGGGTTTACATCCAAGAAGGATGTTATTTGATTTGTGACATTTTCCAATTATCAGGAATTTCTCTTAAATTTGAATTCCTAAAAGCAGTTTCTTTTGGGCTACTCTGTAAAACCAAATAGATCATTTATAAACTTTACTTACCCTAACCGGCACTGAAAGATAGATCGAATTGCAAAGGTTAATTGTGAAGAAGGGCAAACTACAGTCTGGTTTGTGAATTTAAGGCTTCGTTGGGTCAGGTATCTAAAATTTCTTCAAATGAAGAAATACATTTGGGTCCTAGGTGCTGATGCCCAATTGAATGGTAAATATTGTCTTTGCGAAAAATCTTTTAGAATTTTGAATTCTGGGGAATGGCTGTCACTATGATCGGTTCCTGGCCAGAATTGGTATTTTAATTTGACAATAGAAAAAAACGCAACTTTTTTCATCAATTTTTCACGACACGGTTTTCGCATCTTCGTGTCATTCCATATGTTTGTCTCCCTCTCCGATTAAAAGAAAAAGATACTTGTAGAAGAAAAGAAGTCAGTTGGTGATATGAGTTACAATAAAGCAGTTCAGTTATTAAGAAAAGCGTGCGTTATTGATTTATTTTTATTATTAGGCTATCGTGACAAAATCAGAAGTGGGATATCCAATCCAAGTCAATCCTAAAAAGAAAAATAATATTTTAAAAATGGATTTGTCGACACTAACAACAAAGGAGCTGAAGGATGTTTTAAGGCAGCTAGGAGAAAAGTCAACTGGCAGCAAAAATGAATTGCTGGCTCGCTTGGAAAAATATGCATTCGAAGAGGTGCAAAAGGTAGCGGAGTCAGTTTCTAAGAGCCGAACTGAGAAAGATCCAGATCGTGAAGATGAAATAGGTAAGTTAAGGGACGATGTCGGGGAACTCCAGCGGTCAATGGAGTTACTGACCCAACACCTTACTTCTTTCATAAAACAATCGGCTCAACAGCAAGAACAGAATGCGAAAATAATTAAAGAATTCGAAAAAGCAAATTCGGCACGACAAAACGGGAATGAAAATATCGCTATTTCTAATAAATCAATTCCAGACAATGTAACGGACATAGGCGGGGACGCGCAAAATTTAATACAACCGACGCCACCACTACAAACAGAAACGCAAAACTCAAACATACAACTCTCTCGCTCTAATGAAATATGTTCGTCTTCCACAACGCAGCGTATCGAAACAAACAGTGCTCGTCTCAATGACAATATAGCGGGTCCGTCGAACGAAATAGAGAAAAGCGTAGACCAAGTGATAAATGTCAAAAACGATAAAACAATTGAAAGGGAGGTTCATATACCGACTCAAAACAATAACATTCGCGATCTCTTGCATGTTTTACCAGAATTCGATCCTTGCCACGGAAGTATAACATCGTTACAGTTTATCGAACGCGTGGAACAGTTAAAGAACGCCTATCAATGGTCCGAAGCCTCAGTTTTGTTCGCGGTACAAAGCAAATTGATAGGAGCGGCCAAGATGTGGGTAGACGCTCAAGCAGTTTTTCAGTCGTGGTCGAAGTTTAGATCAGTATTTCTATCAGATTTTCCGTGCGTTATAAATACCGCAGATTCCCATAGGCAAATGATGCAAACGCGTATAGCAAAGGGTGAAACCACAATTGAATTTTATTATAGAGTGCTTTCTATCGGTCGTCGCGGAGGTTTAGAAGACAATGCAATTATAAGCTACGTTATCACCGGTTTATACGATGACGGCTTGCGGCGGATGCTGTCGGCGTATGTGTTTCCCAAGTGCTCTGATTTATTAAAAACACTGAACCGGGTATGTGCGTGTGAAGGCCTGTATGCGGGCGCACCATCTTACACTCCAGGTAACAATGCGCAAGTGTCTGGACAAACGGGGGAAAATTTAGGTCCTATTTGCTACAACTGTCGGGAGCGCGGTCATGTGTCGAGAAACTGTTTAAAACCTCAAAAGAAGCCGCGGTGTGAAAAGTGTCTTACAACTACACACGAAACGAAGAACTGCCCTTACGTAAACAGTGCTTCGGTAAATGCTATAGTGAATAGTGCATGGAAGGAAAAGGAAACATTAAAAGACGTGTATATAAAAGGAGTGAAGTGTATGGCGTTAATAGATTCGGGAAGTTGCAGCTCGCTAATCGCTAGAAGAGTGGCTCAATACTTCAGCGATCATATCGTTCCATGTTGCGAGAAACTATTAGGCTTCGCGGGGGGAGAATTTCAGTGCCGCGAGATGTTGTCCATACCAATTACAATTGACAATCGCGAGTTTGAGGGCAAGATAATGGTAGTTGACAATGAACTGATGAGTTATGACCTTATAATCGGTACCAATATTCTCGCTAAAGGACGTGTAGTGATCGAAAATGGACATTGTGAGGTGATTGCATTAGACAATGATAAAATAGACATGGGTGATCATCTCTCCGCCGATGAAAAACACAAATTACTTCGGTTATTAAACTCATTCGCCGGTTGTTTCGGAGATAGTCTTAGAGAAATCGGAAAGTGCGCGACGGTAAAAATGAATATAACACTCACGTCAACTAAACCCATCGTAAGAAACCCGTATTCGATTCCGTTCCCGAAACAACAGATAGTGAACAACATAATTAAAGAACTACTCGAGTCAAATATTATTCGTCCGGCATCGTCCGCATATGCGTCGCCCATAGTGCTGGTGAAGAAGCAAAACGGAGAAGAGAGACTGTGCGTCGATTATCGCGAACTAAACGAGATCACTGAGAAACGGCCATGGTCAATGCCTACAGTAGAAGAAGTTATCGTCGCTATGGCAGGTAAGTGCTATTTTAATACATTGGACATGATGTCAGGGTATTACCAGATAGAGATTAATGAGGAATGCAAAAAATATACAGGGTTTGTGACAAGAGACGGTCATTTTGAGTTTAATAGAATGCCATTTGGGCTCAAGAATGCTCCGTCCACATTCCAAGAAATGATGCAGGGACTGAAAGTAAAATTAAAAAGGAAAGTCTGTATGTACGTAGACGAGATAGGGTCAGCATCCGATACGTTTGAGGAAGGTCTTCAGAATCTAGCTGAATTTCTATCAGTCATCAGACACGAAGGATTAACATTGCGACTTTCAAAATGTTCGTTCATGAAGAAGCAAGTGAAGTTTTTAGGACACGAGATCGATGTTAATGGTGTGAAACCAGGGCAGAACAAAACGAACGCTATTCGAGAATACCCTGTCCCAACTAACGCCACGGAGATAAGACGATTTCTTGGTCTAACTGGATTTTTCCGAAAGTTTGTGGCTAACTACGCTCACACTGCTGCTCCTCTGACGCGTCTGACGAGAAAGGACGCCGAGTTCTGCTGGACGGTTGAATGTGACGATGCGTTTCGACAGCTTATTAAGACTTTAACAGAAGAACCAGTACTAAAAATTTACGATCAAACCAAAGAACATCAGATACATACGGATGCAAGTAGCGTTGGTCTTGCCACAATTCTTCTTCAGAAGAGCCAACAAGGGGAACTGGGACCTGTGGCATACTTCAGCCGTGCATGCAACGAACACGAAAGAAAATATCACAGTTATGAGCTAGAAGTAATGGCTGTAGTGGAAGCCTGCGAACGATTCAGAATGTATGTTTTAGGTAAACACTTCACTATAGTCACTGACTGTTCCGCGATATCAAGCTTAAAGTCAACAAAACCACTTATCTCAAGAATAGCTCGCTGGTTCCTCAAATTACTCGAGTACGATTTCAACTTGATACATCGCCCCGGGGAGAAAATGATGCATGTCGACGCATTGAGTCGATCTCCGGTGGATCCGGTCACAGACCCCGAAGATGTTAGTGCACGGATAATGAATATTCAAACATCCACAGATGATTGGCTTTGGACAATGCAGAAACAGGATCCAAAACTGACCGAAATAATGAATATAATGGAAAACAAAATAGTCTCAAGTCAACGTTCAAAATACCTTAGCGAATACGTAATAAAATCCAATCGCCTCTTCAAAAGGGATAGCGAGGGAAAACTGCTCCTGGTAATACCTCGTAGAATGCGGTGGAGAGTAGTCAAAATGTGTCACGATGATATTGGGCATCCGGGAGTCGACGGGACTGTCAAACGAATTGCGCAACATTTCTGGTTCCCAAGGACTCGCAACTTTACAAAAGGATTCATCAAGTCGTGTGTCGAATGCTGCTTTAACCGAGAACCGAAACAGAAAGAGTGTCAGCTGTATGGGCTGGATGTTCCAAGGATACCCTTCGAAACACTACATATGGATCACTTGGGGCCATTTGTCAGAAGCCGCCAAGGGAACGAACACATCCTTGTTATTGTGGATGCTCTTACAAGATATTCTATCATCACGGCAGTCAAATCAACAAAAAGCAAACCAGTTATCGAAACCTTGAATCAGCTCACACTGAATTTCGGAGTACCATCAAAAATTGTAACTGACAGAGGAACGGCGTTCACTTCCAGTCTGTTCGAAGAGTTCTGTAATCGCAATGGTATACAACATATAAAGGTAGCGGTGCGAACACCACGTGCGAATGGGCTCGCAGAACGGGTAAACCAAAGCATATTAGCGTATTTAAGAACTTCATCAGCAAACGCAAAAGATTGGGACTCCGAGCTCCGAGGACTACAATGGACAGTCAATACGAGGGTTAACGCGACAACAAAATTCTCGCCAATCGAATTATTTTATGATTTTCCTCTTCGCGATATCGGGGGCAATAAGCTTCTAGCAGCACTTCACGATGACGAGATCGATTTGAACAAACCACCGCTAAGCGAGCGACGAGAAGAAGCCATCAAAAACATCGAGAAGGCTAGAGAACTGTGGAAAATTCGGTTCGATAGCAAACATAAGCTACCACATAAATACAACGAAGGAGATATGGTGCTCATGGAAAGTGCTATGCCAAGCACAGGCGAATCTCGAAAACTAGATGCTAAATACCGAGGACCATATACCATAGCAAAGGTTCTACGATTTGATCGATACGTTGTTCAGGATATTGATCGTCCACATCAGAAGCAGCGGAAATTTAGTACCATAGCAAGCAGTGATAAATTGAAACCATGGTGTGCTCTGTATCCCGAGATAGATGAAGATTATGAAACCAACGACGAAGATACCAACAACGAAGAATAACTCGGGACGAGTTAAGTCAGGAAGGGCCGAGTTGTCATTCCATATGTTTGTCTCCCTCTCCGATTAAAAGAAAAAGATACTTGTAGAAGAAAAGAAGTCAGTTGGTGATATGAGTTACAATAAAGCAGTTCAGTTATTAAGAAAAGCGTGCGTTATTGATTTATTTTTATTATTAGGCTATCGTGACATTCGTATCACTTTATCTTTGAATTGACATTATGATTTTTTTGTTGCTTACTTTTTACTGTCAAAGCGAGCAGAAGTTCAAAGAAACGGAGCCTATTGCTTCTAGTTCGAGTCGCGTTACGTTGTCTTGTACACGAACCATCGAAAGGTTGAAGTTTAAGCGACGTTATAATAGGATTTTCTGATTTTATATGATTGAACTAAGCCATATTCAAAAACTTGCGTTATTGCTACAAAATTGATTTGATGCCGAGCTATTGCGGAACGCAATGCTGCAACTGTTTGAACTTGAACTTTTACAATGAAATCAATAGGCACATTTAATTTAATGAGCCTTATCAATACCTGGACAGTTCTTAACATCCAAAGAACTTGAGATCATACCTTGACAGAAATTAGTGTCAACATCAGAGTTCAGACCATTAACCGTTCTTATCAGTCTATCACAAGCTTTTATTAGCCAGACAGATGCTCCCATGTGGCTTCATCTGTGCGTTACATTATTTCCATAAATATTATTCTCTTATCAAGAACTGAGAAATTACAAATTAGTCCAAGCAAAAACCATAACAATGATAAGCAAAAACAAAAGATTTCTCTCAGTACTGTCTGAGAGTTGTAAATGACCAATGCAACGGACATTGCGATCAGTTTTTAATTGCGCGATCAAGTTCGGTGAAAACATTCAATAATATCGGATTCAATTATTAAACTTATCTTTGTAAAGAATTTGAGACTTTGTTTATTGTTCATTTGACAAAAAAAATAGAAAAGGAACGAAGGCAAGAGAAAGTCGAAATTTTTTATTCAACAAATGTCAAAATGGACTGGAGCACTCTGTCAGTGTTTTGTTTGTCTGGATTGTGTCTATTACAAGGAGTGGTGATGTGGTAATAGTTTTTGCTACGTTTATAGCTCGTCTCTCTGTTTTAATATATGAGTTGTTTGTTTAAAAAGTATCATTGAAATCAATTATGTATGTATAGCATAAGTTATTACGACAGATGACAAAAACACAATTGCGCTTGACAACTTTTATCATTTGGGAGTTGGTAGGGCGTTCATTTGGGCGTTCATTGATTAATGACAGAAAATAGTCCTTTTTTTAAGCCAGTGGATAGTATAGTAGGGATCAGCTTGACGAACTGCCACAAATTTTTTATTGTCCCGTGTACAGCCAGGGATTGTAAAGGCTCACCCAAACCAAAGCGGTTTCATAGTGGCGACTGCTACATATTCAGCTGTCAAATTATGTTTCCATAGCGGTATATGAGAGTACTCACACTAATGCGACAAAAACGACAACCACGGTTGCTACTTGCCAAAGAAATATGTGTCCAAAAATGAAAATAAAAATGACCAACCATAGCTTAAAATGACCAAAATAATGGTTGATTCCGATGAAGAAAGAAAAAGGAAGGAAAGCGCTCGTTTGAGGAAATATAGAAATGTCATGATTGGTATGACCTTCAGAGTTTGCGCCAAAAGATAGGAAAAATCATTACCAACGGATTGAAGAAACAAAACACGGTCGACACTAATCAGACCATGCCGATCGGCAATACGGACTTTGTGTGGACGTCCGCATCGGGACTCCTACATACCGAAGCCGACGCGAATCAACTAACCACTGCATGAAACGTAGCCATCAAAATAGTTTAAAAAGTAATGGACCTGGATCGTTCATTAAGTGACCTTAGACTCAAAAAATTTACGGCTCATCAGGAGCAGAACCACGGCATCAGTGATCGAGTAAGTGAGCGACAATTTTCTCTTCAAATTTGATCTAAAATTCACAATTTCAGTCGTTTGTTTATCTATCGAATTAAATTCCGTTCAGAGAATATCAAATAATGTTACCAGATTACCCGATATGGTGAGTGATATTGCCATGCTAACGTAATTCAGTCACGTATCACTCGATAACGTGTGCGGCAATTCGACCCCAGTTAGATGAAGAAACGCAAACTTTTGAAACTGTGGGTCACTTTGTCACTTGATCCCAAATGTTATCTTAGGTTTTTTTTGATAAATTAAATCATCTACGGGTAGAAACAAAACAAGCTCTTTGTTAATAAATAATTCTTTGTAGTTTCTCCTTTTCACGAAACGTTTCTGATTGCCGTTCGGGATAGTGTGAACACACCCTAACGTTTTGTTTTCACAGCGACTACAGAAGTGGTATCTCTGACTTGGAACAAACCTTTCCAATAAACACAACTCTACAGACATTTTGTCTAACAAATCAGCTATCGGCTTCTCTAAATCGAAATCAAAATGCTTTATCAATTGCGCATTTGTGTGGCGAATTTTTGTGTGTGGCAATTTTCAGTGACATCGCACATTGAAAAAGATGAAGAAAACATTGGTGACAGTATCTCATAATCCCCGAAGGCCGTTATTAATCGTCTGTTGACCCAGGGTTCGTTTTTTCACATTTATCTCTTGGTAATTCAATGAGGGCTCGTATACTGATTCCTTGCTTTTAATGAATTAAATTAAATAGCTCAGTAATTGAATGACAAGAAGTTTGTGTTCAGTTTTAAATGAAGAGTAATCATTCAATTTGGACATTCGCCTGATGATGATTTCATTCAATCTTGTTGGGTCGGAGCGATGTAAATATTTGTTTACACTACAATTTCTTAAATATCCTTGGAATTATTTTACTTTGGGGCTTTTGGGACAGTTGAAATAAAAAAAGCTCAAAAAATAAACTATGTTCGTCTAAGCAGTGGATACCGCCGTTAAAATAATAGTTAGTCTCGTCTTTATGATTGATTACCTAAGCTATCCATCCCAAACGTGGATAAAGATACAAACAAAACACTACTTTGCCACTTTCTATTCTAAAGCACACTTTTCTGCTTCAAAGTATTTGAAGGAATAATTATCGAAGACGAACGTTACAGATATGTGGAGCATAGAAAAATAAATTAAAAACAAGAAAAAGGTGGCTGAGCGCTATTCAATCGCCGAAGAATTGAAACTTTGGTTGGCGACTACGAAGGCCTGAACAAAGAGGAGATGAAGATTATAGGATATACTCGTATTCAGCCTCATCTTCTCACAGATTGAATCCTGTTTTTTTGTGTCACTTTTTCGTAATTGAATATTAAATTCACGCGGTATCATTGAAGTTTCACATCAGAAACACATCACAGTTGATTTTTACTAGGCCTTTGTAATATGCAAACACAAAAACATGTTTTCCTTCGAAAATGTCTCTCTTTTTGCACCCACGGTTGCTTGACTGTGTAACACGTTCTCAATCGAGCCACTTGAAAGAAAAAACCAGTCATGCAGTCCTTTCATGAACCTTTTTCATCACAAATGACTGATTGGTTTCGTTTTGAACGAACCCACACGTGTTACACGACTTTTTCCCCTTCAAATAACTAAAAAAGATCGATTAAGCGATCGAAGATGAACTTCATGACCCTTCTTTGCCTCTCAAATGACTCGTGTAAGCTCGTCTTGGGTGCAGTCGTGAAATCCTTTTAAAAACTTTTTTCATCGCAAATGACTGAGTGGTTTCGTTTTGAACGAGCACACACGACTTTGCCCCCTTCAAATTACTGAAAAGATCGATTAAAGCGATCGAAAGTGAACTTCATGGCCCTTCTTTCTCTCTCAAATGACTCGTGTAAGCTCATGTTGGGTGTATGCAGACACGTCCTTTAAACAAATTTTATAATAAGACAAGCATCGAAATAGTTTGAGATGGAAACTGATAGTTTTTTGACGAGGTTCAGCGGTAGACATATTGACTAATCCGCTACACAAAGCGCTTACATTTGAATATGTTTGGTAGACGACATTGGGGACAAGGGAGGGCAAGACCAAGGAGATAGAATAATGTGTAATGTATTCAAGCTCATCGTATCGCCGACCTAATTCTATACATTTATATATTTTTTTCTTCATCGTTACGCATTTTCGTTTCATCGAATTATCAACCACCACGACTCTAAAGAGGATTCAAAACCAAATGTTATTTTTAGAGCCATTCACGCGTTTTGTTTTTTGTTTCTTAAAATATTTAAATGTCATTTTCTTTTGCAATTGCAGGTACAGACAGACACGCTTCTCCTCGCGGCGTGTACGGAAACGTGTAATATTCAAACATGGAGACTGTAATGTTGTGCAAGGCAATGTTGCGAAACGAAGACGAAGGTATCTACAGGTGAGTTTTTGAAATTTACATTATTAATTTCAACCCCGCCAATTTAACTCCCCACACCCAGAGTCCATTAAATTAAAAAAAAAAAAAAAACATCAACTAACATAATTGTTATGTGTAGTAGTAGTATATTTGTAGTTTATATGAATGTTTAATGTTATTGCCTAAGAGTTAAGCTCTCGTTTTGCATAAGTTTTAGGTATGAAGAGCATTTTGTGTTTTGTGGCAATGTGGTTGGTATTGGAACGCTTACACTATGGTGTCCGTTGACGTAATGGAAACTAAGCACATCATTTTCGTGAAGTTCATTATGAGTGTCGCTTTTTGAGAGAGAACAGTTGGTTCGAAAAAGAAGAATTTTGATTGATGTTTTGTGTGTTTTTAGCTTGGTTGTTAAGCTGAAAAGGCTTGATTATCAAGCTAACAGAAGCTATTCCATAAAACTGGCTTCTTTATCAACCTAGCAGAAGTTTGATTTTCATGTTAACGGAAGTTTGGCTATCAAGCTAATAAAAGGTTGACTATGACGCTGCCGCTGGCAGAAGTTTGACCACCCAGCCACTATGAAACTATGAAACTGGCCAAAGGACTAGCAATGGTATCGCTATGAACCTAGCTGATCCTTCTGAGCTAGAAGCTGCACAGCAGAAGCTAGACAATCAAAATATGAAGCTGGATAAGTTGGCCTACTAGCTTTAATTGCAAGATTAAAAAAAAGTTGACTGTCAAATCTGACTGTTTGGCCCTCACGATATCGAAAATTCAGTTTTCAAGCTATTCAAATCACTACCGTGAAGCAAACAGAGAGTTGACCATCAAGCTTGTGGTGGCGTGTAAATCATGCCGGCAGATGGTTTACGATCAAGCTGCCAAAAAACGGCCCATTATACTCGCAGAAGGTTGGCATCAAGCTTGAAGAATCTTGGCAATCTTTCTAGCAGGCACTTGACTTTGAAACTAGCCATCAAGATAGTGAAAGCTTGTCCATAAAGCTAACAGAAGGTTTTCTGTGACGCTGTCAGAAGTTTGGCATCAAGCAGATAAAAAAAATTAAACTTGAAGAAACTTGGCCATCATGCTATCAGGACTTTTGACTGTCAATGTGGCCATAAAGTAAGTCAAAGCTGGGTCATCAAGAAAGCAGAAAGTCATCAGTCACCAGATAGTTGGCCACCAAGATAGCTGAGGCTTGCCAACCAATATAAACCGTCAATCTGGTAGAAAGTTGACTTTAAGGCTGATCAAAAAACTTACAGTAGCTATGCCATCACGCTACCAGAAATTTGACTTGAAATTATGCTGTCAAGGTAATCAAAGCTTTGCCATCAAGCAAGCCGGTTTGCCATTGAGTAAGAAGAAGGTTTTCGTCAAATGACCAGATAGTTGGCCGTCAAGATAGCTGAAACTTGTCAACCAAGTTTAACCGTCAATCTGGTAAAAAATTAAATTCAAGGCTGGCAGGTGGTTGACGTCAAACTAGCAGAGCAGTGTAGCCTAGTCATCACGCCACCAGAAATTCGACTTGCAATCTGACAGCTAGTCAAAGCTTTGGCATCAAGCAGGTTGGAGGTTTGCCATTAAGCAAGCCGAAGTTTGTCGTCAAATGACCAAACAGTTGGCGGTTAATATAGCTGAAGCTTGTCAACCAAACCTAAACCGTCAATCTAGTAAAAAGCATACCTTAAGGCTGGTAAATAGTTGACATCAAGTTAATAGAAGTTTGACTTTAAAAAAAGCTGAAACTTGGCTTTTAACCCATTAGAAATTTGGCTTTAGGTATAGTTAGCCATCAAAAAAATAGTAGCTCTTTCAATATTTCACGTTCTGTTGTAAACCTCGCAGCTGATACAATTCTCTGCCATATCATAACTTTCACCTCAATTCCCTTAAAACATTCATATTTTAAAGATTTATGCAAAAGGAGCTCTTAACATTAAGTACTTGTTGTTGCCTCTTGTCGAATGTTTGTTTTTACTTTAAAAATGACGTTCCTCTGTAAATATACTTATCGAGGGCCACTGGATGTGGGAGTTGATTAAGAAGAATTCTAAGTTATCATTCAGAATCTCTCTCTCCTTTGCAAGGACATATTCACGACTTTAGTGGACGCACAATGGCGCTGGACACTATTGGTATTTGCCCTCAGTTTTCTTCTATCGTGGACGGCGTTCGGTTTTATTTGGTGGACGATAGCATACGCCCATGGTGATCTTGAGTACATACATCTGCGTGAAACAAACGAAGAAGCAGCACAACAGATGAACTTTACAATGTGCGTCACAGAAATAAGAAGTCTCACATCGGCATTCCTGTATTCCATCGAAACACAACATACTATCGGTTATGGTAATCGATTTGTGACGGAGGAATGTCCCGAGGCGATATTTACGATGTGCTTCCAATGCATCATGGGAGTTTTTATTCAAGCATTTATGGTCGGTATTGTTTTTGCAAAACTTTCAAGGCCAAAGAAACGCGCACAGACGTTGTTGTTTTCGCGGAATGCAGTCATCTGTCATAGGGATGGTGTGCCGTGTTTGATGTTCCGTGTGGGTGATATGCGGAAGAGCCATATCATTGAAGCACATGTCCGGGCACAGATTATAAGGAAGAAGGTTTGTTCTTTGTTACAACTCATCTCATTTTCACCAAATAATTGACTAAATTTGTTCTTAACTCGTTTAGGTGACGAAAGAGGGAGAGATTATGCCCTTCTATCAGCAGGAACTGACAGTGGGGGCTGACGGTGGTGAGGATAGACTCATGTTCATCTGGCCAACAACAATTGTACATAAAATCGATCGAAAAAGTCCACTTTACACATTGTCCGCATCGGATATGCTAAAGGAACGCTTTGAGGTTGTCGTTATGTTGGGTAAATATTTGCTTGCATTTTTTTTTCACTGTTCATAAAGCTAATGGCTTGTTTGATTTTTTGTTTTGCAGAGGGTGTGATTGAGTCTACTGGTATGACAACGCAGGCACGTTCGAGTTACCTCCCATCGGAAATACTCTGGGGACACAGATTTGTGAATGTCGTGTCCTTTCGGAAGGAAACTGGAGAGTATGAGGTTGATTATGCTCTGTTCAACAACACCTATGATGTTGATACGCCGCTGTGTAGTTCCAGGCAACTGGATGAAGTGAAGGCTGAGTTTAGTAAAAACAGCAAAACTGGATTGGGTAAGTGTCGATGTCGAATTGGGGCAACTCTGTTGACAATTCTGTTAGGATGTTTGCAACTCAATGTACATACTTGAAAAGGGTAGTGCTGGATTAAATTTAAAATGTTTACTCGTCGAATTTTCTCCTCTGTATTGTTTCATACTGCAGTGATTATTTTCTTAAATTTACACTCATGAAATGTTGCCATGGCATATCAATGATAAAAGTCTTGTCTCGGGTTTGTTTGGCTTATTGCTGTGACTACGATGAGGACTTCATACGCGGAAGAAACAGTTATCTTGAAACATTTTCTTGAATGAATCTCTTAGTTTCATAGAAGTAAGCTTGTATACTGCTCAGCTTGGCTAGATAAGACTTTTGTTTTGTTTAATGGCTGCATACGGGTGTTGCATATGCAATTAGTTAGTACAGCGGTGCAATTCAGTTGGAAAATGTTGTTTGTTATACAGTGGCAATTGAAGTGGTGGTATATACTGTTCTGCTCTTGTATCTCGCCTAGTTTTCCTCGTGAAGATGGATGTTTCTTAATGCACCATACAAGTGCTGCATGCTGCATATGCTATGACTTTTTCAACTCAGCACCAAACAGTGGTAGAGTTAGATGAAATATTTATGTAAAGAGATACGCATGTTGGCATAAGGAGGCCCTTTGCTTTGTTCTTTGAAACTTCTACTTTACGCAACCTTTTTTATGACTCCATGCGGGTGCTACATGTTTGATCCGTGTAGTGCTTGATGACTGGTGTGATGCTTCGAATTGTCTCTAAATAAAACATATGTTTGCAATTCACCATGTTTAAAATATTTTTGTCTTATGAAACCTTTTTTTTACTATTTACTTTGAGCAGCAAGTTAATCACCTACTGATCTCAGAAGCCCGATGTAAGATTAACGAGTTGATCACTTATTAATCTTCCATTACGGGACTCCGGTTAATCACCCGCCAGTCGAACCACGCGGAACTTTCAATGTATTTCGAAAGACTTTTAGGGTCTATGTAAGCTAAGTCGCTAGTTCATCGAAGAAGAATTCACCGAGATGAGTTTTCCTCCTATGAAGTAGTGCAGGGCTTGAGCAAAGAAGGTGTTGGACGGTTTCTTCCTCTTCTTCGTCCATGCAGCTTCTGTAGAAATCATTGTAAAACACACCAAGTCTTTTGGCGTGTTTTCCTATTACTGACTGTGTCCCGTAAGAACACCTATGGTAGAACCTAGACACAGGCGATTCAGGGCTAACAAACTCTTCGAACGTTTTGAGTCTATACACGGCCAAACTGTTTTGATTGCAAGGCAGTTGTTTCTCTCAGTAGATCTAGTGTTTGTTATCCTTGCAGCGTCTTGTCTAAATAGGAGTTTACATGTAGCGATTAGTGTACCTATATTGTTCCATTCTGAGCGTAGGGAAGTATCCGTGCCCTTTTTGGTTTGTTCATCTGCCATACAGTTGCCTGGTATGTCCCTGTGCCGCGGCACCCATGAAAGGTGAATGTTGAACTGATTTGAAATCTCCCTCAGAGACATTTTGCAATTTTGGACCGTGATGGATTTTGTAGAGACAGAGAGGAAAGAGATTTAAGGGCAGCTTGGCTGTCCGAGAAGATTCGAATATCCGTGGAGGATATGACGTTTTTTTGAGCCAGGACAGCACCTCCTTAATCGTCAGAATTTCCGCTTGGCAAGAAGCCTGGATGGTCCACCTACATTTGCCATCAGCTTGGATTAGTGGCATGTAACTTTGGATGCGCGTTAAGTGGCCATCCGTAATCTGGTCTCAAAAGCTCATTTTCGTGTGGAGCTTTATTCTCAGGTATTTTACCACGTTTCTGCTCTTTATTACTTCGATTTCGATGTGGAAGTTGATAACTGTAAGGATTTGTTTTTTTGTTAGAAGTACCTACTACATCAGTCTTCTTAGCAGCCAGGGACTGCCCATGTTCCTCTATCCGGGAATTTCTCCTTCGTATCACTTCATTGAACTTTCTCTGTGTACTGTCGGTGTCCCTTGCAGTTATCACCGCAGCGAGGTCATCAGCATATCCAATTAGAAAGCAGTCTTCAGGCATCTCCATACAGAGAATGTCATTGTAGGAGATATTCCTGAGATCTGGTTCAATGATAGATCCCTGTGTTGCTCCAACTGTGATATCCATCGCCTCATTCCTTCTGTGGTTCGCTTGATAATCTCTCATTCTTTAAGATAATCTTTTATCATCCATACAAAATACTCTGGAATTTGGAATCTTCTTTCAAGTGCATTAATCATATTTGAACAACGGGGCGAATTAAAGGCGTTTCGGACATCAACAGTTACCAACAGCACCATTTTTCTTTGTTTTTTGGCTTTCTTCATGAGAATTTTCGACAGCCCTTACTACTTCTTCTATTGCTCCTATTGTAGAGCGCCCCTTAATAAAGCCATATTGTCTTTCAGACAAGTCTCCCATTCCTTGAATCGCGTCTATTAGTCGCAGTTCCCATAGCCTTTCTAGGAGAAAGAAAATGACACCATGCGTGTGTTGCATACAATGTAACATGTGACTTCCCTATGGCAGATTTGTAGATAGAGATGGCACAAGAGCATGAATTGTGTCTAGTGGAGTGGTTTAACTGCACATCAGGTAAACTAAAGGTGTATCATAATGTTATTCTGACTGGTAGTGCCTCCAAAAATTGAGGCCCAAACTTTGAACGATACATAAAGAGAACATTGGATCGATCAATGTATGCGGACCAAGCTCCTGAATGCGGTTCAGTGTTTTACACATACAGTGGGTGCGGTCAAGAACTTACCGGATAGGTATCTTGTATACCAGTATATAAGAAAACTTTTGGCATGCCCTAGAAATCTTTTCCAACTATCAAAAACCCAAAAATATTCTTATATCGTTGTTAGACGGTTCAAATTTGTTAATTTCTGTGCAGCTCAAATGACTCTCATACCGAAATTCTTAAAATCAAAAATAAAGAAACCATCACAAAAAATAGCAAAAACAAATTTTCTATCAGCTGATCACTTGGATACAAAAGTGTTCCAAAATTTCTTGCATACCTTTAGATAGCTTTTTGCTAGAAATGGGTTCATGTCTCGGCTAAAAGCCTGACAAAAAGTAACAAAACGCTATCCGGCTACGATTATTGAACACCCTCAATATTGTTTAAGTATTTCCCGCTACATTTCCTTCATTGCCTTTGTAAGCTTATAAGCTTTCGTTACCAATTTTGGTTTGCTTCATAGCATCACATGGATGCTGCATATGGAAAATTGGTTTTTGTTTGTTGAAACTATTTTAGCTTCAATATAAATTTATTCTTTTTTACCTTGGTTTAGTAGAAAATTACTTTTTCGCTTTGTTTATCTGATTATAAAGAGTCACCCAGTGGTTGAACTCACGTCACTGAGCTGCCTAGCAAACTTTCTCCAAGACTTTCGTTTCCAATTTGGTGGAACTATTTTTACTTGTTTTTTTTTTTTAAACAATTGTCTAACTATTCTTGTTAATAATATTTTTCTATTTCAGAACGTGCCCTCTCTGCCGGTATCTTGCCCCGCATCTCATCGGCCGCTTCCCTAGATCCTGCCAGTGACGAGTCATTAGACTCTGGCCGTTTGCATATGCGTGCAGGTTCAATACCCAATGGCCTCTTGCCCGATGATGACCATGGTATTTCCATGAACAACAACAACATCACCTGTAATACAGCATTATTATCACCAAACGGAATAACGATAAATAGTATTAATGAAAAATCCAGATCCAAATCGGTGCCCCGTAGATTGTCGATAAAACAAAACCAACTATCAGTCGATTCAATTTGCTGATACTTGCTTTCCAGTTAAATTTAGTCAAATATTATTACATATATAAAAAAAATACAACAAAAGTCCTAGACAAACTTCATTAATTTAAAATTAAGATTAACATAAAACAAAAACAAAACAATTAGCCATAAATACGTTTATTGTGTATTTAGAACGTTTGTTAGTTTTGTCTTCTCAAAAACCATTTTATTATTATTTAATATTTAATATCTATGTAATTAAGAAAACAAAATTTGTTATTTTAATCTTATTCCATATAAAAAAGAAACACTCACAAGACCTATGGTTGCGTTGGAATGTCCATTCGAGAGAAATAAAATTTTATTTAAAGAAACAAAAATTTTAGAAAATTTAGAAAAAAAAATTAAAATTGAAAATACAAAATGTTAAAAATGAAAATTATTTATTTTGAATTAAATAACATCAGATTGGAGAGTGAAATTGAAAATATGAAAAAAAAAAAGAAAAATTAGAATGCAAACATACTGAAAAGGAAATGCTTCATGCAAATTTTTGTATTGTGTCAAGTGTTTTGTTAAACGAATTTAAAATTTTGTTTGTAATAATTAACATTGATTGAATGGGGAATAAGAGCTTATTATTGCGCAAATATAATTTGCTGCAAGTATTGTATGTAAATGACGATGGGAAGGTAGCCTAAATTAGGACCAACAAAAGAAAAAAAAAGAATATTAAACAAAACATTATCTCAAAGCTATTGTCTATAGAAAAAAGTATATGAAATGAATAAAGCGTAAAACCAAATGAATTTGTAAAAAAGAAAGAAAAAACTAATGTGAATTTTCATTGAAAAGGTTTGAGGAAAAAGTGAATGCCGAATAGCAAAATATTTTTGCTTGTGGAAATGAATTAGAGCAGAGAATTGTGAATCCATAACTACAATGTGAAGATTATGCAGACAATAAAAATGGAAAAGTATTTATAGATTTAGATTGAAAAAAGTTTTTTTTTTCTTTCGAACTCAAAATGCTCTAAAATACTTGTGTTACAGAATACAAAAGACTACTAAAAAGAGAGATAAGTGGGCTTACAGACAGAGTTGGCAACGTAAGTTACTCCGTGTAAGTTACCCATTTAGTTACTTACTTACTTAGGTGGGCATTACAGTTCGGGGTGAACCTGGGCCTCAGCCAACATCCTCCTGTAACGACTTCGATTTCGGGCGTGCTCTCTCCAGTTTTGTACTCTAAGTCGGCTCAGGTCTTCATCCACTTGATTGCGCCACCTAAAACGAGGTCTTCCCCTTCCGCGATTTCCTTGCAATGTTTTTTCGAAAACCCGTCGAGCCAAAGCGTTTGGGTTCATCCGCTCTAAATGGCCCAACCATCGTAGCCTCGAGATGAGTACTATTCTGGCTATATGGCTATGTCGCGGTACAGCTCATACAGCTCGTTGTTGTATCTTCTTCTCCACACATTGTCTTCGCATACGGGACCAAAGATCATTCGGAGAATTTTTCTTTCAAAACGACCAAGGCTTTCCTCATCCGCTTTCGATAAGGTCCATGCTTCCGCGCCGTAAAGGAGGACTGGGATGATCAAGGTCTTATACAAGGTCACCTTGGTTTTTCTTGAGAGAGTTTTGTTCCTCAATTGCCTTCTTAACCCAAAGAAGCAACGGTTGGCAAGAGTTATTCTCCGTTTGATCTTAGCACTGATGTTGTTTTCCGTGTCTACAGCGGATCCTAGTTAGACGAAGTCCTGTACTACCACGAAGTTATGTCTGTCTGTTGTGACGTTTAGTCCAATTCGTCGATGTTCTGTGTCCTTGTTTGATGACAACATAAACTTCGTTTTAACCTCATTAACCATCAAACCCATTTTTGACACTTCAGTTTCAGTACTCGCAAAAGCACCTATGACATCACCATTTTTTCTTCCCATTACGTCAATATCGTCTGCATAGGCGAATAATTGTACAGACTTTTGAAAGATTGTTCCTCTGGTGTTGACGTTTGAGTTTCTTACAATCTTTTCAAGTATGATGTTGAAGAAAACGCATGACAGTTTGTCGCCTTGCCTAAAACCTTTTTCGACATCAAAGGTCTCGGTGAGTTCTCTACCGACCTTGACGGAACAGCGTGAAACTCCAAAGTCATCTTGCATAGTCGTAAGAGTTTTGCAGGGATGCCGTCATACGCGGCCTTGAAATCGATAAAGAGATGGTGAATATCGATATTATGTTCTCGGGTTTTTTTCCAAGATCTGCCGTAATGTGAAAATTTGGTCTATTGTGGACTTCTCTGGTCTAAAACCACATTGATAAGGACCTATCAAGTTGTTGACGTGGGGTTTCAGACGTTCACATATTACAGCAGACAAGATCTTATAAGCGACGTTAAGGAGACTTATCCCTCTGTAAATGGCGCAATTGTGAGGGTCTCCCTTCTTTAGGATCGGGCATACGATACTGAGGTTCCATTCATCGGGCATGCTTTCTTCCGACCATATCATGCAGATCAGCTGATGCATGCTCCTTTCCAACTGGTCTTCAACTGCCTTGAAAAGTTCGGCATCAAGGCACCTGCAGTCTTATTTGATTTAAGTTTGCAAAGGGCAAGCTTAACTTCCTCTAGGTCGGGAGGACGGCATTCTTGATCATCGTCCAAGCTGATTGGGTAATCTGCCTGACAGCGGAATTTGTGTCCTCATCGCCGTTAAGCAGTCTGCAGAAGTGATCTTTCCAGGTCCTCAGTAGCGACTGTGACTCTACAACTATGTTTCCCTGCTGGTCTTTACAGGCTTTAGTTCGGGGCTTGCCACCCTGGCAGGATCTTTTTACTTTATGGTAAAACTTCCGAATCTTGTTCCTGTCATGGCACCTCTTTATTTCCTCAAACGAGCGCTTTTCATGTTGCTTCTTTTTCTTTTTGAGAATTCGGTGTTCTTCCCTTCTTTTCTCCTTGTAGATCTCGTTATACTGATCGTAAGCAACCCTTGTTCGTTTTTGCATCAGCATTTGTCGTGATTTTTGTTTGGCTGCATTTGCCTGCCTGCATTCTTCATCGAACCATGGGTTTCGTTTTGGTGGCCGAGTGAAACCCAGAACCTCAGAGGCAGCGGTTCTGGTGGCTTCTTGGCATTGCTGCCACTGGTCTTCAATGCTTAATGCTGGCGGCATGGGATTTAAGGATAATTGAAGGGACACTCGATTTTAAAAGGCATTGGCAATCTCTTGCGATTGTAGCTTTCCGACGTCATATCTCTTCACAGCGTTAGTTCCTGCAGGTCGTGAACAAGATATCCTCATTCGTACCTTGGCTACAACAAGGTAGTGGTCCGAGTCAAAGTTGGGCCCTCGGAAAGTTCGGACATCTAGCACACTGGAAGAGTACCTGGCGTCGATCGCAACATGGTCAATTTGGTTGACTGTTAATTGATCTATAGATCGCCATGTACCTTTATGAATTTTGAGATGCGGGAAGCGTGTACTACTTACAACAAGATTTAGCCAGGCAGCAAAATCGATTAGCCTCAGTCCGTTTTCGGGTTTTGTCGTGGAGGCTATGCTTACCGATTGTATTTCCAAAGATGTCCTCCTTCTTTAGTTTTGCGTTAAAATCGCCAAGAACGATTTTCACATCGCGTCTAGGGCACTGCTCATATATTTCTTCGAGGAGCTCGTAGAAACAGTCTTTGGAATTGTCATCTTTCTCCTCTGTTGGGGCTTGGGCGCATATTAGGCTAATGTCGGCAAATTTAGCCCTGATGTGGATGTTCATTATACGCTCATTAACTGGATTCTGGCTAATCACCTTATCCCTGAGTCTTCCTCTAACAACAAATCCGTATCCAAATAAGCGCTTTTTCTGTTGTCTGTAGCAGTCGCCATAGTAGATGTCACAGTTTTTCATCTTCTTTATGCCCGGTCCACTCCATCGCACTTCTTGGATGGCGGTTATGTCTGCTATGCAGCAGTCCAGGGCGTCCGCTAATTCTCCAGCCGCACGTAGTCTGTTAAGAGATCTTACGTTCCACGTGCAGATCCGGAGGTCATTGTTCTTTATTCGTTTGCTTGGGTCGTCAACTTTGAAATCATTATCGTTATCCGAGGCTATTGGTTGTTTCGGAACTATAATTTTTTTTTATGTGGTTGGATAGTTAACCCTACGCACAACCCCCAAGCCCCAACCTGAAGGGCCAGGTCCTTTTGGATCCCTTCGGACATAAAGGGCTGGAATATCCAGTGTCAGTACCCTGCTGCAGGGGTGTGAGTGCTGCCGTTGGCTCACCAAGAGCTCATCCGCCACCATCTCTACTTCAATACCCTGTACTAGTATTGAAAGACCTTTAAGACAAATATGTTGAAGTAGCTCCTTCAGGGGTTTTTGGTTTTTACCCATATAGTTACGCGTTACTAATCGCATTAAGTTACGTCCCATTCACCGCATAACTTAAGTTACTAATGTAATAAAATTAGCTAAAAATTACTGACTGCACATCTTAAAATTAAACCACATAAAAACTTTTATTCAATATAAAGAACAAACAACAAAAAATAGCAAAAGTCAATTATTTAATAGCTCAGAAAATAAATGTATGTAGCTCAAATATGTACACATACATCTTCTTCTTTCCATTTCCGGCGTTACGAGTAGTGATCTTGAAGCGATCACAACTCTCCCACTTTTCTGCTTCACACTAGTGATCCGCCTGTGGGGTACGCCGCTATATGTACACATACATAGGTATTAAATTATTAGAAATCGTCGAAGTCTTCAAAGAGATGATTGTCTTCCAATCTAAAGGTTCCATAAAGGAAGATTAGTTTCATTGGACGTTCGAAAGACAACCGCTTCCTCAAAGGGGTGTGAATCAATGACCATTTCGAAAAAATTGCGTTCTAAATATTTCTGCGGACGATGCGGGAATCTTAAGCAATCTTACTGCAAGACTTTGATTAACCATAAAGCAACTTATTTCGTTCCGCAGAGGTAAGATACTCACTTTCTGCCCGGCTTTGCCAAATGAAACAATGTTGCCTGCTTCCAACTTTGAGGGATAACACTAAAGTCTAGCACCATATTGTACAGTTCTATAAGTCTCGATGTTGCTGAATGAAGAAGATTTATTAACATGGGGTACGATATTCTGTTTCGACTGGGTGTTTTTCCTTTAAGCTTGCTTAGACAACTTTTGAACTCGAGGTAGGAAATTTTATGTTCTATTAATTTTGCTGAAGAGGAAGTAAATTCCTCTGCTATGTAAGAATGGAGAGCTAGATTTTTTGATCGATATAATCTACACCAAAACTTTCGTCTTTGGAGTAGTTTGACCAAGTAGTTGGTGGATACAAATTTCTATGGGACTAGAAATTGTGCCTGTGGAAGTTTCAATAGCTTTAATGTTTTGCAGTTTAGATTCACCGGTCAAACATCGAATATTATGCCAGATTTTTGTTAAAGGTGTTCTTGGCTAGGCTGATTTCTGTGCTCTGGTCTTGGTTTTTTTCGACTGATGGATAAAGAATATGCATCTTTAACATGTGCATGCATCTATCTTTATCTTAAGGCTTGTTTAAGTGCCGTATTGTACAATGATTTTGTTTTTAATTAACCATTCAATAGTTTGTCCTGTTCTATTTGGTTTGATTTATAGAAATAAAACATTAAAATGACAAAAACACAGATCAATATTTGAAATGTCCTAAACTGGATCCCTCTAGAACTACGACTAACTAAGGCATTATGAAGCTCTGAAAACACTCTTATTTCTGTTTTGAGCACAATTACATTGAATAACAATAATTTTCAGTTTAATGTTCATGGATTTTAGTCTGAACCAAACAAAATGAAGTCCTCAGCTCCGTTCTTATTCCCATGCCTTATTTCATATAAGTGCTTTTAACACACTTTTATACCAAACACTCATCAACTGAAATGTCTGTCGAAAACTACATTATGTCTATTGTCCGTCAAACCGTCATTTGAATATATTGGTTGGATATAATCATTATAATAATGAATACCCAAAAATATGGCTTCTAGAACACAATTGCAGTGAATGTTTTCAAAAGCTGTTTAAATCAATGAAAGCAAATTACCAATTGTTGATAAGCCATTCTTGAATTTCAACGGAAAGTAATTTTATGAATTATCGTTGCCCAATTTACGGTCTGATTGAAATAAAGTGGGGTAAATGCCTACTTAGACTGGGTGTCCTTAAAAGTAAATACGGCAGTTTTGTGTGTCACTTGCTTCAATGAAAGTTACAAAATGGGTTACAATATTGTGGGTCTACTCGTCTTTGTTGCTCTAGTAGTAACCGAACCAAGGAACAAGTTGGTAGCTCTCTTAGAAAGCATTCAACATGAGGAGCAGTTTCAAAGCATTTTTATGTTAGAAAAATTCAACGAACAATCTGATGTTCATTTTGGTGACAATTTCTTCAGAGACATCATAACTACTTTTCGTATTCCAGTGATAATTTCAACCGATACCACTTCGTTTTCATTGAAAGAGAAGTATAATGACAAAATACTCGCCGTAGTGTTGGTGGACTCAAAAAAATGTATCCTTCAACAACTCCTGAAGTACTTGAAGCACATGCGTTCCTGTAAAATCATATTTCTGATCAACAACCAATCAGGAGAGGAGTTCAAATTGGAGGATTTGTTCACCTTTTGTTGGGATAATCGCATGATAAACGTGATGGCAGTCTTTCAGGATTTTCAATACTCATCAGAGTTCTACAGGTATACAGGGATTCCAGATTTTGTTATTGAAAAAGTTCACTGGATTGAGACTGGAAATCGACCTACAACTACCTACTTCCCGAATCGCTTACGAGATCTAAAAGGGATGTATGTGCCAGTTTTATTTGGAGGACCAGAACCAGGAATAATCATTTCAAGAAACTCTCACAGAAAATACTTCATCAAGGGACATATGGGACACCTTTGGGACGAGCTAGCAAGAAAACACAACGCCAGATTGAATACTTCGAACATAAACATTAAACTTTCTGCCTACGAAATGAAAGGTTTGGTCTTGAGTGGAGCTATTGAAATATCATCACCTGCTACTTTCATTACCAACGACCATTCAATGGACTGGATTTCCTATCCGTACAACGTCGTAGATGGGTGTATAATGATTCCAGTTGAGCCAAGGGTCCCCATGTTTAAAGTGATTGCAATTATATTTGAATGGGATGCTCTTCTCATTACCATTGGTGTGGTTGTAATGTTATCAGTATTCCTGGAACTTTCCTCAGTCCTGTGCTACCAAAAAAAGTTCCGCTTTTTCAATGAAAGTTGCTTGCGCGGTGTATTAAAACAGTCCTTTCTAGAAATACCTAATGCCCCCGCCAGTTTTAAAATCATCTACGCATTGATTTTCTTTTTAGGAATTATGTTTGCCACTTCTTTTGATGCATCCATTCAAACTTTAATGACAAGTCGTCCATCGGAAAGGAGACTAGAAACACTTGACGACCTCTTCATGTCTAAACTGGAAGTTGTTAGTTTCAATAAAGATATGGAGGTAATCCTTTTGGATCTGGATTTGAAAATGAAATACGAAAGTATGTTCCGACTAGAAGACTTCGATACCTATAGTCAGTTACGAGACTCTCTCAACACAAGGTTTGCATATTTGGTGAATAGTGTCAGGTGGCACCATGTCCAAATACAACAAAAACATTTGAGTCGACCATTGTTTCGTTTACCGGAGGAGATGTGTGCTTTCAAAGGATCCCGTCACTCTTTTAACATAAATGAGAATTCGATTTTCAAGGAGATTATAAATTTTATCATTTTGGAAATACACTCATCAGGTTTGTTGGATTTTTGGCAAAAAAGATCCTTCTATGAATTACGTGAAATCGGAAAAGTGACACCAAAATATCCATCCAGTAAAATAGAAGTGCAACCAATGAAAGTTGATGACTTTAAGTGGGTTTTGATGGCATTTGCCATTGCTCTATCCTTTGATAGTTTGTGCTTTGCAGGTGAAGTATATTTGTCTTGGAAGAGAGGTTTGGGATCTCGGCATAAGAAACTTAATCCTTTTTTGCGTAAGAAAAAGTGAATAAAGGAAATACATAATTAAGAGACTGATTTTTCATGTTTATGTTTTCCGAAGGGTTTGTATGAGACTGTGAACAACGTTTGTTTGGTTTAATCTTAAGTTTATTGCTTGTTTTAGCCCTTCGCGGTTACCACTGGGTACTATTCTCTTCCAACCGAAGAAGACTGCCCAAGCCCCAAACTAGTAAGTGCAGGTGATGCAAAGGGGACGAAGAAAAATAGAGCATATTATAATCATAATGCTCTGCTAGAATTGAGTGACTACCAGAATCGCAGTGGTCTGTCAGAGCTTTTTGGGAATGTCACAGCGGAAGAGTTCGACTCTTATAATCAATGGTAGAAAAAGCAGAAACGCGTGAATGACAAACTCTGAAATACCCTTGTCCTTCAAGGTCTTTCAAAGCCGTATTTAGTACAGGGTATTGAAACAAGGATCATGGCGGATGAAGCTCCTGATGAGCCAACGTCAGCTCTCACACCCCCACAGCAGGATACTAACTATTCAACACTTTGTGTCCCAAAAGATCCCAGAAGGACCTGGCCATCCAGGTTAGGGGTTGTGCGTGTGGTTTAACTAACCAACTACGTAAAATCTCCATGTTTCCGAAACTTCCAACAGCATCGGATAACAAAAATGAAAACGAGAAAAGTACAAAGACCTCCGGATATGCACGCGAAATTCAAAATCTCTTGTCGCATTACGTGCAGCTGGAGAATTAGCGAACGCTCTAGACTGCTGTAAGGCATTCAAAACCACCACCCAAGAAGTGTGATGGAATGGTCCGGGCTTGAGATGCGTATCTAATTGAAATTTCGACTTCAAACGCGTTGCACAAATAACAGAGAAACATCGTTTTCGTGTGGCCAGGACTTGTTATTATTTTCTTGATTCCCGTGGCGTAACAGTTAGAGTATCT
The DNA here is from genome assembly GCA_949752695.1 of Melanostoma scalare. NCBI lineage: Eukaryota > Metazoa > Arthropoda > Insecta > Diptera > Syrphidae > Melanostoma > Melanostoma scalare. Next base: position 141,616,714 of record OX456986.1, read on the forward strand.
GCCTAGTACGTCGGAGGCTCGACTTTGCAATCCCAAAAAGAGGGGAAAAGGTTTTTCGAAGGGCGTCGCACTTCGCGAGAAATTGACTTTGAAAAGAGCTTTCCCGATCAGTCGTTTAGAATCGGCGAAAAATTGAAGGCCCATTCATTCTCTCACAATGCATGGTTGAGAGAAATGCTGTTCAGGGACGTTAAGAACATCGCCGCAGCTTCTTCCCGCTAGTATAGCAAGATGTACACAAAGTAAGTCTAGCATCATCCGTTACATTTTAAAACTTCAACACATGTATTCATTCAGATCTCAGGGTAAAAATGGTATACGACTGGAAATCATCGGTTCCGAAGTAGTAGAAGAGATTTCAAACTCAAAAGACGGATCATGTTTCGTGTACCATGTACGAGGTGAAAAATACGTATTGCTAAATTTTGATCAAATGGACTACCATTTGATAGCCAAATTAATGAAATGGAAAGGCTGCAAGTTGCTACTGTCGCCCAGTATCAAGAAATAAAATTTGAGCAAAGAAAAAGGTGACTAACTCACTTTGAATATGCCCATATAATTTTAATTTTTTTTAATTTTGGTGGGGGCAAAACCCCCATTTATTAGGCTTAATACAAGCTATTGACTTACAAACTAAGAGACTTAATAGCTAAGGGCTTAGGAGACGAAGTTTTAGGCAGGGAGTACTCATATTGAAGTCAAAACAAGGGGAGTGGGAGTTGACATTCCTCAGCATTCGGGAGATGGGTTCATTGGAGTCGTAAGAGGTTCGATGGGTGTTAAGATAGAAGAGACGGGGTTTCCGGGTGTTACGAGGATTAGTATTTAGAAAAATGAATTCGTTAAGGGTTGGACAGTCAATGGTACCTGTGAAGATTCGGTGAATGAAGAGAACGTCAAATATTTCTCTTCGATCTTTCAGCGTATTGAGGTTGAGGAGTTTGATTCGATCTAGATAAAGAGGTATAATATCAGGGGATTACTCCAATTAAGACCTCGAAGAGCAAATCGGAGGAAACGGCATTGTATGCTCTCAATTCTGGCAATGTGCACTTGTTGGAAAGGCGACCAGACTTGACAAGCGTATTCAAGAAGCGGACGAACAAATGAAATGTAAAGGGATCGTGTTTTATAGGGGTCTGCAAATTCTATGGACCATCGTTTCACGAAGCCAAGTGCTGAATTTGCCTTAAGGATTATATCGTCGATATGCTTGAGGAAATTCAGCTCACGGTCGCAAATAATCCCAAGGTCCCGGATCACCTCAACGGTGGAAATGATTTGTCTAAACAACAATAGAGACGGGGAGGAGATTTGATGCGTTAACGTGAGAAGGTTATTGATTGGCACTTGGAAACATTTAGTTCCAGGCAGTTTTTGGAGCACCATATTGAAAAATTGTCGAGGTCATGTTGGAAGTGGGAAGAGTCTTCAGAAGAAGAAATGACCCGGTAAAACTTAGTAGTAGAGAGAGATAGAGGAGTGTTTGATGATCATTTCAATGTCGTTAATACTGAGAAAGAACAGGGTGTTGTACTATTCGGGTAGGCTCTGACTGGTGCCACCTTGGCGGCGCCCAGATGCTGCAACTTATAGTACACGTCAATTGTGCTTACTATACCTCCAAGCGGTATCCACTGGGACTTGGGATGCTCCGTCCAGAGCTGCCTGCTAAACTAGTAAGTGCGAGTGTTGACAAAGGAATGCGGAACAAAAGAATTGTGATCAACACTATAATTGCTCTGCGAACAATGACTGATTGCACGAATCTCAGTGGTCTACGAGAGCTTTCGCCTATATGTCCCAGCGGATGAATTCGAATTACAGAATCAACGGTGGACTTCAGCAGTCAAAAAAGCAGAAACCCTTGAAGGAGCTACTCCAACATATTTGGTTTAAAGGTCTTTCAGGGTCTTTCAATACTAAGACAGGGTATTGAAGTAGAGATGGTGGCGGATGAGCTCCTGGTGAGCCAACGGCAGCACTCACACCCCTGCAGCAGGGTACTGACACTGGATATTCCAGCCCTTTGTGTCCGAAGGGATCCAAAAGGACCAGGCCCTCCAGGTTGGGGGTTGTGCGTAGGGTTAACTACACAACCAATAGTAGTTCCGAAACAACTAACAGCCTCGGATAACTATAATGATTTCAAAGTTGTAAGTAGTACACGCTTCCCGCATCTCAAAATTCATAAAAGTACATGGCGATCTATAGATCAATTAACCGTCTACCAAATTGACCATGTTGCGATCGACGCAAGGCACTCTTCCAGTGTGCTAGATGTCCGAACTTTCCGAGGGCCCAACTTTGACTCGGACCACTACCTTGTTGTTCACGTTGTTCACGACCTGCACGAACTAACGCTGTGAAGAGATATAATGTCGAAAAGCTACAATCGCAAGAGATTGCCAATGCCTTTTCCAATCGAGTGTCCCTTCAATTATCCTTGAATCCCATGCCGCCAGCATTAAGCATTGAAGACCAGTGGCAGCAATGCCAAGAAGCCATCAGAACCGCTGCCTCTGAGGTTCTGGGTTTCACTCGGCCACCAAAACGAAACCCATGGTTCGAGGAAGACTGCAGGCAGGCAAATACAGCCAAACAAAAAGCACGACAAATGCTTATGCAACGAACGAGGGCTGCTTAGGATCAGTATAAAAAGATCTACAAGGAGAAAAGAAGGGAAGAACACCGACTTCTCAAAAAGAAAAAGAAGCAGCATGAGAAGCGCTCGTTTGAGGAAATAGAGAGGTGCCATGACAGGAACGAGATTCGGAAGTTTTACGAAAAGGTAAAAAGATCCTGCCAGGGTGGCAAACCCCGAACTCAAGCCTGTAAAGACCAGCAGGGAAACATAGTTATAGAGTCACAGTCGCTACTGAGGATCTGGAAAGATCATTTCTGCAGACTGCTTAACGGCGATGAGAACACAAATTCCGCTGTCAGGCAGATTGCCCCATTCAGCTTGGACGATGATCAAGAATGCCGTCCTCCCGACCTAGAGGAAGTTAAGCTTACCATATGCAAACTTAAATCAAATAAGACTGCAGGTGCAGATGGCCTTGATGCCGAACTCTTCAAGGCAGCTGGAGACCAGTTGGAAAGGAGCATGCACCAGCTGATCTGCATGATATGGTCGGAAGAAAGCATGCCCGATGAATGGAACCTCAGTATCGTATGCCCGATCCTAAAGAAGGGAGACCCTCACAATTGCGCCAATTATAGAGGGATAAGCCTCCTTATCGTCGCTTATAAGATCTTGTCTGCTGTAATATGTGAACGTCTGAAACCCCACGTCAACAACTTGATAGGTCCTTACAGGGGCGAACGCAGGGGGGGGTTTTGGGGGTTGAAACCCCCCCCCGAAATTTGTGAAATAAAAAAATAACCACTAGTTTTTTAAAACAAAAACCAAAATATAAGACATGGAAACATAAAATTCATCTGAAAATCTCATTCTGTCAACGAAAAAATCCCTCCAAATGCGGAAGCCATTTCTTTTCTATCGATAAGTAAATTTTCAGGTATCTCACACGTTTTGGAATGACTTTTTGGTTTTGGTATGTTTTTAGCATAATCACCCTTTTCTAGTGTAGTAAATTTGATATGTTGATGTGGAGGTAGTATTTGGTCGTATACAACGGGACCTGCGATAGAAATATATGAAAATTCACTTTCCTACTTACTTGCAAACACATCGCATTTGTCGCTTCAAAACTAACGGCAGTTGCGATCGAAACACATCGTATCGGTCACTCCAAAGCTAACGGCAGTCGCTACCGAAATCTACGAAAATTAAAATTTTCATCACACATACGAAAGCCAGTCGCTCTGACTCTGTATAAGAATGCGATCGACAACGGCAACTAGGAAAGGGTATACTTATGTATGAATAAGCATATGCATACCCATGAACATTGCTTGAGTATAGCTAGTCCTAAACGACGAACATGCTCGCCGAGTATGCTCGTTTGCATTATCCCATAGACGACGAACGCATTTGCCGAGCATTCCTTTCATGTAGATTCCCCACAGCGTAAATGTGTGTATTCTTCTATTAAATTGTGGCTGTCTGTTGCCTTTTTACTTTATCCGCGATATGCACACGACGACGTCCACAGCAGAAATGAGTTTGCTTCATAATAAAAAACCGGTTTGCTCGCGAGCATGGCCCTACATGGCAAACATAGAAACCAACGAACATAAGAAAATCGAAAATTTTCGCCAACAGCGAGCGGCTCGCCAACTGCTCGCCAACCAACCCCTAGACGATGAAAATACGGCGAGCGCGAGCATGCTCGGCGAGCATGTTCGTCGTTTAGGACTAGCTTTATGCCAAACGATAAACTGCCCAACAACTTTATAAACACCTTAAATGTTTGCGATTCGTCCCTATATAAAACAGTTCATTGTTTTATGCAGATTGGTGCACCACTTCCGGTATCCGTGGCTTCAAGCAAGCGATCTTTTTCATGTCTGCGCAGATTAAAAACTTATCTGCGAGGAAGAACCAGCGAGGAGCGACTGAACGGTTTGATGTTGCTGAACATCTATAGGAGTATTGAGGTTGATTATGAGGACGTTATAAATATAATGGCAAAAGTTCCAGGGCGCATTGATTTTATTTTATAAAATACTAGCTGTGCCCGCGACTTCCTCCGCGTGGAATAGTGGCTTTCGGCAGCATTTTTAATTATTCAGTAACTTATTGTTATATTATTTTACTTAACTACATACATTTTTGCACACGATGTTCTTACTTTTTTCATCTTTTGCCAAATAAAATTGTTTTGCCGTAAGTACTTCCGTTCCCATGACAATAATGAAACAAAGAAAACAAGAACAGACAGATTTAATTTTGAAATATTAGGAACGACTCCCGTTCCCGTGGGAATATGGTGATCGTTCTCATAAGAATATGGGAATGAGTTAAAGTTTATGTTACTCGCTCGGGGATAGTGTAGCATTCTAACGGTGGAAGAATTTTTGAAATCGGTGCAGTAGTTTCTAAGTTCTCGATTACGTTCCCGTTCCCGTAGGAATTGGGATAAAACATAAAGTCTATGTCTTTTCTCATGTCTTAGACTACCTCTGTACAAAATTTCTTTTGAATTGGTTCAGTTGTTTGGGCGGGAGATGGTAACATCGAAAGACGAACAGACAGAGCTACTTTTGCATTTATACCTAGTATAAGTTAGGATTGTTCCTAGCAAATCAATACAGAGTATAAAAAAAGCATAAAAATTTTAAGAACAAATTTCTCGTGAATATTTAATATATTTTTTCAAAACCCCCCCCCGAAAAATTTTTCTGCGTTCGCCCTTGGGTCCTTATAAATGTGGTTTTAGACTAGAGAAGTCCACAATAGACCAAATTTTCACATTACGGCAGATCTTGGAAAAAACCCGACAACGTAATATCGATATTCACCATCTTTTTATCGATTTCAAGGCCGCGTATGACAGCATTTACAGAGACGAGCTGTACAGAGCCATGTCTAGTTTCGGCATCCCTGCAAAACTCGTAAGACTATGCAGGATGACTTTGGAGAACTCACGCTGCTCCGTCAAGGTCGGTAAAGAACTCACCGAGACCTTTGATGTCGAAAAAGGCTTTAGGCAAGGCGACAAACTGTCATGCGATTTCTTCAACATCATACTTGAAAGGATCGTAAGAAACTCCACCGTCAACACCAGAGGAACAATCTTTCAAAAGCCTGTACAATAACTCGCCTATGCAGACGATATTGACGTAATGGGAAGAAATAAGCTTGATGTCCTGATACCCGTGTCGTGGTGGTTAGCATGTTTTCCTGTTACGCGGGAGGTTCGTTGTTCGAATCCCAACAGAAGCCAAAAATGTTTTTCCACGGGTAGAACCGAGAACACGAGAGGAACCTCCGATAATAAATTCAGTGCCATGAAAAGCGCTTTCTCAATTATCTGTTCGGAATCAGCAGAAAATTGTACGTCGCCTCCATTTCCTCCCAAGACATGGTCTCGGGGCACCACGCTCTAATGCGCTTCCCTACTTATTTTTTCATTTTATCAGGCTGGTGAGAATTTCAGAGGAACATTTATGAATAAGTTGAAAATGGAAAGGTGTTCTTGTGTTACATTGACAACGTAGTGTCCAATTATTAAAGACTCCCTGACTGGAATAGAATTACACGTTTAAGTACAATCAAGGGGTGGAATGTAGTGTAGATAACACCGAATATACCACATATTGATGGATCGTTTGCGCTAATCAGTTACGTTGGAAGTGTGGCATTTCCAGATAATTGTTTTGGAACTGTCTCAACAGAAAAATCCGGTCAGAATATTAGAATCGGAACCATTGAAATTTGATGAACCTAAGGTGGGATGTTATGTAAATTTCAATGGGTTGGAGGCCATAACAAATCCAGTAAAATAGGATTTTAGTTCTATTTACCTTATCTTAAACAAAAGGAAAGGGAAACATAAAGTCGAATTCGCTGAATCTCTTCCGCTTCTAAAATTGTCATTCATTCATTGAAGTTATTTTTTTGAATGGCTTTATGGAAAAAGTATCGGAAATGAAAAAATTAATGAAAGTTCAAGAACCAAAATAAACTTTTATTTTATTGTCTTTAGTATACATGCACAATTTTAAGCAATCCCATCGAGAGTTTTCCGACCAACAAAGAATATGTAAGGCAGCATCTTGTGAACATTATTCAGCCTTTGGAAATTATGAACTAATTAAACTTGCTGATATCGGATGTAGAAATATATTTCACCCAAAAAGCATAAAGTCCCTAACGCAAGGGCAATGGCAAATGATGTAAAAATCCACTTAAAGTCATCAACTTTCATTGCTTCCAACTTCAATCTACTATCCGGATATTTCGGTTTTAATTTTCCTAATTCACGCAATTCATAGAAAGTTTTTTTTTGCCACAGTTCCAACAAACCAGATGAATGTATTTCCAGAATGATAAAGTTTATAATCTCCCTAAAAATAGAATTCTCATTTATATTGAAAGAGTGCTGGGATCCTGTGAAAATACACATCTCCTCCGGCAAACGAAACAAAGGTCGACTCAAATGTTTTTGTTGTATTTGGACATGGCTCCACCTGACACTATTCATCATATAGGCAAAAGTTGTGTTGAGAGAGTCTCGTAACTGACTATAGGTATCGAAGTCTTCTAATCGAAACATACTTTCGTATTTCATTTTATATTCTAAATCCAAAAAAATTGCTTCCATGTCCTTGACGAAGCCAATTGCTTTAAGCTGCGATGTCAGAAGATCGTCGAAGGTATCAAGTCTCCTTTCTGATGGACGACTTGTCATTAAAGTTTGAATGGATGCATCAAACGAAGTGACAAACATAATTCCGAAAAAGAAAATCAATGCATAGATGATTTTCAAGCTGGCAGAGGCTTTGGGTATTTCCAAAAAAGGCTGCTTTAGCATACCGCGCAAGCAATTCTCATTGAAAAAGCGGAACTCTTTTCTGTTGCAGACGACTGAAGTAAGTTCTAGAAGTACTGATAGTACTACAACCAGTGCAAGGATGATAAGAAGAGCATCCCATTGAAAAATAATCGCATACACATTAAACATGGGGACCCTTGGCTCAACCGGAATCATTATACATCCATCTACGACGTTGTACGGATAGGAAATCCAGTCCATTGAATGGTCGTTGGTAATGAAAGTAGCAGGTGATGATATTTCAATAGCTCCACTCAAGACCAAACCTTTCATTTCGTAGGCAGAAAGTTTAATGTTTATGTTCGAAGTATTCAATCTGGCGTTGTGTTTTCTTGCTAGCTCGTCCCAAAGGTGTCCCATATGTCCCTTGATGACGTATTTTCCGTGAGAGTTTTTAGAAATTATTATTCCTGGTTCGGGTCCTCCAAATAAAACTGGCACATACATTCCTTTTAGATCTCGTAAGCGGTTCGGGAAGTAGGTAGTATTAAGTCGATTCCCAGTCCCAATCCAGTGAACTTTTTCAATGACAAAAACTGGAATCGCTGTATACCTGTAGAACTCTGATGAGTATTGAAAATCCTGAAAGACTGCCATCACGTTTATCATGCGATTATCCCAACAAAAGGTGAACAAATCCTCCAATTTGAACTCCTCTCCTGATTGGTTGTTGATCAGAAATATGATTTTACAGGAACGCATGTGCTTCAAGTACTTCAGGAGTTGTTGAAGGATACATTTTTTTGAGTCCACCAACACTACGGCGAGTATTTTGTCATTATACTTCTCTTTCAATGAAAACGAAGTGGTATCGGTTGAAATTATCACTGGAATGCGAAAAGTAGTTATGGCGTCTCTGAAGAAATTGTCACCAAAATGAGCCACAGATTGTTCGTTTGATCTTTCTAACACAAAAATGGTTTGAAACTGCTCCTCATGTTGAATGCTTTCTAAGAGAGATACCAACTTGTTCCTTGGTTCGGTTGCTGCTAGAACAACAAAGACGAATAGACACACACTATTGCAACTCATTTTGTGACTTTCAATGAAGTAGGAGACACACAAAACTGCGGTATTAGCTTAAAGGACATCAAGTCTAGGTAGGCAATTTACAATTTACCACATTTCATCATTTCTATGAAATCGTAAATAGAGCAACGATAATTTATCAAATTGCTTCCGTTGATATTCGAGAATTGGTGGTTTACTTTGTTTGTTTTAAATAGCCTTTGAAAATAGTCACTACGAAAGTGACGAAGATACTATCTTTTCGGGCATTAACAGCACGAAACTATTGTGACAAAAAGTGTAATAGGAGTAAAGGGATGGCCTACAATCAATACTAGACAATGACAGTTTGACGAAGAAGTTTAAGGAAGACACATGTCTTTTGTGTTGTATGTGAACTAAAGCCAAAGCCACACGTCAGCAAGATTGATTTTTGTGTAGCTGCCTTGCTTTTAAAAGGAAGTTTGAAAAAAATATTTGCTTTTAGTCGAACGGGCAATTTGCTGCACCCTGCACGTAATAAGGGCCTAGTTTGCATCATAGTAAAATTGGGCGCAACCTCCGTTAGAGAAAGCATAATAAAGGAATAATTTTGCTGTTTATGTCTCTAAACAAAATTAAACTCGCACTTCCTAGACCCTCTACACTTTTTTGATGTGTGGCATCCTTCTATTTGCTTTCCACCCATCTTTGAGAGTGATTTTAATAAAATGGACGGAAGTTTGAAGATAATGATTGTATAGAAGACAGTCTGGAAAGACTGGAAGCCCGCAGAAAACGTTGCGTGCGTGTGGCGCCGCTTTCAACTGACAGCATGAATAGTTCATTTTGGAGACAATTGGCATTGACGCTGTAAGTGCCCGGTCTAATTGCGATCACAACACCTTAGACGCCGTTCCAGTTGGTTCCTTTGTAATTAGGTCCTTGGTATAAACATGCCTCGACTTTGGCAGCCCTTTGACCATGTACCAATTGAGAAGCTTGTTCAGATGCATCTATCATCAGAGCGAACGCTAAAGCTTCGGAAACCGTTCACTGTTCGCACGGCCCTATGCAGATGAATGTTGGAAATGGCAAGAACGAATGACTGTGAACGTTTTCGGCCTTCGTTCTTCTGGTATCGTCGAACAATATCTGAAAAAATTAAGCGTATGTAAGGTGTGAACGTGTATCGAATACCCTTTTCCACATCACGAAGTCAGATGTAATATCTCATACAACGTCATTCGGCCATTGCTCTTCGAAAGCAATATATTCCTTCTGAGTCAATTACTGTACACTTCGTTGGCAGGATATTCTGAATCGTTGACAAAAGGAATGTTGTAGTTGATTAACGAAAATAAGTCTCAGCATCACCTTCATAATTGTCTTAATTCCGCTGCATTCCAATTCGCCTAGGAGTCTCCACGTCAACTTTTTCAGCTGCCTCCTGCTGTGACAAGGACTTGTTGGAATGTAATGGCTGCCCACAAGGTGGCGTTTTATCTCCTCTTCTGTGGTGCATGTTGATCGACTCTCTACTTATAATGCTCAATGGTTCTAACGTTCATGCCCAAGCATATGCAGACGACGTCGCCGTGCTCTCGGTTGGCTCCAGCCTCCAAGCTGTCTGCTCCCGAGCACAGACTGCGCTTTGTATGATTGACACCTGGTGTGTTAGAAACGGTCTCTCCGTCAATCCTCTTAAAACCGAGGTTGTCCTCTTCACGAGACGTAGAAAATTGACTGGTCTGACCCAACTTACGCTTAAAGGCGTCAACATCCCCTTTTCAAATGAAGTCAAGCATCTTGGAGTAATCCTGGATAACAAACTTCTTTGGTCGAAACATGTCGAGTCTAAAACTACTAAAGCACTGTCAGTTTTCTGGCAATGTAAAAGAGCTTTTGGCAAGACATGGGGTCTTTCACCGAAAAGGGTCCTTTGGATCTATACGGCTATGATAAGACCAATCATCTCCTATGCGTCAGTTGTTTGGTGGAATAAGCTCTCGCGTAAATACGTTATTGCCTCGTTTGCCAAACTTCAAAGAACAATCTGTCTGGGTGTTACGGGGGCCTTCCCCAGCACACCGGGTGCTGCTCTCGACGCACTGTTGAACCTTCCTCCCCTTGATACCTTCATCATGGGGTGTACTCTCAAGACCATTTCTCGTTTAAAACGAAGTGGTCTCTGGCACAATTCGCACTGGAACTTTGAGGAACTCGCAAGCAGCATATCTTATGACCCACGTCTAATGGATATGCCGTCTGACACGATGATCCCAAGGCTCAAACTGCGTCAAAATTACTCAGTCAGCTTTCCTTCGGTTCAGGACTGGTTCGCTCCAGAATCTGAGCCTGGAAAGAACTGTTATCGTATCTTCACAGATGGCTCCAAAACCGACGAGGGTTCTGGTGCTGGTGCCTTTGTTGAGAACGACGACATACGACTGCACTCATCTTTAGGATCATACGCATCCGTTTTCCAAGCGGAGGCTTATGCTATCCTAATGGCCTTGAGCCACGTAACGAACAATGGATGGACGGGGAGAAGTATCTTTGTTTGCAGCGATAGCCAAGCTGTGCTTAAGGCCCTTCTCAACCCTCTAACCACTTCGAAAGTGATCCAGGAATGCAAGAGCTCTCTGAATGCGATCGGAAGATTAAATTCCTTGAGTCTCATTTGGGTTCCAGGCGATCACGGCATAACTGGAAATGAGATCGCCGATGAACTCGCTAGGCAGGGATCTCAGACAGCTTTCTCAGGACCTGAACCGTCGCTAGGTCTGCCAGCGTCCTCAGTGAGGGCTTCAATCAACGATTGGATCTGTGAAGAGCACAACCGTAGATGGCATGCCTCCATTGGATGCAGACAAACCAAGCGTATGCTCCCCAACGTTAGTAAGAAGACTGCAACATTTTTGCTAGCTCGTAGCAGAAAAGACTGTAGGAAGCTTATTGGCGTTGCCAGCGGGCACTTCTCTTTTGCCAAGCATTTAAACGTGTTAGGCTTAAGTGATACCACACTCTGTGAATCTTGTGGAGAAGATGAGGACACCGCAGAGCACTTCCTCTGTGAATGTCCTGCTTTTTCTCGCATGAGGTTACAGATACTCGGCGCAGACATGGTGAGAGCTGGTAACTTAGGCTCCTTACCATGGCAGCGTCTTTTGGCTTTTCTCCGAACATCTGGAAAGCTATAACAAATAGAAGGTTGCTATCTGGTAGTACAATGGACCGGTATTTAGGTCTGAGTGCTCCAGCTGGTATTTTAAAAACCTCCAACAAAAAAAAAAAAAAAATGTAATGGCACTTTCCATTGGTTTCACTCGGAAAAGCACTCATTTTAAAAACCAATGGAACACCCAAAATAATTTCTGTTCAGTTTAACGTAATTGTGTGAGTGAAACACCTATGGCTCTTAAAAAATATTCCTTGAAGAAAATTTTCTTTTTGACATTTGAGTAACATGTGTTAGTGCTTCTTGAGTCGATTCTCATTTTAAATCGAGAAGCGGCTGTCACTCCTCAGAATCATGAGTAGCGATCTTTTTGCACCAATGGAACGGTTTGAGAATGCTTCTAGACGATCCTGGACGGTTCTTTTCGTCCAATGGAAAGAGCCATAAGTAAGTAAGTAAGTAATAAGTAAGCATTCATTTTATTTTTTCTAATTAAGGATACATTGAATCATTTTTATGAATTTGAAAAGCTATATGGCATTGCCGTCAGATCGGTTGGCAAAATTACTTCCTACATTTTGTTTCTTATAAATAATTTTACAATAATTAAAATATAAAATTGTACTATTCAAACTCTGTTAATATTAACATTCTATATTTATATATATTTTTCAAATATTGGTACAGTATTTTCCATTCTGTCTAATTAGTCATTAAGCACTTTTACTGTCTCGTTGATCATCATAGTCCTCTTCTTGAAGTACATAAGACGTTGTTGTACATAGATGGGGCATATGCTAATGATGTGAAAACAATTCTCTTTGGCCTTTAAATTGCAAAGTGTACAAAACTGATTAAAACTTCCGTTATACGGGCACCCATTAAGACTAAGGAGTTCACATCTGATTTTAAATATAAGTGATATTTCTTTGTATAATTCATTGAATCGTTGAAATAGTTCCTTTCCATCAAATTATAATTGAGTTGCGAGCAGTGGCGGATCCAGGATTTGGGCATGGGGGGGGGGGGGGGGGGGGGTCCATTACTCAAAATTTTATTTATATATAGGAGGTTTAGCAGATTCAATCAGAAATTATTTACATGATATTGGCGTCGATTGCTCATATATGTATGGCCAAGGATTCGACGGAGCTCCGGCAATGAGTGTCCAATTTATTGGTGCACTGGCTCATCTGAGATCGTATTTCCCCCTGGCAATTTATGTACATGGTGCTGCACATAGCTTTAGTTTGGCAGTCAATGCAGCATGCGAAGTGTCAGGAATCAAAAATGCGTTAGGAACTATCGGAGCGATTGAAGCATTTTTTCACTGGCCTAAAAGACAGACGTACACCAAGAAATTTCAAAAATGACAAATAACAGTGAAAAAAAAAAACAATAGCTGAAGTCTGTTTGTCCTACCAGGTGGGCTCAGTCTCATGAAGCAGTTGGAACGTACCTTGAACTGCAACCGGCTGTTATTGAATCTTTGGAAGAAATCAAAACGTGGAAAGAGCGAGATACTTCGCAAAATGCATTGCATCTTTTGACAGCGATTTCGACGATTGAATTCCAAATCGCCTGTCACATTATGGAATCAGTTAATTCGATTGTTTTGCCTTTGAGTCGGGAATTGCAATCTAAAAACCAAGATCTGGGTAACGCTACTAAGCTGGCAGATGACGCTTTGAATGAACTTACGTACAAACGCGAAAACGCAGATTCTACTTTCCACGTTACTTATGAGCAACATGCTAGAATTTGTTCTGAATACGAAATCACAATGAAATTGCTACGCCGCCGCCGCGCCGTTGCCATCAACCAAAAAATCGTTGCAACGTTCAAACACAAAGTATTGAAGACTACTACAGTATTTCTTTCTACATTCCGTTTCTTCATAAGTTCATTTCTCAACTCAAAAGTCCATTTCCAAAAAAAAAATCCATTTTCCAAAGTTTCGGGCAACTGTTTCTAAAACAAGAATTTAACGAAAAGAAATGCGCTGACCTCTACACATTTTACGAAGATATATCGTATTGTTCAAAAGAAAATTTCTGTCAGAAGTCAAGATGTGGAGACAACGAATCCAACCACGGCCAGAATATCCAAAATGTGCTTGATTCTTTACTGGTTAGTATCTTTCGATCAAAAATTTACATGTAAAAAAGTTTATATGTGACGCGATGTGAGAGAGAAGGCACCTTTTAGGCAAAAGTGAAAGCTTACACAGCACGCTTTGAAAGGCGCTGATGTACCATTCAAACCCATCTAAAAATCGTTTCTCTGAATTTATATTTTGTGAAATAATAGCGATGTTACAATTTCTGATTGTGCTTCATGAATATTCAGTAAAAGAATTAGTGTAATCAATCATGATCCAACAACCGATTTTTTGCCTAGTTAGTCCCTTTTATCGGATCGAGTCACATATGCAAACATCAATCTGACGATATTTTTCAGGTTATCAATAGCAAGTCGTTCAAGAATGTCGATAATATTTTTATAATCAAAAAAGTTCTTGAATTTATAAAATAATAGTATTACTTCTCCTTTACTTTTTTGTCTTTCTCATGCTATATTTTTCCGTCCCGTAACGAAATTTGAACATTTGGAGCCGATAAATGTTACAAATAACATCTTTTATTTTCCCGATTGGGGGGGGGGGGGGGGGTGGTCCGGACCCGAAAACCCCCCACCCCCCGTGGATCCGCCTATGGTTGCGAGTATAGGATTCTACTTTCAGAATCGCAAGCTTCTTCTATAAATGCGTCTCGTATTCTATCTTCGTGTGCCTGAATTATGCGATAAAACTGCCCTTTTGAATCCCTTAAGTTGTTAGAATCGAGCACCAACACTTCTCCACATGCTTCTCCTAGACTTTTCCACTTCGCCATCCACCAATCCTCGTTCCGTATCTCATAAAAGGCCATTTGTTTTCCAAGACGGGTGTCCTGATTAGACAGTACCTTAATTAAATAATCAGCTTGTGATTTCAGGGTGCTTGTAAAAAGCTTAGGAAGACCAGTTTCGAGGTGAAGCGCATAATTTGGAGTATTCAGTGGCAGGTTAAACAGTTTCTTTAAAAAATTACGATGAAATTTTTCTATCGGTTCGTACTCATCAACTCCCCATACTTGTGATGCGTAGCAAAGTGTAGATTCAACAACGGCATTAAATATTTTATACTTTGCCGATAGTATGATCCTTTCGTTTGCAAATACGTTTTTCCAAGACACATTAAGCAGGCATTGTGAGGCTTTGGATTTTACAATCAAGTGTTCTGAGAAATCCATGGTCTTATTAAGTTGTACTCCGAGATACTTTAATATTGGTCAACTATTTCTAAGCGAATGCCATTAAACGTCCAATTCCAGATGGACTGATTTCAATTAGATCTCGTGAATGTCATAACTTTGGATTTACTGGTGTTAATGATGAGACTCAATTTTATGCAGTACTCAGCTAGGCGATTAATCATCAATTGCAAATTTTCCGGTGATTCTGACAGAAGTACTAGATCGTCAGCATACATAAGAACATTAACTCTCTGGTTAGCAATACGAATGCCTCCCGGCAGGTGTGTCACTACGTCGTTAATAAATAGTGAAAACAAAAGAGCACTGAGTAAACATCCCTGCTTAACACCAGTGTCAGTTTCAAACCATTCTGAGTAACGTGAGCCATCCCATAATGTTGCTTTCGAGTTTGTATACATATTTTTTACGACATTTATGAACTTTGTGGAGAGACCTAGTTGTGAGAGTTTGTAAAACAGTGCGTTACGATTAACATTATCAAAAGCTGCTTTGAAATCAATGAAAAAGGCGGTATGTTTTCTTGTTCCTGGCTTGCTGATCTTTAACAATCGAGGTAATGGTAAATATGTGATCTATCGTAGAAAAGCCTTTTCGAAACCCGGTTTGAAATTCCGAAAGGATGCTGTTAAATTCTACCCATGCTTCCTATCTATTGGCAAACACACCACAAAAAAGTTTCGCCATTACGTTCATAAATG
This sequence comes from Melanostoma scalare, assembly GCA_949752695.1. NCBI lineage: Eukaryota > Metazoa > Arthropoda > Insecta > Diptera > Syrphidae > Melanostoma > Melanostoma scalare. The sequence continues at coordinate 141,632,366 of OX456986.1, forward strand.
AGATTCCTCGATAGTTCTCAGGATTGTTAATGTCTCCTTTTTTATGTATCGGGAATATGACGGATCTTTTGAAGGGTAATGGAATATCTTCACTTTGGTGAACTTTATCTAAAAAAGTTTGTGAGATTGGAAATAAACTCTGGGGTTGCATTTTTGAAATATTCATATGGAACGCCATCTTCACCTGGTGCTTTTCCGTTCTTGGATTTGTGAATTGCAGCTTGTACTTCAGCCAACGATATTGTGCTGTCTAGAATTTCATCAGTAAAAAGGGGTTCAGCATATGAAAAATGAAGATTTGATTGTTCACGAAGCAGATTCTTGAAGTGAATAGCAAGAACTTCAGCAGATATTCTTGTTCTTATTGAAAAGTTTATGCCATTAATTTCTTTGGTAGTTTTCCAGAACTCCTTCGAATCTTTTGTTTGGCCAAGTTTTTTCGCTTGATTGTTTTCAAACTCTGTTTTTTTTCTTGAGCATAATTTTTTATAAATAATATTTTCTTCAGTATATCAAATTTTTAGATTTGGACAACTGAAATTGGTTTTCCTTCAGTGAATTAAAGAGTCCGAACGATCTATTTCGCGCATTTAAACATTCTTTGTCAAACCACTTCTGTTTGAATTTCATTATTTTTCTTGGAACTACGATACTTGTAGAGTTTCTTATACAAGAAAAAAGTATATTATACTGTTCTTCAGTTGACTCGGGGACCATAATTGCGCTCAGTATATTATTATTGAGTTCTCTCTGATAGATAAGAACGTCATCTTGCTTCCATTTGAGACGGGGTATCGGTTGAAGATTCCGTTGTTGTGTTGTTGGTTGACATTTACCATTCGACGGTAATAGGTAAGTGGTCAGAAAAGTTCATACACTGTACTTCAAAACTTGTAATCAATTCATTCCAAATATTGTTAACCACGCAATAGTCGATGACAGATTTGCCTTGACCTCCATAAAACGTGAATTGTCCTTCAGTGTCGCCAATAGTGCAACCATTTATAATTATAAAATTGTGGACTTGTAGCATTTCGATTAATGTTTTACCATTTACATTTTTTGAGTTGTCCTTTGAATTTCTATTCCTGTAGGGATATAGAGGGATTATTTGTGGTCTGGATTGATGTTGTTTGCTCATTACTTGTTCTGGAGTTAAAATCACCAATAAGTAGAATGTTTTTGTTGGCAAGGTTACATATGAGGTTATTCAGTCGTTCAAAATCTTCTAACCACTTATTGCAATTAATGTGAAACGGAATGATGAACGTATCAGTTTTGTTTAGTAGTTTAATCACAGTTGATCCTTCAATTACTTCAAAAGTTTATAGGTTAAGGAGTGATGTTTTTATCCCATACAAAGTTCCACCACTAGCACGCCCTTTTGATTGAGTTCTTACTGCTGCATTTGAGACAAGCTTATAACCATTAAAATATTTAGTAAATTTGATTAAATTTTCGATATTCACATGTGTTTCATACAAACAGAATATATCAAAGCTTTTGACATAGTTAAAAAAATCTACGAATAACAATTTATTACTAAGACCTGACACGTAATATGACAAAATATTATAATTACATAAAGGTATTGAGCTGACGACATCGGAATTGTTGGAATGTATCCTCTACATTTTGAAGCATCTCATTTATTTCCTGTTTGTGTACTCGACACAGCAGTTTAAATCGCAATCCTTTTTCTGCAGCAAGAGGTTGAGGTTCTTCGTCAAGCTAAAAATCGGTGTTAGTATCATCAATGAAATAATGAATTGCGGCTTGCGAATAGACGCGAGCAGGGCGTTAGGTTGTATTCTTGTATTCCACTGAGTTTCGTATTGTTGGTGTCCAGTTCTTCCAACGCTGAGCAAATATATGAGAATCGGAATACACTTTCGAAAAGCCTTAACGAATCTAAATGCTCCACCCAACGTGTTTCGCAAAACACCCTTCAAAATCAAGCCAGCCTTGGTAGAATTACGAAAGATTTTCACGGTTCGTTTGACTGCTCCGATGCAATTTCTAATACATGAAATTTCACATGCATGAGTAAAAGCCAAATTGAGATTATGGTAAGAATTTATGTAATATTTCAAAAAGTATAACAACTTGCTTGACAAAGTATGACTCGTGGTTGAAACTGAGCAGAAGAGAAGTTGACGAATGCGATGGCGAAAAAGGTCTGACCCTTGTATGCAGGTAGCCCGGTTTCTATAGAAAAAGCTGATGGAAAATTCTAAATCTTCTTTTAGAGAATATTCGAGTGAGATTGTGAGGGTTTAAATGGCGAACGCAGCAGGTGGTAAAGGTGGTCTATCCTTTTGAATATGCCACTTTTCCGCTGAAAAATTTTTTGGTCCTTTTTTACGATGAAAAATATTTTGGGTCTTTCTTCCGCTGAGTATTTTTTCAAACCATTTTTTTCATTCAGTAGTGCAAAGAGGCACTTTTGCACCGAAGAATTTGACGGCACTATTCCACTAAAACTGTTTTACGTCCCTTTTCCGCATTTTATATAGACGTGCACTTTTGCATTCAGCTACTCAATTCCTCTCGTAGAATTTTGACAAGCAATGATTTTGACAAGCACAAACATACAAACGCCGAGCCCAATATAAGCCAAGCGCTCAATTTTATTTTGGTTTTTGTTTGATTCTTTTTTTTTTTGAACAACTGACAAATAAGCTGACTATTCCTTACACAATTAAATTAATATTTAAAAAAAAAAAAAAAAAATAAATAGGGTGGCGCTACAGAGCAAGGAGCCCCTGGGCCTAGCGCATTTCTCACAACCATGCCTGTGGGAATGGAAGGGACCTACAATTTTCTGCCGGTTCCGAACGGCTAATCGAGAAAGCGCTTTTCATGGCAATGAATACTAACGGAGGACTTGCCAATTCCTCGCGAAAGGCGATACCCGTGGAAAAAACATTTTTGCCTCTGTTGGGATTCGAACTCGAACCTCTGGATTAACAGGCGGACATGCTATCCATCACACCACGGGTAATATTTATACTTTATTTTATCCATTATTTACATCATTACTTCATAAGAAACACTAGTCTCTGCCTGCGTCATCAGCCGCTTTAATAGAAAAGCATTATCGAACTTTGTAGATAAGACCAGAACCACCAAGAAAATTTCTACCAGTTTGTGTTCTAGCTCCTTCCATGTGTATGTGTGTAGTGTACCTATATAAAAAAACCCTATCCGCCGTACATTGCACACTGTCTCCTACTGATATACACACTACTGTAATTTGTAATACACACTGACTCATAAACCCTTTTTTGTGGAATGTTTATTGGATGTACATTGCAAACATTGGTTTGGATTATGAGCTCGATTTAGATAAGGAAGGTGATGAAATAAAAAAAGAAGTGCAACAAAAAGCCAACTAAGGATGAGGTTCTGCTTGTGGAACTGTGGGCAGACAAGTTCACAGACCAGAGGGGCCACAGGAAGAACTCTCATGTATTTCATGAGATTGCCCAAGTGATGGGCAACATATTAGACACGGTTGGGGAAATCCAGACAAAGATCCACAATCTCACAAATAAATACAAGTAGGTAAGTGTGATTTTATAATTGAGTATTTCGTAAATTTAGTTCTTTCTATTTACAGAAGAGAAAAGAAACTGGTTGGGGTATCGGGAGGCTCTCCATCCGAGTGGCCGCTATATACCAGGATCCACAGCATTCTAGGCGGTACATGTTTGCAGAACTTACCTGAATTGGTAGAAGATAGCATCGTGGACAGTATAGGTAAAATCATAAAAAAAAATCAAGGTGAACATTATGTGGTTATTTTCAATTTATTTTTTAGATAGCAGTCAATGGGAATCGCCTCTGGGTGTCAGCCATGCCGACCTTTCCATGTCAGCAGTAGACTACTCAGCTTCGGATGCTGATGAGCCATCGACCTCCACCGCTGCAAAAAGAAGAAAACTTTAAAAAAAAAACTTGCAGTGTAGAAGAAAAGTTATTGGAGGTGGACCAAAAAATTGAAAGCAGACTGGCGAACATTGAAGAGTCTGACACAAAAATAATAGCCATAGAAGAACGGCGCAACAATTTAAGTGAAACATTTTTAGTGTCAGCAGAAAATTTTCAAGAAGGAGTTTTAAGGCTGTTATAGTAGAGAAGAGCCAAAAATCAATCAAACAAACAAACAGCAAATCGATCTGTAATTTTTCACCTGTTCAAAGTCATATTCAGGACATGTGAACGACTCTTAAATAAACTGTGATTTGATAAAACGTGATTGAGAATTTTTTTAGAAACTTAACAGAAAAATGCGAACATACTGCAAAGAACAAAGCCAGCATGTCAGAGATACAATCACAGCAGCCCATCCCATACCATGCGTTCTTAATCTTTCTTTAATCTTTTCTTCACACTTCGTTTTAGTTCACGTTCACAGCCACAACGCACACAACTGTGACTGTGTTTTTGGGAGTCATTTCACAGCCACAACACACGACTGTGAAAACACAGTTTTGTAAAAGGTTCACTAAAGCGTTCTGTCTTCTGTGATTTCACGTTCACAGCAAGAGAAAAGAGCACTTAACTTAGCAAACTGTGAAACTGTGAACGTGAAATCACAGAACGCCTTAGTGAATCTTTTACAAAACTGTGTTTTCACAGTCGTGTGTTGTGGCTGTGAAATGACTCCCAAAAACACAGTCACAGTTGTGTGCGTTGTGGCTGTGAAGTGAACTAAAACGAAGTGTGAAGAAAAGATTAAAGAAAGATTAAGAACGCATGGTATGGGATGGGCTGCTGACTGCTGTGATTGTATCTCTGACATGCTCTCTTTGTTGTTTGTTGGTGTAAGTTTTACTTACAAGAAGAAAAGTAAAGGATTTTGTTATATGTTGACGACTATGTTTTAGTGTATGCAATTATGCATACAACAATGCATATTTTGTTTTGTGTAGGATAGGAAAAGGAATGTAAGTAGGAAATAAATTGCACGTATTTTGAAGATTTTTTTTTAAAAATATGGCAAATTCAATTCGCTCAAAAAAAAGCATACTACTAAGATTTTTTTTGGCGTAACAAGACCGGAAAAGGCCCGTTTATGAAGGAATTTATTGGGGGTCGAAAATACAATACCGCACCGCGTAAAAAACCTAGATTGAAAGGTCGAGCTAATTTTCGCATTGGTAGGCTGGTAGCGGTAGGTGCTGTAGAAAACGTCAAGTGCAGACCGTGTCGGTTCGATTGCAGAAAAGATAATTTCAGTGGGGGTGTCTTTGAAAGTTAGTCCTTTTCTGTGAAAATTGTGGAAAAGTTGAACAACTCCCGATCTATCAGAGATAGAGTGCTGGCGCCAGCCCCGGGTTTAGGGGGGGGGGGGGGGGGGGGCAGACCGGGGCACATGCCCCGGGCGGCAAGCTTAGGGGGCGGCAAAAAAAAGTTCGAAATTTGCTCCCGCTCGCCCAAAGGAATCACAGAACGCTGCAGCACTTGTGTCTGCTACAATAAATCATTGCTCACTAAAACAAACATCACACAAAAAGATCATCAAAACCATTTCACACTACATATTCATTACCAGAACCAGCATATCTTGTGCAGGTAACGAGGGTTGCAAGCGCAAAAAAAACTAGCTACTTTTCGGTTCCAAAACAGCAACGGTAGTTGCGATCGAGAAGTGGACAACTTTTCTTTCAGATTTTTAAAGTGTATGTTAAGTGTGCTCAAAAAAGTGTATATTTCAATAATCTGACAATTTGAGTGGGGCCATAAGTCATGGCTGATTTTTAAAAATGTAAAAAAAACACGTGACCTTGAAATACTCAATCGCGTCAGATTTTTATACATAGTGATCAACTTGATGTCTTCGTCCTCCAGGATGATAATCTGACAATTTTATGGCAAGGGCGTACTGTTAGTCTGACAATTTGAAAGTTACAATTATTTGTTGTTTCTATTTTTTATTACTGAATGCTATAAAAAAATATGTACCTACACATACTATGTATTTCCAAATTTTGATTTGAAATTTTGTTGAAAATACTAAAAAAACCCCCTAAAAGTTTGAGCCCTTAATATTAATTTTAAGTGCTCGATCAAGAGGTATGAAGATTTCTAATTGTTGGTGGAAAATGAATTTTCCTTCGGCTTTTTTTGGTCACTTTAGGTTTGGCAAGGAAACAAGATGGATCTTTTGCTTTTTCCCGACGTTTCGGCAAGGGTTGTTGCTTTCTTCAGGGGAAATTTTTAAAAAAGATTCTTAAAACATTTCAAATAAACAAACAAAGTTGGACAAAAAAAATTTTAAAGCTTAAATTAAACTTCTCTGTGTGAAAGTTAGATTTGGTTTTGATTGATTTGGTTTTGAAGATTACCCATTGAAAATACACGGAAACTCTGATTTTTTATTTTTAAATTTCTATAGCTCAGCGGCATTTCATGGGATCGCTTCAACCAAAGATGGTTTTTTCTCAAAATTGAACGCTCTACAAAAATGTTTTTTTTGGCAAAGTCGTTACTCATACCGGCCAGGTGGTACGGGCCACTAAACCGGATTTTTCCATAAAATTCACGTTTTCTCGCCGTTATCCTTGCCCGTTCCGTCGCACTAAAAAATAATCAAAACTTTACAAAAAATGAGACAAAATCCAATGGAGTATTGGATAAATGAGGCTAGAAAAGTGGCTGAAAAAAGTGGTGTTGACCCTATCTTGCAAAACAAACGAATTCCGAAACATAAAAAACATTTCGATGAGATATGTGAAGAACACTCACACCTGTTCAACTCTTTTTTAAGGAAATAATGATGGTATTTGATCGAATCATATCAGAAATTAAAAAGAGATTTGATTGTGCCACCATGCTGAATATGAACTTCGATTTTCTTAATGGCTCTAATATTTTGAAAATGTTAATTGAAGAACTGCAAAACTATGGAGCGGATCTGGCTAAAAAAAATTTGAGAGATGTAAGCACCGTTGAATTCTATCAGGAACTCGACGTTTTTAAAGAGCAAGCTCCGCTTTTATTTGGTGACATTGAAAAAGCTAACGGTTTCTATCTCTTGCAACAGATCTATGCGCATGATTTGCAGTTTTCTTGTTGCCTTGCGAATTTACTCTACTCTTTCCACTACATCCGCAAGCTGTGAGCGAAGTTTTAGCAAACTAAAACTAATAAGTCTAGCAATCTTAGCGATAGAAAATCGAATCGCACACGAATTAAATTATGATAAGGTCATAGATTTATTTGCTGAACAAAAAGCTCGAAGAGTAAAATTGTAATTGCAAATAATGATAAATACAATAGTAAATTTGATTTTGTCTATATTATAAACATTATTTTAAGTCCTATCCTGTGCTGTATATAAAATATATATTCTACATTTCTGTAAATAAATAGGATTAAAACAGAAAAAACAGCGGTTTAAGTATTTTTTCTGAAAGGCTTGTGTCCAGTTGTCAGTCAATTAGTGAAGATATGATAGCCGAAATAATAAAGATTATAAAGGTATAACAAATATAAATTGGTGGGGCGGCATTTTTTAATATTTGCCCCGCCTTTAAAAAATTGAAGATCCGGGGCTGGCTGGCGCAGACACGTTGGTAATAACCACCGTCTTTATCGATTGGCGCTGTCAGATATTTGGAACATCGTCCCCGTTGTCTTATTCCACGGTTTCACACCCATAGACATTCATAACTTCAGTCAATTTTACTCCGATCGACTTGAAATTTTAACACAATATATTCTTGAAATATTATGCAATCATTTAAGAAAAATTGAAAAAAAAAAATTAAATACCTTAGCCCCCCCCCCCCCCCCCCCTTAAAATTGTTGTCATTTTTTCCTCGAAAATAGGATAGTACACATATACAGAGTGTTCTTATTCAGCAAGGTCAAATTGAGATAGGTATATTCTGAGAATAAAATTTCTTGGAAAGTTATATTACAATACAATGATTGTTTTAATAATAAACTATGGCTTAAGTGACATTTGATACAGCAAAAAACAATTTTGTTGAATTATATTCTATAACACAGTTGAGAGTGATAAAATCGAAAAAATAGGTAGTTTGAGGTGCAAAAGTACTACTTTCAACAATTTCATTTATAAATTGCTCAAATTTGATCATTTTATGAGATTTGGAAAAACTGTTGCACAAAGTCAAATCAGCTGCTTTTTTTGGTCTAGTTCAATACGCCACACTCTTTCAAAGTTTTTTAGTTATTGTACTCGCATATCAAAACACAAACGATAGTATTGTACGGGTACATCATGAGCGCAACCGTTTAGTTTTTCATTCAAAGTTGACAAAGTCAACAACAACAAAATAATTTTTCATCTGCAGCCATAACTAAGGAAGTGCAGATGGTGCGTTCCCTCTCTATCAGACAAGTATGCATTTTACATCTTGTGTCTTTTTCCGATTTTCATCTGCACTTGCAGATGCATGTAAATCCACCATTTGGCTTGTCCAACTCTTTAGACACCGCCTAGCTGGACAGCTGTTTAAGGATGTTCTAACCTAAGCGACTTTTATAAATACGACTGTAGATATATTGCTCGAAAATTATGTCGGGGGTTTGAAATCACAGTCACAGGTTTAAATCACTGTGAATCAAAAATCACGTTCACAGTTATACCTGTGAACGCAAAATCACGGCTAAGCCCCTGCTAGGCAAAGAAAATTGTGAAAAATGTTGTGTGAAAAAAGTTAATGAATGGATTGGTATCTGCAATGGTTGCTTCAAATTCCGGTTGTTCCCTATCTTGATGCTCAATATTTAAGCGTTGAGTCCACTGCTTATGATATCGTTGTGAAAATTTAAAAAGTTGTGAAGTACACAACAGGCTCTTATAATACGATTCGTATTTTTGATATGGTTATCCAAGCCTTTTCCGATTCTTCTGAAACGGGCTTTCAAATGACCAAAAGCATTTTCAACAACTCTCCTACTTTTTGAGAGAAAGTAATTGAAATTTTTTTCCACTGGCATGTTCTCAGATCAGTACTGTACGGGAATGGTTTCATAAGAGCATCAGAAAACCTAAATGCAGAATCTCCCAAAAGGACAACTGGAACACTTACTCCACAGAGTGATGTGTCTGTGATATGCACTCACCGAAGAATTCTCAAAAATTTGAGAATCGTTGCATCGACCTGGACTTCCAACGTTTATATAGAGGAATCGGTACCTATATGTAAGTAAAAAAAACATTTAAACGCGAAATAGTATATGTTTATATATACGAGCTTACCTATAGTCGACAACAGCTAATAAAACTGTAGAATACCAACTTTACACTACATACATTACATACTTTATAATTGTGGTAGTCAACAGCATCTTCGGCGGGAGGTTTGATATCGATATGGCAGCCATCTAGAAACAAGATAAGATTTATAAACTAAACAATGCAATAGAAATAATTGGTTTCATACCAATTGCCCCGAAACACTGAGGAAAACCAAGCCTTTCAAATCCCTTGATGTTTTCATTTTCAGACACAATTTCTGATGTAAGTGGGTAGGCTGACAAATATTGTGGCCGCAGTACCTTCCAGACTTCGTCGCAAAACTCAAGCAAGATATCACCTACTGTAGATTTTCCAACTCCAAAGAGATTGGCAACGCTCCAATATTCCGCTGAAGATCCCAAAGCGTACAAGGCCAAAGCTATTTTTTTTGTCGAGTGGTATAGATTTTCTATACTTGGTGTCTTGTTTTTTCATTTTCTGGAGATTCTGACAAAGAACATTAAAACTAGTTCGAGACATTCTAAAGTTGTTTATGAAAAATGTTTCATCGTTTTTTACAACGTCTTTTTCCCAAAATGTGCTTTTGCGTGGCTATAAAAAGTGATGAAAAAGAATAACATTTTCGATATTTATTTTAAAAAGTTTATCATTTACATACTTACCCAAATACTCTTCGTTTGTGGCTCTCTTAAAATTCGTTTTTGTAATGCAAATTTTTGCTTTCTTAGTCGCATTATTTCGATGATACTGTAACGTGCGCTTAGTTCGCCAAATAAAACTTCACTCTTTATTTATTTCTACCACTTTATTCAGTATTTATACTTTATTCGAACTCAACTCGACTATTGGACTTTCACTGGTTAACAACATTTCACTCTTAACTTTATCACTCTATAATCAAAAAACTGACTGCTCGTTGCGTCAGCGGTCGTATTTATATAGAACAACACTCCTCTAGAGCGTTCCAGTTTCTTCTCCATGGTTTCCACATTTGCTGTCAAAAATCTCTACACTCACACACACTGGCTTACAAGCAATGCCTGTCATCTTATACCATTCCATTATAGTGTTGCCAGTTGTGTTTTCGGTTAAACGTCTTCGATTAGGAAATTGGTATAAATGTTGGGTGTTCATTACACTGCCCCCTCCTTAAGATTGTTCGTCCCGAATAATTCCATCTGCAGCCTCGCCACTATATCGATGCAGCCGGTCACAATGAACTACTTTTAACTTGCCTCATAATCCTCTTTGGATGCGGTAAACCACGTCGTTAATCCTCGTGACAACAGTATAAGGACCTTCCCAGTTCTGCTGAAGTTTCGGTGACAATCCCTTTTGACGATGAGGATTATAAAGCCACACACGATCTCCTGCTTGGAATCCTGCCGTTGTCGCTTTTGTGTCGTACCGTGTCTTCATCCGGTCGCTGTAGGTTTTCATCCGTTCCCTTGTTCTTTTATGGATGTCAGCGAGTCTCTCCTTGAGGTCATCCACATACTCGTTCGTGTCCTGTGGCTCCTCTGTGGAGCATCCAAATTTAAGTTCGCTGGGCAGCCGCATGGTTTTCCCGAACAGTATGTCAGATGGTGTTTGTCCTGTCGAGCTATGTACTGCACTTCTATAGGCCATCAGGAATAGCGGTACGTGCCTATCCCAGTCTCTTTGGTAGTCGCCTACGACCTTGGTGAGGTGTTCTTTCAAGGTCCGGTTGAATCTTTCAACCATCCCATCAGATTGTGGATGAAGCGGTGTGGTTCTGGTCTTCTTGATGCCAAGTAGTCCGCACACTCCTTGGAAGATGTTCGACTCGAAGTTCCTTCCTTGGTCGGAATGGAGTTCCATAGGTACGCCAAACCTACTTACCCAGTTAAACACAATCTGATCGACCACCGTTTTGGCTTCTTGATTTGGGATGGCATACGCCTCAGGCCACTTGCTAAAATAGTCCATTACAACCAGAATGTACTTGTTTCCAGCGTTGGTCTCTGGAAAAGGCCCAGCCACATCTACTGCAATCCTCTCAAAAGGCGATCCAACGTTGTACTGATGCATCTTACCTTGAATCTTCCTACCAGGTCCTTTGGTTGCAGCACACTTGTCACATGTTCGGCACCACTTCTCCACGTCATCTCTAGCATGTAACCAGTAGAACCGATGTCGCACCTTCTCCAGTGTTTTGTTAACTCCCAGGTGACCTCCAGAAGGCCCGTCGTGCATCTCCCGAAGAACTTCACTGACTTTCGATTGCGGTACGATCAGCTGCATCACATATGATTTACCGTCAGCGGACTCCCATCTTCGCCTGAGGACACCTTCTTGCACATATAGTGAGTCCCACTGTGCCCAATAGGCTTTGAGAACTGGACTCCTGTCAGAAATGTCTCCCCATTCAGGTTTCTCTTCATTTTCTTTCCATGCGAGAATGGGTTCGATATCTGGATCCTCCTGTTGAGCGGTCCTCACTTCCTCATTGCTCCATCCGCATATGGGGTCAGCTCTTAGTCGCTGAGCGGTAATATTTTCTTTGTTTTCTTGTCGCCTACAATGCTTGCAATCCTCTTTGCAAGGTCTTCGGGACAATGCGTCGGCGTTTGAGTGCAGCTTTCCTCTGCGGTGTTGAATCTGGTAATCATAAGTCTGCAGTCTTTCTATCCACCTTGCGACTTGACCTTCTGGATTTTTGAAGTTCAACAGCCAGTTCAGAGCACCATGGTCTGTCCGCAGTAGGAATTTCTGTCCATAGATGTACTTATGGAAGTGCTTTGTTGCCAAGATAAGAGCTAGCAGTTCCCTTCTGGTCACGCAGTAGTTTCTTTCAGGCTTCGAGAGGACCTTACTGTAATATGCCACCACTTTCTCTTCGCCATCATGCACTTGGGATAGAACCGCCCCGATTCCAACGTTGCTTGCATCTGCGTCGATGATGAATGTTTTGCCAGGTGTTGGATGTGCCAGCACTGGAGCGTTACAGAGGCGGTATTTGAGTTCCTGAAAAGATTTTTCACACTCACCTGACCATTTGAACTGCTTCCCTTTTTCGGTGAGCTGATGCAAACTCTTTGCAACTCCAGCAAAGTTCTTAACGAAACGTCGGTAATATGTGGCAAGACCAAGAAAGCTTCGGAGTTGATGTTTGTCCTGTGGTGTTGGCCAATTTTTGACGGAGTCAACTTTTTCAGGATCAGTCTTCACTCCTTGGGAAGAGATGATGTGTCCCAAATACTTAACTTCGGTTTTGAAAAGTGCACATTTTTCTGGATTCAGTTTAAGGTTAGCCTCTCGAAGTCTCTGAAACACGGCTTTTAGATTCTTGCAATGTTGGTCAAATGTTTTCCCGTAAACAATGACATCGTCCAAGTAGACAAGGCACGCTTTCCACGTCAGTCCTTGAAGAACGCACTCCATCAAACGCTCGAATGTTGCCGGAGCGTTGCATAGCCCAAACGGCATAACTTTAAACTGCCAGAGCCCATTACCTGTAGAAAACGCCGTCTTTTCCCGATCATCAGGGTGGATGTCAACTTGCCAATATCCACTCTTCAAGTCCAGCGTCGAAAACCACTGGGCTCCCTCCATAGCATCCAGGGTATCACTGATTCTCGGCAGGGGATAGCTGTCCTTTTTAGTCACATCATTCAGCCTTCGGTAGTCCACACAAAAACGAGTGCTTCCGTCTTTCTTTTTCACTAGCACCACTGGTGAAGCCCAAGGACTTTTGGAATTTTCAATAAGACCGTCCTTCTTCATTGCTGTTATCATTTCCTCAACCTCACCTTGTTTTGCCAGTGGAAGGCGTCTTGCGGGTTGACGAATTGGTCTTGCATCTCCTGTGTTGATGCGATGCTGCACCAACTGTGTCCTACCATATTGTCCCTTTTGCGATGCGAAGATGTCAGTGTACTCTTGTAGGAGATTTTCAGCCATCCTTGTTTGTTGGTGATCAAGGTTGGATGAATACAGTATTTTAGCTCTGATGGTTTTGAGCTCCTCCGGAGTTATAGTTTTTCTCGGGGCTTCGTCTGTGATCTTCGTAATTGCTGCAACCGATTCGCAACGTCCAACGACTTCTCCTTTCTTCAACCTTACATCGTACGGTCTGGTGTTTAGTAATCGTACGGGGACCATTTTGTTTTTCGGTGCTACTAGTGTTTTCCCAATGATGACACTTTGGGAGGAACACTCTGGGTCTGGTTCCACCATGAGGTATCGAAGGCTTCCAAACTCACCTTCAAGCTTTGTCCAAACGAACACTTCAGAAGAAGGAGGCAGGATAAGATCTTCCGTGATGACAGTCCTCAGTGTTGACGTATTTTCATTCGAATAGGTCATTGTAATTTCTTTATTTTGGTATTTCAAAACTTGATTACCGATATCCAAAATAACTCCGTGCTGTTTCATAAAGTCGATTCCAATGATGCACTCGTCACATATATCTGCCACCAGGAATTGATGAGTAAACACTAGATCAGCAAATCGGATTTTAAGACACACTTCTCCATATACTCTTGCTGCTTCTCCCGTTGCGGTTCTTAGACGGTAGCTATTGCTGTTATGAAGCCACGTCGTCTTTACCAGGTCTCGACGTACTATGGAGGCTGTGGCACCGGTGTCGATGGTAGCCACATGTTTGGTCCCGTTAATAGTAGTCTCCACAGTCAGACTTTTGTTGTCTCGTTTGGTCTGTGAGACCTGGATGGTGGTTCTGGGGCCATCGATACAAGAAACCCGCCTCTGCCCCTCGAAGTTGGATTGATAGGCAACGCTGGTGTTGTTGTTACCTTGCTCTAGGTTGGATTTCTTGCTTCCACAATGTTGACAAGCGGCTTTATTTGGTGGTAGTCGGCATTGACGCTGTAAGTGCCCGGTCTTGTTGCAGTTCCAACATCTTGCTAGTCCGCTCCGCTGGTTCTTTTGTATTTCAGCTCTTCGGCATGAGCATTCTTCGACCATGGCTTCTCTAAGTCGATGTACTCCATGAGAAGCCTGTTCTGCTGCTTCAATTGTCAATGCAAATGCTAAAGTTTCAGAAGGAGTACGTGTTCTAGCAGTTCGCACAGACCTCTGAAGATTTATATCGGAAATGGCACGAACAAAGGACTCAACAGCAAGCTGGTTGATGATTTCTTCTCCAGCATTCGGGTATGCCAGGTGAACCAGTCTGTCGACGTCTGCTTGGAGCTGCTGTAGACTTTCACCCCTTTTCTGGACTCTGTTATTGAGTTGGACTCGGAAGACTTCTTTCAAGTGGCTATCTCCAAAACGTTTATCTATAGCTGCCACGAGAGAACTGAAATCGCCGCTCTTACCAGCTGGAACTGTTTGAAGTAATTCAGCTGCTGGTCCTCTAAGAGCAAGAGTCAGTGCTATGTACTTGTCTTCGTCATCCCAGCCATTTGTTGTCGCGGCTGCCTCAAATTGTCTCTTGTAAACTGGCCAAGAAGACTGTCCATCAAATGTTGGGGGTTTCATCTCCTTTTTCCTTGCAAACTCTCCAGCAGATTCTCGAATTTTGATTTTCCGGATCTGGTCTAATTCCTTGGACAGAACAGAGAACTGTTTATCGCATCGGCTTTCCAAACGATTCTCTACAACAGAAAGCTGTTTCTCCACACCTTCAACGCGTTCGTCTAGGGCACATACATTTTTCTCAATGTTACCCAATTTACCTTCAAGAATGTTTTTCTGACCTTCCAAAACATTCTGTTGCACCTCAAGTCTTTCGAGAATATTCTGTTGTTCCTTCTTTTGTTCGTTTCGTTGTGCTTCCAGTTGTTCGAGAACATTCTGCTGTTCCTTCTTTTGCTCGTTTCGTTGTGCTTCAAGCTGTTCCAGAACATTCTGCTGTTCCTTCTTTTGCTCATTTCGTTGCTCTTCCATCTTCTTTTGTTGTACTTCGAGTCGTTCGAGAACATTCTGCTGTTCCTTCTTTTGCTCGTTTCGCTGTTCTAACAAAAGTTTCATCATACTCGAAAAATCTACACTTTCACTTACTTCTTCTTCTTTTTCCACTTCTGTTTCAAAAACAAAAGTGTTTACGTCTTCCCCTTGCTGTTCCAAATAGTTGCGCAAGCGCAGGACGAGCTCATTTTTCGATCCCGCTCTAGAAAGATTTCGCTTACCTAAATCCTTTTTAAGCTCAGTGCAGTTGAGCTCTTCCAATAACTTACCCATTTTCACTGTATTTAACTCTTTTTTTTTTTTTTTTTTTTTTTTACTAGTCAAATAAGTTTTATTTACACTTCTGACACCAATGTAACGTGCGCTTAGTTCGCCAAATAAAACTTCACTCTTTATTTATTTCTACCACTTTATTCAGTATTTATACTTTATTCGAACTCAACTCGACTATTGGACTTTCACTGGTTAACAACATTTCACTCTTAACTTTATCACTCTATAATCAAAAAACTGACTGCTCGTTGCGTCAGCGGTCGTATTTATATAGAACAACACTCCTCTAGAGCGTTCCAGTTTCTTCTCCATGGTTTCCACATTTGCTGTCAAAAATCTCTACACTCACACACACTGGCTTACAAGCAATGCCTGTCATCTTATACCATTCCATTATAGTGTTGCCAGTTGTGTTTTCGGTTAAACGTCTTCGATTAGGAAATTGGTATAAATGTTGGGTGTTCATTACAATACATAACTGTCGCTTTTGTCTATAAAATTTAATAATTTTGCTGATAGTTTTGATGAATAGCTTTATTTGGCTTTGTAAATTAAAGGAATGCAGAAGCAAAATATTTCCTTGCACGGAGGACATTTTGAGTCGTGAAAGAAACAGAAAAAAGTCAATAATTTGTGACAGACCTCAAACGTCAAACATCAACTCAAAGCGTTTTTTTCAGGTGCGGACGCTAGTAGGTTAAATGAAACCATCCTGGAATGAAACCCGGTTTAACTTCAGGTGCAGACATAGCATTAAGTGTCCAGTGTACCTACTTTTTATGGTCGGAATAGCTTTCATTTCTTTTGTCCCTTTCCAGTCTCCATTTGACGAAAAGAACCGGATCCAGGATCCTTCAGGAGCATTCTCAAACCGTTCCATTGGTGCAAAGAGATCGCTTCTCATAACTCTGAGAAGTGACAGCCACTTCTCGATTTACGGTGAAAATTCACTCGAGATTACCATTCATTAAACTAAAAAGTCAAAAAGAAAATTTTGCTTTAGGAATGATTTTTATGAACCATAACCGCCGTATTAATAAACGCGGAATAGCTGGGTTAAGCTTTATTCCATGGATTAAGTGCAAAATGGTATAATATTTGCTTTAATTAAATGGAAAATGTTATAATTTTAACTTAATCCATGGAATAAGGAAAACTCAGTTATTCTGCGTTTATTAATACGGCGGTAAGTGTTTCACTCATCCAAATACAATTTGGTAAACTGAACAAAAACAGTTTAGGTGTTCCATTGGTTTTTCAAATCCGTTCTTCCCCGAGGGAGGCCAATGGAAAACGACATTAAAAAAAATTTATAAATGGTCTCTTTATGCAATTGGTCTAAATACTAAAATCATTGCCTGCCATCAGGCTGACTTCCGTACAAAAATCATCACATACTTTTACCCAAAATTATTCCTCCTTGCGAGCAAACCATTGCATAGTACAAGGAACAGTTATATTTAAACTTGTGTTGCGTGTTATAAGGAGTAATTTTCAAATAATGTGCAAAGCGTTTTAAAAACACGATTTCATCTTTTAAAGCTGTCCGATTGGAATATAGAAAGCGTAAAGTTTCACTTGTGGTGTTTTAGCCTACTCATCCTCTCTAAAGATTTCTTATAAATATCAAAGGGAATTTTTAACGTTGAGTTAATTCTTTGAAAACCAAAAACCATTAAAGTTAGTAAAATTTCTAAAATTTCAAATTATGGTTGTGTTTGAGTTAATTGAATTTTGTTGGAACTTTTTTCCGAATCTCGGCAGGCTATGGACTTATTGGGGTTACAAATCTCTTCACGGAAAGAAAACTAAAATATATGGGAGCCTTATTCTGAAAACAACTTCCATAGTTTTCAATCCACCGCTTTTCAAGATCAAAAATCCAATCCTTGTCTCTAAAGCCAACTACCTATATAAATTAATCGCAGTACTTTGGAATTAATTTGATAGTTCACACTTACTGTTCTGGCGCACAATCTCTGCCAGGCGGTCATGATAATTGAAAATTTGCAATTCAGTTCAAAATAAGTGTTGCAGCAACCCTCGTCTCAAACATAATGTGTCTTCCTGAAGTCTCTTCCGTCAGATGAACTAACGTGCCCCAGGGCTGCAGTCTCAAATGACCCCATCTCGTATAATTTAAATTTGACTAAAGTTTAGTTACATTTCTCTGTGACAAAATCGACTTTGTCGGATTGTTCAATGTCGCAACGCGCCAACATTCGCACCAGCGACGACCGTAGCAACCGATAATACTCTGACAATTGTTTTGTAATCGTACTCGACGGATAATAATTGAATAACGAGCCCCAGGCAAAGCGTGTCATCGCTAAGCGCGACAGTGTTCGTGGTCGTGGCCTCTGTCGACAGAAGATGAGTTGATTCTCGATATGTAATATAAGATTATTATGTAAGAGTAGGTCATAAAAAGAAGATATGTTGAGCTTATTGATTGGGTAAAATGATTGGATTCAGTTCTATTTTGATCCATTCGCTAGTTCGTCAAAGTACATGAAAATAGTAACATGCGACTGATTGAAAAAAAAAAAGTTGAAAAGAGTTGTGTTGATGAGCCACTCTTTATTGCGAGCGTAATTGTATGAATTATGGTCGGTCAATTAACGACCTAATTAAAAGGAAATAGAAAATGAGGAAAATTACTTCTCAGGTTTTATGTTTTTTGTAGACAACATGTAAGCATTTTCCCCTCAATGAAGGTGTGGCATAATGAGTAACAATATTGCGGGACTAAGCAACAAATTTAAGGGCCAACTATAATACACTTAGCCGAGCTTAGGCTAGTGTTAAAAACCAGACGAAAAGTTTCCGAAAGTTTTCGTTAAACAAAAAGCAACTATAATGGATTCTGGATACTTAAGCAAATGTCAAACGTCGACTGTCAGCTGTCACTATTCAATTTTATTGATATAAACATTGTGTTTTGTGAATTTTGTGTGATAATTTTATTTGGACTCCTTAAAATGAAGTATACCAAACTCAAATTGCAAAAGCTTAAAAAGTTGAAAATAATGCATTCTGCATTTAAGTCACTTGTTTTATTAAAACAAATCAAAGAATCAAGTGAAAATAAGCCCCCTCTCTCTGTCAATAAAAATGTTAAGTCTGAAGCAAACTGTACGTATTCACTACAAAAAAGAAGTTTTTGATCAAATTTTGAGTAACGTTCGGGATTCACCATATTATTCAATACTTTTTGATGAAACAACTGACACATCTCACCTCTACCAACTGAGTATTATATTACGCTACGTTAACAATGGTAACATTCGTGACGATTTTGTCTCTTTCGTGGATGCATTTGATGAATACGAATCTGATGAGGAAAGCTGGAAGGAAACTAGAAAAAAACTAGCTGCCGAAGAGAAATTGGATGGAAATTTTAAATCTAAGGAGTTATCTCTAACTGGCAAAGCCATCGGCCAAATTGTATTGTTGCAACTGAAGAAAAAGCTAAAACCTCCTCTTGAATGCTGTGTGGGAATAGGGACAGACGGATGTGCTGAATGATCTTTGGTCCCGTATGCGAAGACAATGTGTGGAGAAGAAGATACAACAACGAGCTGTATGAGCTGTACCGCGACATGGGCATAGCCAGAAGAGTACGCATCGCGAGGCTACGATGGTTGGGCCATGTAGAGCGGATGCACATTGCAGGGAAATCGCGGAAGGGGAAGACCTCGTCTTATGTGGCGCAATCAAGTGGATGAAGACCTCAACCGACTTAGAGTGCGAAACTGGAGAGAGCTCGCCCGAAATCGAAGTCGTTATAGAAGGATGTTGGCTGAGGCCCAGGTTCACCCGAACTGTAATGCCCACCTAAGTAAGTAAGTAAGGATGTGCTGTTATGCTTTCAGAAGTTCGAGGTGCTGTCATGGAAATTCAGAGAGAAGCGAAAAATGCTGTTAGGACTCCATGCTACAGTCATAAGCTAAATATCTCCATTTCACAAATTTCAAAAGCACCTGCCATTCGAGACGCTGGCGCTGTTGCAATAATGAAAGATGTTATCTTCTTCTTCAAACCGCATCCGAAACGAAAAACTGTCCTCATGAACACCTTGGGGTGTGCCCTTTGCGAAACAAAGGTGGGTAGAACCAGGTGGGTACTTCAATTTTCTATGGACCTCATCAAAGTTGTGGAAGCATTCAAAACGATAAAGCGGACCTTATAATAGGAAGTGACGTCAACGCACATCACGTAGTATGGGGGAGTACGGACGTAAATGAAAGGGGTGAGTCTCTTTTTAATTTTATACTAAGTACTAACCTTCTTATCTGCAATATCGGTAACGAACCAACCTTTGTCACAAAAAACAGACAAGAGGTTTTAGATGTTACCTTTGTATCTCAATCAATCTATAACAAGATTCAAAATTGGGCTGTATCTAAGGATCACTCCTTCTCTGATCACAGATACATCCAATTTAGTCTAACAGATGACACACCAAAACCCATAGGCTTCCGTAATTATAGGAAAACTGACTGGGTAAAATTCAGGGAAATCTTCAAACATTGTTACAACTACAATGACAATAGCTTCCCTTCAAACCCCAAGGATCTTGACAGCAAAGTCGACGATCTAACTAGTGCTCTTAACCATGCCTTGTGTAACTCCTGTCCTCTTACCATAGTAAGAGGGAAGAAGAAACCACACTGGTGGACCAAAGAGCTAGAACCGCTCAAGAAAAGTTGTGCGAAGCTTTTCAATCGAGCCAAATCTTCCAGAAATCCCATAGACTGGGATCTATATAAGGAATCCCTTAGGATTTACAAAAAGAGATTACGAATAAGCAAAAGATCCTCTTGGAAAGAATTCTGCAATAAAATTGAAGACTCCTCAGAGGCATCTAGACTTAGGAAAACCCTATCAACGAGTCCAAACATGCCAAGTTCTATAAAAGATGAAAGCGGCAACTGGACCAGCTCATATGAAGAAACATTAAACTTGCTACTGGATACTCATTTCCCTGGTAGCTCGTTGACAATAACAGATGAGGAGCACTTGCCTCGACTCGCAAACCAATCAGGTAAAGGTCTTATCTCTAGAGATATACTGTTATGGGCAATAAACAGCTTTGACCCTTATAAATCACCAGGACCTGACGGAATCATCCCTGCGGAGCTGCAGCAGGTTTCAGACATCATCATCTATAACTTAGAGATGATCATGAAAGGATGCATCAGCTATGCCTATATTCCCAAGGCCTGGAGAGAAGCTAGGGTCGTCTTTATACCTAAAGCCGGCAAAAGCTCCCATGTAAATCCAAAAGATTTAAGACCTATTAGTCTATCATCCTTCCTCCTTAAAACACTGGAAAGAATGATTGACATACATTTAAGACAAGAAATTAAACCTAGTCTGATCTCAACGGCGCAACATGCCTATACAAAAGGTAAATCAGTGGAAACTGCACTCCACTCTCTGGTTTGCACCATTGAAAAATCCTTGCAATACAAAGAATACTCTCTCGTCGCATTCCTAGACATAGAGGGTGCATTTAACAATGTTAACAATTCAGCAATCACTAATGCTCTTGATGGGCTGCTCATAGAGGAACACATCAAAAACATGATAACAACAATGCTCAGCAGCAGAATCATTAGTTCCGAAATGGGGAACTACAAAACAAGCAGAATGGCCAATAGAGGAACCCCGCAGGGAGGAGTTTTATCTCCCCTACTGTGGAACCTGGTCGTTAACAAATTGTTAATCGACCTAGAGGACGAAGGTTTCAAAACTATAGCCTATGCCGATGATGTAGCAATTGCCGTTTCAGGCAAGCACCCACAAACCCTAGCTGAGCTGCTACAAACAGCACTTAACAAGCTTAACAATTGGGCTGCAGATTGTGGTCTAAACATCAATCCACACAAAACGGAATTAGTTCTCTTTACGAGGATATACAAAATTCCGGACTTCAGACCTCCAACTATTAAAGGGGTAACTCTCACACTGTCAAATCAGGCTAAATATCTAGGTCTCATTTTTGACAAAAAACTGACCTGGAAAACCAATATTGAGGAAAGAGTAAATAAAGCCAACGTTGCACTCTTCTCCTGTAAAAAAGCCATTGGCGGGAAATGGGGTTTCTCGCCCCAAATCACCCATTGGCTGTTTACCTCGGTAATTAGACCGATACTCACATACGGGGTGATAGTCTGGTGGACAGCACTAGACAAGATGATCAACTACAACAAGCTGGCCAAAGTTCAAAGAACGGCTAGTCTGTGTATTAGTGGCGCACTGAGGACAACCCCATCGGATGCCCTCAATGTACTACTAGATCTCACACCCCTAGATATCTTCAGCAAACAAGTCGCAGCTAGCTCAGCTACTCGACTCAGAGCTACATCACAGTGGACCAATAATCAAATCGGCCACACTACCATTCTAGATAACTTTAGATTCTTACCGAATCGATCCGACTACACCACCCCCAAGTTGGTGTTTGACAATAATTTCCAAGTAACCATACCTTCAAGAGAAGCTTGGGAAAATGGCGCTCTTTTGGAAAATGAAGCAATACACTTCTACACCGATGGTTCAAAAACCAGCGAAGGTGTGGGAAGTGGAATCTACTCAGAAAAACTGAATCTCAGTCTTTTCTTCCGCCTACCCGATCATTGTAGTGTGTTCCAAGCGGAAATTCTGGCGATTAAGGAGGTGCTGTCTTGGCTCAAAGAAAACGTCATATCCTCCACGGATATTCGGATCTTCTCAGACAGCCAAGCTGCCCTTAAATCTCTTGCCTCTGTCTCTACAAAATCCATCACGGTCCAAAATTGTCAGATGTCTCTGAGGGAGATGTCAAATCAGTTTAACATTCACCTTTCATGGGTGCCAGGGCACAGGGACATACCAGGCAACTGTATGGCAGACGAACTAGCCAAAAAGGGCACGACCACTTCCCTACGCTCAGAATGGAACAACATAGGTGTACCTATCGCTACATGTAAACTCCTACTTAGACAAGACGCTTCAAGGATAACAAATACTAGATGGACTGAGAGTAACAACTGCCTTGCAACCAAAAAAGTTTGGCCGTGTGTTGACTCAAAACGCTCGAAGAGTTTGTTGGCCCTGAACCGTCTGTATCTAGGTTCTACCATAGGTGTTCTTACGGGACACTGTCTAATAGGGAGACACGCCAAAAGACTTGGTGTGTTTTCCAATGATTTCTGCAGAAGCTGCATGGACGAGGAGGAGGAAGAAACCGTTCAACACCTTCTCTGCTCATGCCCTGCACTACTTCATAGGAGGAAAACTCATCTCGGTGAATTCTTCTTCGATGATACTAGCGACCTAGCTTACATAGACCCTAAAAGTCTTTCGAAATACATTAAAAGTTCCACGTGGTTCGACTAGCAGGTGATTAACCGGCTAGTCCCGTAATGGAAGATTAATAAGTGATCAACTCGTTAATCTGACATCGGGTTTCTGAGATCAGTAGGTGATTAACTTGCTGATCTCTGTGGTATCACAATGGGCCCTTGCGGCCTAAGTGTGTCAGGCAATGTACTCATTGACTGAAAGCCACTTCCACCTAACCTAACCTATTCAAAACGATATCGCAGTGGAGTGACCCAAGCACGGCTGGCAAGGCTTCCTTACACATAACATCTTTATGCAATTCACAGTTTATTGTATCAGTTTTGTGTTTGAGTGATGTGTTGTCTTTAACACAGTCCTTGATCAAGTTACTACAATCTAAATCTCTTAACCTGAATAGCAGCGCAATGCTGATGAAGAACACGATTTCCGTTCTTCAATGTCGCCGGGAGAACATAGGTACCAGTTTCCACAACATCTGGCAGCATGCAAAGAATTTATGCGATCAGTTGAATGTTGAGTTGAGAGTTCCTCGTATTCCACGTCATAGTGGACGCCAAATTCACCGAGCTAATTTTGACACTAATTCAGCTGAGGTAAAATACAGAATCTCGTTATATGCACCTCTAATTGACTTTGTCCTGACCGATTTGCATGAAAGATTTCGACCGGAAACCTTAGATGTATTTAAACCTACAATTTTCATTCCGGAAATGCAATTCGATATTATACTGATGAGTTGGATACCACCAAATGCAGACACAGCCTGTTTTTTGTTCAAATATGAGCTGGTGTTGTGGCGGGAAAAATGATTAACGGTAAAGGAGCAGAACAACCATCTTCCCGTTACTGATCTTGAGTTGACGGATAAATGCAATAAGACTGTGTGTGCCATTATACACAGTTATCTCTTTATCCTTGCAACGCTTCCGGTTACGAATTCTTCGGCAGAGCGGTCTTTTTCTTCATTGCGGCGCCTTAAAACCTGTTTAAGGTTCACAATGAGTGAAAATCGCCTTTGCGGTCTGGCACTTATGCACATCCACAGACAAATCCCGATCGATATTGAAAACTAATAACAAGGTTTTCAAAAACCGGTTCCAACAAAATTATTAATAATTAACTGTTTTAAACTAATTTAACTTTTTTATTTTTTTATTTTTTAAACAATTTCTCTAATTCTTTTAAATAAAAAAATGTGTTCTTGTATTTGATTGAGTTTATATTCAATAACTGCAAATCATTGAAAAGGAAGGAAAAGTGCCCCCCCCCCCCTTTATCAAAATCCTGGATCCGCGCCTGTACGGGGGTGAGAAGAAACATAAATAGACATTTTTATACACAATAAGTCCTCAAAAGCTTTTGATTATTTATTGCTTTTTTTAATTTTCCATCCACTTTCCCTCGTTTTCTTCTTCAAGTAAAAAAACCATAATAATTCACCAATAAAGCAAAAAGTATCGAAAATTAAGCCAATGACCAATGCCATCCAGACCCACTTCAAGTCAACAGCTTTCATAGACTCAAACTCTGATTTGCTCGTCAGATCTTTCAGTGTCATCTTTCCAGTGTCAATCAATTCATTGAATGATTTCCTTGTCCAAAACAGCAACAAACCTGATGCATGTGTCTCCAATATCAAAACGTTTAAGATTTCCCTATAAATTGAGTTCTCATTTATTGTGAAAACGTATCGCAATCCTTTGAAAATACATATGTCCTGTGGAAAACGAAATAATGGTTGGCTAAAGTATTTCTGTTGACTCTGGATAATTTCCCACTTCGCGCTATTTACGGTGTATGCAAAATTTGTATTGAAGGATTCCCGTAGCCGGTAAATTGTGTTCAAATCTACCATTTGAAACATTCTTTCATATTTGTTTTTGAAGTCTGTATCAAATGCAAAAAAAACTTCCATGTCATCACTCAAAGCAACTGTCTTTAGTTGTGAGGCCAGGAGATCGTCAAGAGAGTGCATTTTTTTCTCCGATGGAGGATTTGTCATTAAAGTTTGAAGGAACGCATCAAATGAAGTGACTAACATGATTCCAAAAAAGAAAATTATTGCATATACAAGTCTCAAACTAAAAGAGGCATTGGATCTTTGCACCAAAGACTGTCCAAGTATTCCACGTAAGCAGTTTTCACTAAAGAAGCAGAATTTTTTCCCATCGCTTAGAAACGAAATGATTTCCAACAGTGGAGACAACATTAGAACCAGTCCGATTGTAATAGTAAGAGCATCCCATCGAAAAACTCTTCCAAAAACTTGGAATATTGGGATTTTGGGTTCAATTGGAATCATAATACACCAGTCTGCGAAGTGGTATGGATAAGAAATCCAATCCGTTGAATATTCGCCAGTTGAAAATGCGTAACCTGATATTTCATACGAACCATTCATCACCAAACTTTTCAATTCGTAACTTAAATATTTTAAATTAATGTTCGAGTAATTGAGTCTGGCGTTGTGTTTAGTGGCTAGAGAGTCCCAAAGATGTCCCATGTATCCCCTTACTAAGTATTCACCATGTGCGTCTTTTGAAACGATAATTCCTGGTTCATCTCCTCCAAACAGAATTGGCAAGTATATCCCTTTGAGATCATCTAATCGATTCGGGAAATAAGCAGTCTCTTGTTTACTCAAAATCCAATTAACTTTTTCGA
This sequence comes from Melanostoma scalare, assembly GCA_949752695.1. Taxonomy (NCBI): domain Eukaryota; kingdom Metazoa; phylum Arthropoda; class Insecta; order Diptera; family Syrphidae; genus Melanostoma; species Melanostoma scalare. The sequence goes on from OX456986.1 coordinate 141,657,795, forward strand.
TATTAAAAGCTGGGATCCTTGTATATCTGTAGAATACTGTTGAATCCTCAAAATTCGGGAAGATGGCCATCACGTTGATCATATGATTTTCCCAACAAAAAATGAATAGTCCTTCCAAATTGAACTCATCTCTTGTTTTATTGTTGAGGAGAAAAATGGTCTTACAAGACCGCATGTGTTGAAGGTACTCCAAGAGCCGCTGTAGGATAAGCTTTTCAGAATCTAACATCACAATGGTGAGCAAATTGTCATTGTATTCCTTTTTCATTGAGAAGGACGTGGTATCGGTTGAGATTATCACTGGAATGGGAAATGCAGTTGAGATGTCTCTGAAAAAGTTCTCACCAAAATCAACAGTTGAAGATTCGTTGGAAGTCTTTAAAATAAGAACACTTTGAAATTGTTCTTCTTTGTGAATGTTTTCAAAAAGTGACAGTAATATGTTGCTTTGTTTAGTTGCTGCCAATGCAAAAAGGCGCAGTAGAAGGAAACCAATAATATTTGTACTCATTTTGGTACGTTCAATCAGCGAGTGAACTGACATCACTGTTTTCCGCTTTCAAAAGACACGAAGTTTTAGTCATTTAATTTTAATTGGAGCCATAAACTGCGCAACCAATACTTATCGGTCAACATCTTTTCTTTTTAGAATGAGTCGTTTCCGGCAATTATGTTACCTGTGTTAATTACCCTAGCACGTTGTATTCAAGATTCTATTATGTTTTCCCCAAAAAGGCTTAAATAGGTAAGTGGCGTTTATTGGTACTGGTAGTTTAATTATTTTTGATTTTTATCAATGATGTGTATACACCCAGAGAAAAAAATGTGTAAAATTAACCTAAATCAGTGGCTAATTTATCTTAGGACTAAGACCGTTTCGAGCTTGCTTAGTTCTAACCTATCATGCCTTAAATGGCTAAGGAAAATATCATTGGTTTCGAGCTTTGCTACAAATAGCTTAGAACTAGGGTTAATTTAACCTTACATTTAATGTAAAAACTTATTTTTTTGTCTTAGCAATTTAGGTAAAATATTTCAGATTTACCTTAGGTGTCGTTTACCATATTCCCTAGTACAATCTTACTTATTTTGTTTTGCCTATACTAAGGCGTTTTAACTTAATGCTTTGGTAAATTTTACCTAGTAATTTAGCTAAGGAAATTTTTAATTTTACGTTGATTCTAAGGCAAGGCATATGCTCCTTTTACCTACATTTATATCTGCACCTGAATTAGCATACTTACGCATTTCTACCTAGTCCTAGACTTAATTTTACCTAGTATTTCAACAAAGGAAATTGTTGGCTTAACCAAGACTCTAAGGTAAACCTTAAACCATTACCTAAATCTGCGCCTGAATTTGCTTAGTTCTAGGGTAATTCGCCTTATTGGTTTAGTTCAGGTGTTCCCAAACTATTTTGAGCTAGAGACCCCTTTTCCAAAACGAACTAATACCCTGACCCCCATAGCCAAATTACATTGAAAATCGTGTCTCAATTTTTTTTAACTTGCTTTTATAAATAGTATTAGTTATGAGGCAAGTGTTCAAGTCCTGATGCAGACTTTGGGATAGCAATAAAACATGAAATTACGATGATAAAGAATACGAAAAAGTGGACACTACCATTCTGTCTGTCTATCTATCTGTCTCTTCGTATATGGATCCAAAGCCTGAACTATTTGACGGATTTTCTTCAAAATTGAATTATCAGTTGTGTTAGAAAAGCGTTTCTAGATTTTGAAATAGCGCTACCTGCTAACCAATATGACAGTACTTATTTTTAAAAAAGTGACTCCAACGATTTTAATAAAATTTTGTGTGAATCATTTTTCAACCAAATATGATGATGGAAAAGCAATGAGAATTTTTTTCAGCAATGCTTCTTCAATGCAGTATATCGAGTTTCAATGCTGCGCTGCAACCTTAACCTTGGATAGACTTCATTGAACTTTTGCTTAAGCTCTTCGTCACTCTTGAGGGCGATTGACTCTTCTTGCATAGTAAATAAACACTTTTTATCTCATAGCTATACAGTCAATGAGACATTAGATTTCTTTACTACTTTTAACGGTGGTGCCCGTGGCGTGATGATTAGCATGTCCACCTGCTAACCCAGAGGTTCGAGGTTCGAATCCCAGCAGCGGCAAAAATATTTGTCCACGGGTATCGCCTTTCGCGAGGAATTGGCAAGTCCTCCGTTAGTAAACTCATTGCCATGAAAAGCGCTTTCTCAATTAGCCGTTCGGAACTGGCAGCAATTATTTGGAAAACGAATTCTCTGCCGGCAGTGACGACGATTTTGTATTGACTAGTGATCAAAATTTAGACTCAGAATTGTCTTCTGAAGAGTCAGACAATCACCAAGATGAAGCTCATGGGATCACAGAGAGTTCCGGATACGTCTATGGGAAAAATAGATTCAAATGTGTAAAAACACCACCCACAAGGAATGCTCGTACCAGAAACCACAACATCATCCGGTTACCATGTGTAACCTCTCGATCAAGACCTACAGAGCCTTTCAATCCAAAGGAAGCCTTCGAAAAAATATTCGATGTAGATATAAAACACAAATACTTACTTGGACCAACATAAAATTGGAAGCTTGCAGGATAAAGTACAAGTCTTCGGATGGTGCTGAATTCAAGGTATGTACCCAGCAAGAACTCGACGCTTTTTAGGTCTATTGTTTTACTCTGCTGAGTTTAAATCGAACCACGAAGCCATAATATCCCTATTTGCGACCCATGGAACAGGACGAGACATTTTCCGTCTATGTATGTCTTCACTGCGATTTTATGCACTTCTATTATGCATTCGTTTTGATAATCCAAACGAAGGAAGGGAACGAAAAAAAATGATCCTGGTTCCATAGTGACTGATATTATAAATACTTTCAACAGTAATTCTCAAGCAAACTATTCAATTGGTGCTAATGGGACTATCGATGAAATGTTGGTTGCTTTTTGGGATCGCTGTGGTTTTAAAATGTACATTCCAAGCAATGATTGAAAATGCAATGTCTTGCGGATTTAAAGACTCACTACGTATTGAAAACGTATTTGTACTGTGGAAAAAATACCGACGGCCTTACTTTGACAGAGGAAGACAGAAAGTATCCAATACCAGTGCAAGCGTGCTTGAGATTATGTCAACCAATTTTGAACTCGAATCGTAACATCACGATAGACGACAGACAACTGGTACACATCTATGGAACTTCTCAACGCCATGAAATCGAGATGTCTTACAGTTGTTGGCACGGTAAGGAAAAATAAGAAAGAAATTACAAATGCATTTTTACCTCGCAGGGATAGACCTGTCGAGTCATCACTATTTGGGTTTACCAATGCTACGACAATTGTGAGTTATGTTCCAAAGAAGAACAAATCTGTCATCCTCCTCTCTACCATGCATCATGACAATAATGTTGATGAGTCTTCTAAGAAGCCTGAAATTATTCTTCACTATAATAGCACAAAAGTCGATGTTGATTCTGTAGACCAAAAGTGTTCAGTGTACTCAAGCAGTCGCAAAACGCGTCGTTGACCGATGGCTGTTTTGTTTAGAATATTGGACATGAGTGCACTGAATGCTTATATCATTCACCAGAGTCACGCAAGATTGTCGAAGATTACAAGGATGATGTTTTTGAAAGGGCTTGCAAAGATTTTGTGTGAACCACATATGAGGGAAAGATATTATACCCAAAGACTTCCCGTGCAAGTGAGGATGGGCATTGCTCCGGTTCTTAAACTCCAACCCATAGAAGTAGGTCCAGGCAATGAAGAATACCTAAAATTAGAAAGAAACAAAAGAAAAAGGTGCTCTTTGTGTCCGGCAAATAAAAAATCGAAGACGGTACATTTTTGTGATAAGTGCAAGCTGCCCATTTGTATGTCCTGCTAAAAAAAAATATGTTTTTCATGTTTGTAGCTTGTTTGACTTGACCATTGTCAAAATTTTTTCGGAAAAAGATTTTAAGTTTTTGAATTTACAGTTTTGAAGAGTTTGTTTTAAAATTGAAAAAAAAAAAAAATGTATTGATGGATTCTTAACTTTGTTTTTAGTATTTAATTTAATTTTTTTTTTTTACTTCTACTACTACTACTACTATATAAATCGAGACTGCTTGACGAAAGTGCAAATTTGAAGTACAAATGATAGTTCCTGTGTTTGGTTTTTAAAAAAACTTGTTTGTTATTGTTTAAGTATGAAGTTGATTAAAGGAAATATATAAAATACTAGCTGACCCGCCCGGCGTTGCTCGGGTCAAACTTATTCAAAGCGTTGTTCCCACAGAAAGCTAGAAAAAAAAAAAAATTCTCGTGTCACAGTGTAAATTAAAAAAACAATGTTAAGGGTAGATGGCCCTTATCACTTACGGGTATGAAAAATAGATAGTAGGCGATTCTCAGACTTACTGAATACGCATATAAAATTTGGTAAAAATCGGTAAAGCCGTTTCGGAGGAGTTCAAGTTCGAACACCGTGACACGAGAATTTTATATATATGATATTATGCTTTTATTTTTATTGACATTTTAAACGGTTTGGGTCCAGTGGACCCGCGACTGCAGATCCGTAGGAAATAATCACGACTTTAGTTAAGGGGTAATAAGGTTTTTGATTCTGCTTGTAAGCCAGGGTTTCGAAGCATCTAGTTTTTGTTACTTTTAATCTGACGCGAGTGTTATGGGGATTAAAAATGATTGTTTTCAGAAATTCAACGAAAGTCCTGCCCTAGGAAAATTTTTTTTTATATTTTTAAAAGCCTCGTTTATAAGATGAGCAACTATAGACATAATACAGGGTTTCAAAATACAAGACGAGAAAAATGAGGTCATGGTGGAAGAAAGTTGGGGCGTTTAGTTGGCTTTGGCTGTAAAACAATACTTGATCGCAGCCGTGAACAAAAAAGATATCTGGGTGTTTAATTGGGTCCGACGAATCGACCGTTGGAAACGTAAGGATTTAAGGCCCCGACCCATATAATCCGTTGCGTCCGTTCGCTGCCGGATTCAACTGACAGCAGTGAGTTTTACCATACACAACGGATTGGGGTGACCCATAGAATCCGTTGCGGTGTGAAGAGAAAACTTCAAATTGGTTTTGACTGCGCATGTCATCAGTTCTGGCGGACACAAAAGTTAAAAGTTGGGCTACTTTTTCCGTTGCGTCCGTTGCATCCGATGCTTATGGGTCACCTCTCATAAAATCGTGTGTATTTAATCGAGCTGTCAGTTGAATCCGGCAGCGAACGGACGCAACGGATTCTATGGGTCGGGGCCTTTAGAAATATCTTAAATGGTTTGCGTTCTATAAAAAATTTTCAAGGATTTATTGGAGAACTCGATATGTGTACTACATTCTGCATTATGCCTTCTGATGTTGTCCCGAAATAGCAGGCAATCCATAAATAAATAAAATAAATAGGGTGGCGCAACAGAGCGAGGATCCCTGGGCCTAGCGCTTTTCTCACAACCATGCCTTGTGAGGGAATGGAGGGACCTGCAATTTTATGCCGGATCCGAACGGCTAATTGAGAAAGTGCTTTTCATGGCATGAATTTGCTAACGGAGGACTTGACAATTCTTCGCGATACGCGATACCCGTGAAAAAACATTTTTGCCTCCGCTTGGATTCGAACCTTGAGCCTCTGGGATAGCAGGTGGACATGCTAACCATCACACAACGGGTACCACAAGGCAGGCAATCCTTATTAACCCCAATTTGATACTATGTAACTCATCTAGCTCTAACTGGTGAAGTATTCTTGTGGCCAAAAATTGCACACACGAAGGCATTTTCCTCACACATTCGCCTAGATATTTTTTGAATCATTATCATCAAATTCTATGTAAACACCGGGTCTGCTCGTTTTTTTCAAGTTACCTACATTTTCATTTCTAATCAGCAAAAGTTTACCCGAACATTGACAGCATCAGTGAGACTCTTATCTAATAATGAAGCAAAAATTCTGTCATCTCACTTTAATCGACGTTTAACTATCAACCGGCTTCCGTTCGTGTATTTTATTTCAACTCTTTTCATCATCCACATCTATCGTGAGTGCATTCTAAAAAAAACAAACACAGCAACAACAACATAAAAAACCACAGATAAAAAACAGAAAACAACCGCCTCAAAAATTATGACCCTAATTAAGACACTGTCATCGTCTGCGGCCGCTGTTGTCTACCTTCTATAATCCACCCACACTTGCCTTTCATATTAAAAACACAATCACAAGTTGTTAGCTTTTTTGTCATGGTTCATCCTGGTCTATGATTTTTGAACTTGACTTTGATCATTGGCGCTGTAGCGGATTGCGGCAGTTTGCCATTTATCTAACTATAACCGACCTCTGATGTGTTCTATGTGGAGATAGTCATAATTTTCAATTTAGGCACAATTGTCACAAAGAACTTGACACTTTCGCAGTGAAACAATGCTGCTCTCGAGCTTGTACGTATAGCTTATAACAAAATGGATTATGTGCAGCTGTGACAGAAAAATAAAAACAAAGTTATGATCCACAACAACCTGCATGGAGAGCAATTAATTACTTTTTTTTCAAGTGACATTTAATTACCCCAAAACAGTTGTTCCGTGTAAGATTTATGACCTCCGAAGACTCACCGTAGTGTTTACATGACACACAAGTCATAACAGATTTAGTAGTTGCAGCGACAGCGACTAACTCGATGTAGGAAAACAACTCTAATGGGGGTTCTACCTTAAGCTATAAATGCACACTGCACTTTGGCGTAGGTAGGTTTAAGCTTTCATTGGAAAGAAAAAGTCGTAAGATTTGCTTATAGGATAATGAGTAGAATTTCTTCAGTATTGTTGTTTAAATTTTGAAAGAAGCTTGTGTGGCCTGTAGAAAAAGCAAAAGTTGTTTTGACGAAAAAATTGAAAAAGTCGGAGATACAGTTTTGAAATTATTTCAAAAAATCAAAATTTTTTAAAAATAAAAATTTTAAAAGTTAAAATTTTTTTTAATGTTGATATGCAATCTTTCTTAAGTTACTTCAGAAAGCCATTAAAACGAGAAAATCGGTTTTAAAAAACCGTACTATAGGAGGCACCGTTCGTAGACTTTTTAAAAAAATTTTTTGGATCATGAGAAAGACAATTTAAAACTAATCCTTCGCAGAAAATATTATTGAAATTGTTGAAGCCGTTTTCGAGAAAAATAAGTATTAACATATCATGTAGGCTACCCCAAATGTAAAATTTGTCCAGAGGCTTAGGCTGTAGATTCATATACGGACAGAAAAAACAAAAAACAAAGAGAGACAGACAGAACTCCAAGATCCATCTTTTTCGTATTATTTTAGGCGAACACAGGGCAACCACATTTCTTGAAAATGTATTAACAAAATGATAGTCCGGTTCGCGCGAGTTATTGCGCACTGCGTCCAATATTCGGTCGACATAATCGCTCTGTGGGTAATTCGAGCAACCATAGATCGGTTTAGCACCACCTTTGCACCATCCTCAGAGACCAAGCCATACAGTGCGCACTGAGGGTGCTATTGTTACTGTGGAGCAGAGTATCAAAGAAAACACGAAAAAGTCCGTCCGCCATCGCGCGCAACACTTCGAACTGTGCTCATTCACTTTATAGAAGATTTTGTGGAAGAATCTTGGTTTGCTGCCTTACAAAATCCAACTCGGGCAAGAATTGAAACCAATTGACCTTTTTCAATATTTTTCAATTGCAGTTCCATTTGTTTAGTTAGATCTTTTCTACAGACGTAAGGTAGTTGTTCTGGGAAGTGTAAGTTCTTATTTTTTTTTTTTTTTATAATTAACGCGCACATCAAGGGGTCTGGGAAAATAGGAGAGGATTTGAAAGGAGACACCGATGCACATTGCTTTTGAACTTTTGTGAATCGTAATGCAGGGGAAAAACAGGGCCAGGTAGAGCATTCCACATTCGGGTGGTGCGACTAAAATATGAATCTCTATACTTGACTGTACGACCGAAGTTGGGCTCAAAGTAAAACTGATGAGCATTCCTAGCGAGGCGGGTGTTGCGGTTAAAACGTTTCAGGGGAGGATTCTCAGCTGGCTATTTCACTAGAGCAATGTTTGTAGAAAAGCGATAAAAGAGACTAAGACAGGCGACGTTTCGACGATGTTCAAGAGAATCAATCGATTCTGTTATTGAACTGAACAATTTTAACGCTCTATTTTGTACCGTATCAAGTAGGATGAAAGATGTTTGACGAGCACCTGACCAGATATGGGAGTTATACTCCAGATTTGGGCGGATGAAGGGCTTATAAATTGTAGCCAGATTAGAAGGGGTGAAGAACTTCCTGCATCGTCCTAAGAAACCTAAGCGTTAAGCAGCGTTTTTGGGGACTTCAAATACGTGGTCGTTCAAACGAAGATCATCGTTTACGTTTACACACATACCAAGTACTGTCAGCTTTTCGTTTTCTTGGATGCATGTACCATTCATGGATAATAAGCTTCAACCGAGTTACAACTGAGAAAAGTAAAATGAGCTCAAAACAATATTGCATTGCATACTTAACAATATTTTGAATTTTCAAACCAACAAAGAGAGATTATGCTTTCCATTTTTCATTTAATATCAACTATAAATTCGAATTCAATCGAAATGTTTCGATCAGCTGATTTCACAAACAGTTGATTTGACAAGCAAGAAAGTGTACGAGAAAATTGTTCTGGTAAATTCTTACTGAAGGGGCAGTGATAAAAAATCGAAAGCTCTGCCACATTTACGTAAAAAAAAAAATAAAGATACAAGTTTTGGGATCCCGTGGGATCCCACGGGTGACTAAAGATACAGACCTCAGGTATTTTAACTTTTCTCAATTCAGAAAATGAACAATACAAATATTCAGTCTTTTTTGGACTCATACGGTGCAAACTACCTTCCTATTTTTTACCTCTTGAAGGGATCTAGGACTCTCACTTATGACGGTTCTATCGTCAGTAAACAGCAGTTCACGTACTTTGGTGTTTGTATTTTACCTTCCAGCATGTAAATATACCAGGACTGTAATACAGAACAGAGAACTCCAGATTTAGACGCTTCTTTGATGTAATGCGACCTGAAATGCTTCAATGACTCGTCCTGAACATCTTATCATCGTCATCGTTCCTTCATAAATGTAAATATTTGCGATCATCCGCTCATAGGTCATTGGAACACCTCGGTGTCTGAAAGGAAGGAAACAGAGAGACATCAATACAGGGAAACAGAGGAAACAAAGAGACTACAGACATAGAGACAGAAAAACAGAGAGATGAAGAAGAAAAGAGTCAGAGAGCAATAGATATTCTAAATTTCATACTTTACGTCAACTTTTCCCACGGTAGAGACTAGAGACAAAGACTGGTAGACTGAGAGCACGACTGACGCTGTAAAAAACAGCTTTTCATCATTAGCACTCACTTATTTATAAGTTTCCAAGACCTCAGACATAAACTGACCTGCAGTTTTCTGCGACTTTTTTTTTGTTGTGAACAAAACTATTGACTATGAAGGACTATGAAAGACTGATGCGAAGTATTTCACTTTCGATGCGAGAGCGAAAAGGTTTAATTACAATATAAAAATCAATGACGTTATTGATATCCATATGGTCAACGAGGAGGTCATCAAGCGCATTGTGTATGTGCGGGAAAATTAATGCTGACTATAGTGCTCCTATCGCTTTTACCAAAAAACAAATGGGGCCTCACCACGTAACTTTAAAGACGATTAATGTTTAAACGTTTGTCGTCAACAAAATCATCGAAAGATTGGGCCTTCCAGCTTTACTTACACTTTTTGATGAAGCCGTCATAAGAGTTTTTCGTTTTCGATTTTAAACCATAATAGTCGTAAAAGGGTGATGAGAGCATTGCGTTTGTAAATGGGTTGACCGGACTTGAACGAAATTCTAACAACTTCGTATTCATTTTCACTACAAAGATGGTTTACTTCTGCATAATAAGCATTGAAAAATATATACTTATATTTTAGTTAAAATGCAAAACACCCTGTTGATCGACCTATTTTTCATTCTTTGGTGAAATTCCCCTTTGCAACTGCCACCCTATACACAATCTCCACCACCGCAAAACGGCAAAGCGCGGATCTACTTACTTGTTACGCGAGGGTTAAGTATCTTGATACACTGACACCAAATAAAACTAAAAAAAAGCAACTCACTATCTCAGATGTCTCCAAATCTTTTGTTCGTCATTTAGTCGGTGTTTGACTTGGCTTCCGATCAGAAGACTCTCTTTTTTCTGAATGAAACCACAAATTCTTGCTCGCGTATCATAATGAAAGTTTGACTTACGGAAAGTGTGAAAAGTGTTTTCTATACTCGATCGCATTTTATACAGACAACGACGACCACTCGACACACAACAATCGAATGTTCTGACTACACCGGGCCGACTAGTTACTGAAGGGTGCTTGTTTAAGCGAGAGGTGCTAACGCGTCTAACAAATAAAAATAAAAATAATAATAAAAAATTGTTATGCATTACGCCAGCAGCAACGAACGGCAACAGCGGCGCGATTTGTGATTCTACTTAGTGCAGTTAAGTGATCGTGAAAAGGTCTCTTTAAAAATCGATTAAATTTACGACAGCACAAGTCGTATTAATAGAAAATTTAATCGGAAGAAAGAGATGTGTTAACTACGCGGGTGTGTTGTAACTTAAACTTGTGCTTAATTCTGTGCTTGATAAGTGCGATTGACTTCTGTTGGATTAAAGGGATTCTTCTTAGGCTGTTTAAGTGAGTATTGTGACATTTGTTCCTTTGCAAATAAAAACTCTGGAAAATTAAAATAAATTTCGAAATGAGTAATGGGAAAAAAAGGACAAAGAAAAATTTACGTTATTGCTTAAAAAAAATCCCATGTTTTTCTTCTGCTGTTCCTCGAATAAGCCTTCAAGAATTTTAAGAAAAATTCTTAAAGACTATCTATTAAAATCGAATAAACGAAGATGGTAATAAAATTAACAGCTTTCGGTGAACAGGTGCTAAACTGTCAAAAGAGGGTGTTAATGTTTCCAATTTGTAGACAAATCAGCCTGGTGGTTTTCTTATTTCATTTGGACTTTGCCATTGAGTATGAAAACAATATCGTTCAAATGGCTGCCTCAAGAAAAATGGTAGCAAGAGATGATTTGCACAGTTCGGGCAAAATCCAGGGCATTGCTTAGATAATTTTGGTTTGTTCCTTAATACAGTTTTAGCGTAGCCCCACAGGAAGAAATCCAAATGTTTCAAATCACATGAATCATGATCATTGAGTCGTCAAAGGATGAAAATACGCGGCCACGGCGCTTCTGACGCATTTAAGCCACATAATTGTCGTGTTGTATGGCTTGTTGCACCGTTTTGTGTGGATACCACATGTTGCCTAAGTTACTATCCTCAAACGCCGACCAAATGACTCCAAACTGTAACCATCTGCTCATTGGCCGACCATAGAGCTTATCAAACAGTCGCCTGGTCTAGATGCAATGGCACTTCTTCTATCATTTCTGGGTTTTCTGAGCCCTTTATGCGACAACTGCCCGCCGAGTTGGTAGATTTCATGTATTCTGCCCAGGGTAAAAAAATATGAAGTCCCTAAACGATCTGTGTAAAAATATGAGAAAGCCAATTGAAAAGCCTTGAAAAATGTTTGTTCTCAATTTTAATTGGTCTTTGTGCTTTTTCGTCGGAAAAGTTGACGATATAAGATATCATGTCTAAGCTGCCGGCTATAGCGATTAGGAAAGCAAATCAGCTCATTTCATTTATTTCATCAACAAGCTTAGCTTACAGATTAAGAAAAAGAAATACGTTTTTCTACTGCAAATATATGTATGTATATTCAAAAGATGTGAGTTATTATGTATTATTATCATTAAACAAATTGGTTTTAAATTGATCTCTTGAAACATGAACATCTATAAATCGTATCCCAAGCGTCCCGAGCCAACGGGGTTCTAAGCAAAATTGTTGCTGATTGCTGAATCTTATCGAAGTCACTTTGCAAGACACTTCTGATGTATGATAGCATGGTGAAGAGAACCAATTAGATCGCCGGTGAAAATGCTAAACAAAATAGGAGAGTTCACCGCCTACTGTTGCAGACCATTTTGTAACTTAAAAGTTCTGGTAGAAGTTACGTCGGAAAGCTACAATCGCAAGAGATTGCCAATGCCTTTTCCAATCGAGTCAATTCAATTATCCTTGAATTCCGTCAGCATTAAGCATTGAAGACCAGTGGCAGCAATGCCAAGAAGCCATCAGAATCGCTGCCTCTGAGGTTCTGGGTTCACTCGGCCACCAAAACGAAACCCATGGTTCGATGAAGAATGCAGGCAGGCAAATGCAGCCAAACAAAAAGCACGACAAATGCTGATGCAAAAACGAACAAGGGCTGCTTACGATCAGTATAACGATATTTACAAGGAGAAAAGAAGCAGTATGAGAAGCGCTCGTTTGAGGAAATTGAGAGGTGCCATGAAAGGAATCGTTTTACCAAAAGGTAAAAAGATCCTGCAAGGGCAGCAAGCCCCGAACTCAAGCCCGTAAACACCAGCAGGGAGACATGGTTGTGGAGTCACAGTCGCTACTGAGGATCTGGAAAGATCTCTCCTGTAGACTGCTTAGACGATGATCAAGAATGTCGTCCTCCCGACCTAGAAGACGTTAAACTTGCCATATGCAAAATCAAATAAGACTGCAGGTGCAGATGGCCTTGATGCCGAAATTTTCAAGGCAGCTGGAGATCAGTTGGAAAGGAGCATGCACCAGCTAACAGGAACAGTCTTTCAAAAGTCTGTACAATTAATTACTTGCAGACGATATTGACGCAATGGGAAGAAAAAAGCGTGATGTCATAGGTGCTTTTGTGAGTATTGAAACAGAAGCGACAAAAATGGGTTTAATGGTTAATGAGGGTAAAACGAAGTATATGTTGTCATCAAACAAGGACACAGTACATCGACGAATTGGACAAAACGTCACAATAGACAGACATAACTTCGAGGTAGTGCAGGACTTCTTCTTCCTAGGATCCACTATAGACTTTTGAAAGATTGTTGCTCTGGTGTTGACGTTTGAGTTTCTTACAATCTGTTCTAGTGTGATGCTGAAGAAATCGCATGACAGTTTGTCGCCTTGCCTAAAGCCTTTTTCGACATCAAAGGTCTCGGTGAGTTCTGTTCCGATCTTGACGGAGCAGCGTGAATTCTCCAAAGTCATCCTGCATAGTCGTACGAGCTTTGCAGGGATGCCGAAACTAGACATGGCTCTGTACAGCTCGTCTCTGTAAATACTGTCATACGCGTCCTTAAAATCGATAAAGAGGTGGTGAATATCGATATTATGTTCTCGGGTTTTTTCCAAGATCTGCCGTAATGTGAAAATTTGGTCTATTGTGGACTTCTCTGGTATAAAACCACATTGATAAGGACCTATCAAGTTGTTGACGTGGGGCTTCAGACGTTCACATATTACAGCAGAAAAGATCTTATAAACGACGTTAAGGAGGCTTATCCCTCTGTAATTGGCGCAATTGTGAGGGTCTCCCTTCTTTAGGATCGGGCATACGATACTGAGGTTCCATTCATCGGGCATGCTTTCTTCCGACCATATCATGCAGATCAGCTGGTGCATGCTCCTTTCCAACTGGTCTCCAGCTGCCTTGAAGAGTTCGGCATCAAGGCCATCTGCACCTGCAGTCTTATTTGATTTAAGTTTGCCAATGGCAAGCTTAACCTCTTCTAGGTCGGGAGGACGGCATTCTTGATCATCGTCCAAGCTGAATGGGGCAATCTGCCTGACAGCGGAATTTGTGTTCTCATCGCCGTTAAGCAGTCTGCAGAAATGATCTTTCCAGATCCTCAGTAGCGACTGTGACTCTATAACTATGTTTCCCTGCTGGTCTTTACAGGCTTGAGTTCGGGGTTTGCCACCCTGGCAGGATCTTTTTACCTTTTGGAAAAACTTCCGAATCTCGTTCCTGTCATGGCACCTCTCTATTTCCTCAAACGAGCGCTTCTCATGCTGCTTCTTTTTCTTTTTGAGAAGTCGGTGTTCTTCCCTTCTTTTCTCCTTGTAGATCTCGTTATACTGATCGTAAGCAGCCCTTGTTCGTTTTTGCATCAGCATTTGTCGTGCTTTTTGTTTGGCTGCATTTGCCTGCCTGCATTCTTCATCGAACCATGGGTTTCGTTTTGGGGGCCGAGTGAAACCCAGAACCTCAGAGGCAGCGGTTCTGGTGGCTTCTTGGCATTGCTGCCACTGGTTTTCAATGCTCAATGCTGGCGGTATAGGATTCAAGGATAATTGAAGAGACACTTGATTGGAGAAGGCATTGGCAATTTCTTGCGATTGTAGCTTTCCGACGTCATATCTCTTCACAGCGTTAGTTCGTGCGGTCGTGAACAAGATATCCTCATTCGTTCTTTGGCTACAACAAGGTAATGGTCCGAGTCAAAGTTGGCCCCTCGGAAAGTTCGGACATCTAACAGATTGTAAGAGTGCCTTGCGTCGATCGCAACATGTTCAATTTGGTTGACGGTTAATTGATCTGGGGATCGCCATGTACCTTTATGAATTTTGAGATGCGGGAAGCGTGTACTACTTACAACAAGATTCAGCCCCGCAGCAAAATCGATTAGCCTCAGTCAATTTTCGGAGGTTTTGTCATGGAGGCTATGCTTACCGATTGTGTTTCCAAAGATGTCCTCCTTCCCTAGCTTTGCGTTAAAATCGCAAAGAACGATTTTCACGTCGTGTCTAGGGCACTGCTATCGACCAAGGTGAATAAGCGAACTACTTCCTTAAACACAGATTCAAAGAACTGTGCAAAAAGTGCAACAGACGTTTCGTTGGGAAGACTCGAAGAGCAACGTTTTTCATTGATAAACGACCAATCTTTTCTGAGCTAACAACACAATTGCCTATCTGACGAATGTCTGTATTTCTGAAATCTTTTGTAAGCTTTGTTTTTCAGATTTTTTAAGTGTGAAAATCTTCTATAATACCAAGGTGGCTTTTAGTTATGATATCTAACAGAGCAAGGAACAAACCTAGAGATACCATCATGAATTGCAGTTTTGAAACGATCATATATCCTTACACTATTGGAAAGAGGAACGATTTTTTGTTTGTTATTAATGAAATTTGGAGCAGACATGGTATAGAATCTGCAAAGGCTATATTTTGTCCCCATATTCCTTCGGGAACATAAACAAGGACATTGTGAATGTATTGAACAGGCTCCAAAGATACTGAACCGAATTGAATAATGTTTGGAACAGAGATGGTTTAGAGACTGAAACAAAACCAAGAACTTAGAAAATACTACAGTGGTTTATTACTCCTGATTAACAGTAGACTTTTTTAAATCCCCATATTCTCACGGGAACAGGAGAATGGGATTGCATTCTTGTACCTAGAGAAGGTTTGCCCGTGGTCTGGCCGATGTTTATTGAAAAAAAGAACAAATAATAAAAAAAATTTATTATTTTCTTATGGAGTGTTGATTTTTAAAATCAAAATGAAAAGTTCAATTGACCTTCACTTTTTTTTCAATAAACATCGGCCAGACCACGGGCAAACCATCTCTAGGTGCAAGAATGCAATCCCATTCCCCTAGAAATATAAAATTTACAGTGTGTTTGCACTGTAAACTTTATATATGAGTCGACAAACATCGACCAAACATTGCGTCTTAGAAAGGTACAAACAACATCTAACTGATGAGCCCATTGTTTGTACCTGGGCGAAACGCATAAGGAGTGAAAGTCATATTTACTTTCTTCATGTGAATTACAAATTCGACGCATATCCACTACAATGCACTTATGTTTTTTTTTTTCAAAAAAACTTAATTTGTCTTTTAAAAGTCATTATGTTTGATTATCTTTAAAATTCGAATTTTACTTCTTTTTTTAACATTAACACTGTTTCGATTTCTTGTTTGCATTGAATGAGCAGTTTTGCAGCTGAGGACCGATTTTAACAATATTTCACTAATAAAAAGTTATCCCCGAGAAATATCTGGGATTGTTAAGTAAAAGGTGTTTTTTTAGACGCCTGGGTTTCAATCTGACAGCACTTTTTTCAGAGTTGGTATATTTGACAACTGTCAATTGATTTCCGGTCAGTTAGGTTTGCCATTTCATCGCGGAAGAATTGAAGCCTCGCGACTGCTGGGCACTGCGTACGTTCGGTAAATTGTTTCGAAACAAAATCCTTGTTGACGCCGCTTTTTACATAATTTCGAGCTATAAACCTTCGACTTACCGCCTAGATCGGGCGATTTAACACCGCTAAACTAGTTTTTGTGGGGTTATGTCAAGTCGCTTGTCTACGTAGATAAGCCCGAGACGATTGACGACTTGGAAGAGAATATTAGCTGCGATATTGCTGACAAACAGCCCAAAATGCTGCAAAAAGGGCTTGGAAACGGGGCCTATTGGCGGGAATTTATTCGAGCCAGCTGCGGCAGTCACTTGCCAGAAATCATTTTACAAAATAAAGTCGCACCCTTACCTTCATGATAAAGCTGAATTCTTGGTCACAACAGTTAGTTAAATGCGTTTTATTTTTTCTTATGAATCGAAAGTCTAAAAAATATCCCTTACATCACTTATCTGATTTTAGAATTGCTGAGTTGTAGCAAAAACACACATTTTGACACTTTTTTTCCTGCTCAAAGCACCTATACTACATCTTACCAGTGATCTAAAAGTGCATCTTCTCTAAATCTGCACAATTTTTTTTTTAGCAAATCAGTTTTAGGTTACGTGCATTAATTTATTCCTTTATCACTTGACACATACTAGGCCTAGACGAGTCATTCAAGAATAACGATTATTTTCAAAAGACCCAGCTCTGTCGTCACCACTTACATTTACTAGGCCTATAAATTAATGCCGTCTGGGGGACAGTGTGACATAAAAAAGAAAACACACTGATTAAATTTGTACTTCAAAACATTTCCTTTCAAATGCAATAAAAAAAATAATATTTACTCTAGAATTAAATTGGTTGATGCATGATGTATGAATGAGTGACACATCAGGAAGTAGGTATGTGGTTCTTTATGAAATCCAGAAAAGTTGTCAATGCTCTCTGTTCGTTTGGTTCACTAAACTGGTTCGGCTTTCTAGCAAAAAAAAAAAGATAATTTTGTTGAACTAAGCAAAGCAAAGCTCGAAATGAAATCAAAAAACAAATCTCAAATATCGTCTTCCAGCCTTCAACTGCACCACACTTCCACACTCATAGACATTCGAGTAGGTGCAGAACAAACGCCGTCGTCAGTCGATTCAACAAGTAGTGATAATGTGATTTGAATATTTGCACATGCAGTTTATTTGTTATAACATATTACCGTCATTACTCATTTAAATATGACAACCCATAATTGATTGCATTTCGACAATGTGTTTGCTCCAACACAAAAAAAGCACGTTCGTTACATTTTCATGGCTAATCAGTGTCAGGTATCTTGTCAGTATAGAAGCTTGTTGATTTTCTGTCGAAAATAAGTTCATTTAACATTTCAATTTGAGAACTTCCAGCACTCTTAACTCGTTGTAACACTGCCATCAATCTTCGAAACGATCGATTTGCGATGATAAAACTCAAGATGATAGCTTATCACTCAAAGTGTCTTCTCCTAGAGATAATAAGTTGGAAAAAGGTACTCAAGAAGCCGGTATAACTGGCACCTCTTAAGTAAATACAAAATGCATTTGAAACGAAAACAACAGTTGCGTAATTTTGTAGATTTTTTTTTTTCTGTGGGCTCAAGCTCACGTTTCTGAACCTAAATGTTTTGCGATCAAAATAAACTCATACAATCTTTCTTACGGAGAGATTAGTCTACACTAAAATAGCTGCATAGGTATACACACTTTATGATGCTTGTCATGGCGGTTTTGCTATTTAATTTGGAATTAAATTTATTATTGAAAATATTTATACAGATTCTGAAAGCAAATCTTCATGGTGAGATCATATTGCGAGGTTTTTACTCAGGAAAATGATCGTGATACAGTTTATCACTTGAATTTCTGTATGTGTCACTCAACAAATCTTCAATTAAGAAGAAATTTCGTTTTATGAGTTGTAGTTTAGCCGTAATTGAAATAAATAGATCATAGATCACAAAGAAATTCTCATAAAAAAACTTAATAAATGGGGTTTTTCATTATTTTACTGTTTGAATTTCCATATATTTTAAAAAGTATGAGAGTAATGTACACAGGAAATGCACAAAACAATACAAAACATTTAGTTCAATGACAATAAAATCACCAAAAATTCTTTGTTCTTATCCAAGAAGTTGGTAATACAAAGGTAGAGTACATACAAAACTACCTACCCGATAATTTCTTAAAGGTAGAGATTACTTGTTCGATGTTAATAAAATGGAAGGAATTAAAAGTGACTTCCATTCCAATGAAGAAGAACTAATGATAAAGCAGTGAACACAGCACCCACAAAAGAAAAATTGATTTTTTTTAATAAACGTAGCTATATGCACCTAACATGACTTTACACGACCCATTTAGGGAAGGAAACACGCATCGTTTGGTTCGTGTTTGTTCGTTTGACACGAGTTTTTTTTTTTTTTAGTTATTTGAGGTGATACAATCAATGGTGTTGCCTGCACTGTTTTGTTTGAAACTAGCTCTACCTAGTCATATAAGGAATTTTTTTTCACTAGCCAGAGCTTATTCCATTATCTGGCAAAACGAGTTCATTACAACTGTTTGAGGAATAAATAACTCTTTTATTGATTTGCTAGTAAATTTTAACATCAGGTTAGTTTTGTTTCAACTTACAAGTCCTTTAATCAGTTCAGCAATGCATTTTACCACTGCAAGTAAAAGCAAATCAATGCTGAGCACTTTATAGTTTGCAATCGATCTCAGCGTGATGATGCGATAAAAGTGAAAGTGTCCCGAAGGTGAAAATGGCACTCAGTCGCATTATTCTAAGATATGATGTGAAAGAGGCGATTAGGGATAGAGAAAGTAGTTCTCGAAAATTTAAAGGCAACCCTTCAGTAGAAAATCGAAATTTGTTCAAACGGGCCAGAAATATCTGTAATGCTCATATACAAAAGGCCAAGTTCTTGCATGACCAAAAAGTAAGGCAAAAAATACTGTTGTGTCCAAAAGGAAGCAAAAACTTTTGGTCTTTTGTTAAGAACGTTAAGAACTCGACCACGTCATCGGTCCCAACGCTCGTCTTCAATGACTCTCCGTATGTCAGCTCCATCGACAAAGCCAATTTGCTGGCAGCTCAATTTGCTGCCAACTTGACACCTCCTTATAGCATATTGGCTCCACCTGAGCTCGAATCTGCAAATTCTTTGATGAAACAGATATTTTTTCGAACTCGCTCGGTTGCGAGAGTCCTCAAAGATCTCAACATACATAAATCCGCTGGTCCAGATGGTATCCCCGCTGTTATTCTGAAGAGGTGTTCTTCTACGCTGGCAAAACCACTGCGTAAACTTTTCCACCTTTCCTATTCTGCTGGGATTTTTCCGAGCAGATGGAAAACTGCATTTGTCCAGCCGGTCCCTAAAAAAGGCGAATCTTCCTCCCCTTCCAATTACCGTCCAATTGCACTAACGTCCCTTCTTTCCAAGGTCATGGAAACTTATGAAATATCTTGAAGAACGAAAGCTTCTTAATGACCGTCAGTATGGCTTTCGTAGCAAACGGTCCACTGGTGATTTGATGGCTTATCTCACCGAAAAGTGGAACCAATCTTTACATTGTTTTGGAGAAAGTAAGATTATTGCGCTTGATATTTCTAAAGCATTTGATAGAGTTTGGCATCAGGCTCTTTTATCGAAAATGCGTGCTTTTGGTATCGATGAGTCTCTTCTTCGTTGGATTAGAAATTACCTTTCCGACCGTTCAATACAAGTTGTGTTGGATGGCTTCAAGTCTGATACCCACTTCATAAATGCTGGTGTGCCCCAGGGCTCCGTTTTGTCTCCGACTCTCTTCCTCATTTTCATTAATGATCTCTTGTCTGAAACTTCTAATCCTCTTAACTGTTTTGCTGACGACTCGCCCCTCAGCTTTTCATATTCGTTTCCAAATTCACGTCCCTGCTCTTCGGATGTGGAATTGGAACGGTTGCGTATGATAAGCTCATTGAATTCTGACCTTGACAGCATTGTTGCATGGGGTCTTATGAACCGAGTAGAATTCAATGCTTCGAAAACTCAATGCTGTCTCTTATCGTTGAAGCTTAACATTCCCCCATTGCCATTATCCATGAATGGTACCTGCATCGAAGAAACCGAAAAGCTGTCAGTACTTGGTATGTGTGTAAACGATGATCTTCGTTGGAACGACCACTTATTTGAAGTCGCCAAAAACGCTGCTAAATGCTTAGGTTTCTTGAGACGATGCAGGAAATTCTTCACCCCTTCTGATCTGGCTACAATTTATAAGGCCTTCATCCGCCCAAAACTGGAGTATAACTCCCATATCTGGTCAGGTGCCGCTCAAACATCTTTGCATCTGCTTGATAGGGTACAAAATAGAGCGTTAAAATTGATAGGTGATAGTTCAATCGTAGAGTCGATTGATTCTCTAGAACATCGACGAAACGTTACCTGTCTCACTCTCTTTTATCGCTTTTTCTATAAACAGTGCTCTAGTGAAATAGCCAGTTGCATTCCTCCCCTGAAACAATTTAGCCGCAACACCCGCCTCGCTAGGAATGCTCATCAGTTTTACCTTGAGCCCAACTTCGGGCGTACAGTCAAGTATAGAGATTCATATTTTAGTCGCACCACCCGAATGTGGAATGCTCTACCTGGCCCTGTTTTTCCCCTGCATTACGATTCACAAAGGTTCAAAAGCAACGTGCATCGATGTCTCCTTTCAAATCCTCTCCTATTTTCCTAAATACTCGCACTGTGTTTAATAACATTATAAGGGTAGTCATAACCCCTTGATGTGCGCGTTAATTATAAAAAAAAAAAAAAAAATGTTAGTTATGAGTTTTTTTTTTTTAAATACTCCAACATTAAAGAGTGATAATTTCGTTTCACATGTCGCAGCTGAGTTCGGTTGAATGGTGGGTGCAGCCACAAGTGGCAGCACCTCACTCGGATCTCAAGGATCCATTTTGCTCACCGGGAAAACAGAGGATGAGGGGTTGGGAAGATTGAAAAGGTAGAGGTTTGGGTTGGTGGTTAGTTTATTGGGGTAGGGCACCCCCACAGAACCACTTGGAGCCCTTAGTAAATTTCAATGGGAGGTTAGAAAGGTTGCTCAATGGGAGGTTAGAAATGTCGCCCAGTTCGTCGAAAAAGTATTCTTTAAAGGCTTTTTCCTAGTGTGGGCCAAGCTAGGACACTCACAGAGGAAGTGAAATGAGCCATTCTCTGACTCTTCGTCTTGGCATCCCCTTCACAAGTCGGCTGTGTTAATGCCCATTCTCATCATGTGGGTACCCAACGAGTTGTGGCCCGTGAGAATGCCAATCAACAGATAGAGCCAAGGTCTGCTAAGCTGTAGTAGAAATTCTGTTTCTTTCTTGGAAATATCTGGCCAAAGGTTTCTGAAGACTCGGCATGTTTCTAACTATGACCAACTGTCATTGGCGGTTTTTAGAAAATTATGTTTGATTCTGTTTTTTTCTTGTTCTGGTGGCTTTAGAGCTGGGGTGTTCGTTTCGCTGGATTCGAGTGCTGACCCAATTTTAGCCAGCTTATCCGCCATTTCATTACCGATTATGGCACGATGTCCTGGAACCCAGGATAAAGTAACGGTGTTTGTTGAGCTGAGCAGTCTAAGATTACTGCAACAGCTGTAAACTAATCTGGATTTTGTGATGATGGATGAGATAGCTTTAATGCCCGCCTGACTGTCTTTAAAAAAGTCAATATTTTTGTTGATCAAGTTTTGCGTACCAAGGTGTTTAGCGGCTTCGCACTCTGCGAGTACTTCTGCTTGAAAGACATTGCAGAAGTCGGGAAGCTTTATTGATCTATTCATGGTAGGGTAATCTGAGAAGATACCTGATGCCTGTTTTCCAATTATTGCATTGTTTGAGTCGCAGTGCGATTTTGGCCGCCATCTCCTTAGTAAAAAGAACTAAGGAGCTAGCGACATGAAGGTTTTCAGAGCTGCAGTCGGTGGTGTTCTCATGGCACTAGTTTAGCCAATGCAAGCTTTTGGATTTCGGTCATGTGTCTTAAGGTTTGACGCCTTCTCTTATGATGGCCACCAGACCAGACAGCAGACAGCCATATGTGAGGATTGGTCTTATTCTGGATGTATACATCAGTGAATAGTTTTGGGATCAGGTCCCCATTTTTTCCCAAAAATTCTACTGCAAGTGTAGAAGGCGATTTGAGCTTTCCTTTCTCTTTCTTTTAAATTCTCTTTCCAGTTAAGTTTACGATCAAGGACAATTCCGATGAGATAAGTTTATTGGTATACGAATGATGGGGGAAGTAGGTATATCTGGAATGTTACGTTTTCTCGTAAAGGGTCATTCCACGGTAACACCCGAAACGAACACTTTTCGACTCATAAAATTGTTTATCATAAAATTGTTTATCCTATTGCTAAAATGTTTGGCCGTGTGTTGACTCAAAACGCTCGAAGAGTTTGTTGGCCCTGAACCGTCTGTATCTAGGTTCTACCATAGGTGTTCTTACGGGACACTGTCTAATAGGGAGACACGCCAAAAGACTTGGTGTGTTTTCCAATGATTTCTGCAGAAGCTGCATGGACGAGGAGGAGGAAGAAACCCTTCAACACCTTCTTTGCTCATGCCCTGCACTACTTCATAGGAGGAAAACTCATCTCGGTGAATTCTTCTTCGATGATACTAGCGACCTAGCTTACATAGACCCTAAAAGTCTTTCGAAATACATTAAAAGTTCCACGTGGTTCGACTAGCAGGTGATTAACCGGCTAGTCCCGTGATGGAAGATTAATAAGTGATCAACTCGTTAATCTTACATCGGGTTTCTGAGATCAGTAGGTGATTAACTTGCTGATCTCTGTGGTATCACAATGGGCCCTTGCGGCCTAAGTGTGTCAGGCAATGTACTCATTGACTGACAGCCACTTCCACCTAACCTAACCTATTGCTAAAATCTTCAAATCTTACAATTGAGATAAAGCAACTAAATACGTAGAAAATAAAAAAAAATATTAAAACGCAACAAAATCAGCATAAGGATTAACAATTTTATGAGTCGAAAAGTGTTCGTTTCGGGTGTTACCGTGAAGCGTGGAATGACATTTAGCCCACAGGTTTTTGCCCAGCTGAGTTCACAAAGGGTTTTCGTGAATTTTCCTGAAGTCATGATGACGATGTCATCAGCCTAGGTTACGGTTTTTATTCCGCTCATATCTAGTTTAACTAGGATTTGGTTAACTACTAGGAGCCAGAGTAGCGGGGATAACACTCCTCCTTGGGGTGTATCTCTATTAGTTTTGACTTTTAGAGTGCTTGCACCCATTTCTGCTTTCACTATTCTTGTTTGGAGCATATAGTCGATCCAATTTGATAGTTGGCTCGATATTTATGGAGCTTAATGCTATGCGAATGGCACTGTATTCAACGTTGTTGAAGGCTTCGGTAAGAAGGAAGCGCGATGTCATAGGTGCTTTCGTGAGCATTGAGACAGAAGTGGCAAAAATGTATTTGATGGTTAATGAGGATAAAGCGAAGTATACATATATAATTTCATCAAACAAGGACAGCAAACATTCACGAATTGGACAAAACGTCACAAAATAGACAGAGATAATTTCGAGGTAGTACAGGACTTCATCATGATTGTAATAGGGGACTAAGGGTAGAACTTCTTCCTCTCAACTATAAGCCACACCGAGAACACCATCCAATATTGTGCAACACATGTAACACAGCAGAGTGTAAGGACACACTCTCAACGGAACAAGTTTTGAAATTTCTGAACGAGTTAACCGAACAGTTATTACTTTTTTGTAAAACAGCCCTTAATTTATCGACAAAGAATTAGAAATACTAACTTCTAATGACACAAATCATCTTGGAACAACGATAATAGTAGCACATCATTTAATTTTTGTATACACGAAGGTTTTTACGTCGGGTTTTTCATATTCAAAATTTAAATTTAAAAGAAAAATTTTATTTTTTACTTTCATAATCAGTACCAAACGGCAGACGGCATAGCCACGCCATAAAGATTTTGTTTATGTAAATTGTTATACTTATGATGTCAGTAAATAAATCATTATAATCTAATCTAATCTAATCCTAGCTAAGCACGGTGTCTCTAACCAATTCGAGACATCACTACAGAATGTCAACCACTTCTCCGCCTAAGAACCTCTTCCGGAGTAATTCTTTGATACTTCCTCCTTATATAGCGATCACATCAAACTTTTTGACTTCAATACGTTCAAAGCTTGAAGCTTAATATTCGAAATTCTCTACATTCATCAAGTAGCTCAAAGGAACTTCTTATTAAACAACTCATATCAGCTCCGTGTTCCTCAACACTAGTTTTCGAATAAAACGTACTACTTGTGTCTTTTCTCTACCTTCCCACTGTAAATCATGGTGTTAAAATGAATCTTTTTCCTGAAGACTACCAAATATTAATTCGAATATTTATTGCTACGACGCGACGTTAACGACCGCCTAAAACTTCATCTTCTTAGCCACCCTACTCATTTGATAAATCTAAGCTAAAGGTTCGATTATAAAATGACACTTTTTTCCAATCGATTTTAAAAAATGAGCAATCAAATTAAAGTAATCGATTTTCTTTTTGATTTTTCTAGTTCTCATCATCATGAAGTTCAACATATTTTCAAAATCCCCAACTGGTGACTCCTCTGAAGAGAAAAGCTCAGACAATTTCAAAAACGAGAAGAAGCCCCTTCGTCGACAAGTTACAATCGAAGAGGAGCCTGATTCATTGGACAGCGTGATAAGCAATCCGGATTCATATCCAATTACCATTGTTCCAAGCCGACCTGCCAGTATATACAGATACTCACAGAATGGCAATGGAAAACCCTTCAATCGTCAAGGAAGTTGTCGGTAAGCATCCAATTGTTAGATACTCTTTCTCCTGTTTTTTATTCTAAGAAAATTTCATAGCGTCAAAAGAAGAATAGCGCCATTGATTAAATTCAGAATGAAATGCAAATATTGTGTACCCTATAAAAAGAACAATACCACAAATATTTACCTTTGGTAACATCAAGTCAATACTCCGACGACTTGGATCAATCTTTAAAATTAACACGAAAATTTGTGGTAAACACGCGAAATCAACAAAATTGTTTTGCATTTGCTTTGTTTATAATTTCTGCTAAAAATGCCATTTCATTAGCACTTTTCGATAAATATTGCAATCTTAAAAATAGTAAGAGGACTTTTAAAGTAGCTCAAGTATTGGGGAATCAGTTGTGATCGAACTTTATTCGGTTTGAGAACGGAGTTATTTGAATCGGGCTTTTCTATTTAACGCTGTTCTTTTAGTCTGATTAGTGTTTTTAAAAATGACACCTCTTACCGATGTGCAAGTAAACGGAAACGATACAGCTTTCCTCACTGCGCAGTGGAAGCGACAGTATATGTTGGGCACATCGACAACTCCTTCTCAAGTTGGTGATGTTTACTACGAGCCACTCAAAGGATCGAAGATGCAGCTCGTCAGCAGGTGATTGATTTGAATTGTTAAATAAATCGGAATCTGGATTTCGTAAGAAAACAAAATAAATAGGGAGGCGCACCAAATCAGTGCAAACGTTGATGTATACGCACTTCAAAGAACTAGAATTTTAAGTCGATTCCGAGGAGGGCTAAGTTAGTCTGCGCTTTTCATGACAGTGTGTCATCATTACTCTCGGACGGCTTGTCAATTTATCGATACAAATGAAAAGCACTCTGTTTTTCTTTGATGTGTCTGGGATTCGAACCACAGCCACCCACCTACTAGGCAGACATGCTAGCTAGAGGAACAACTACACTTGCGGTTAAGTTCCAAATATGTCAATATGTAGATCTTCACTACTCAACTACGTACTTACAGGTTGCAACTGAACATTCCACAAAAAGGAATCGTTAGTGCGCCAGTGTGTGTGCGTCCACGAAAAATTATTGAGGAGTTCAACAGAAGGAGAATTGTTTGCTACGGTACAGCCATATGACAATTAGGGACGAGCTAGAATACAAACTATTCGAATTTTTCTTGACGGTTCTTGCCTTATCTTGAAAGTTCGGCAAAGGTAGCATGCTTTTCAATATTTTTATGTGAGGTAATGATGTAAGGATTGGATAAAAGAAAGTGTGGATAAGAGAATCGAATTGTATGACGAATAGAAAAGTCGTGTAATTAAAATACAGATAAGAACGTGAAAGTAAAGTTTTATTTTTCGAACTCAATGAACCAATCGTATGAAAAACTAGTTTGACTAATGTAGAGTGAGCAAATTGAAAGAGCGGATAGTGAAATTTTTGTAAAATGGATTCGCTTGAGCACTTATTTTCAATAGCATGAGGAAGGCGTAGACACTTTTGTTTTTGAAACAGAAGCTGAAGTATGATGAATCTTATTTTAGCAAAGCTGGACGATAAAAGAAGGAACAGCAGAATATTCTCGACAGACCAAAAAAATGTACCTACTCTGGACGAACGCGTGGAAAGCGTTGAATAACAACTTTCAGTGGTTAATTTTTATCGCTGCAGAGACGAGTTCGAGAAACACTTCTCGGGAGTCGATACGAGAGTCAGTTCTTTATTTTGACCGAAGAACTATACAAAATCTGAAAAATCAAATTGAAATTCTAGAATCTGTTGGGGAGTCTCCTAAAAAAGAAGAACAAACCGCCAACACTTGATGGACAGTCTTCTTGGATGGTCAGTTTACAGGACAATTTGAGTCTGCAAATTCTGTGATGAAGCAGATTTTTTTTCGAACTCGCTCGGTTGCGAGAGTCCTCAAAGATCTCAATATACATAAATCTGCTGGTCCAGATGGTATCCCCGCCGTTATTCCAAAGCGGTGTTCGTCAACTTTTCCATCTTTCCTATTCTGCTGGGGTTTTCCCGAGCAGATGGAAAACTGCATCTGTCCAGCCGGTCATTAAAAAAGGCGAATCTTCCTCTTCTTCCAATTACCGTTCAATTGCACTAACGTCTCTTCTTTCCAAGGTCATGGAAACGTTGATAAACCGTCAACTTATGAAATATCTTGAAGAACGAATGCTTCTTAATGACCGAATTAATCTTCAGTCGGTGTTACCAGTAAGAATCTAGAATATGCGTTTCAGGTGTGGTCACCATTTTATGATATTCATAAATCTCGAATCGAAGCAATACAGCACAGATTCATACGTTTCGCTCCCAAAGGTCTTCCTTGGGAAGATCCTTTCAATCTTCCTCCTTACGAAAATCGTATTCGCTTATTAAATCTTCAAACCCTCTCACAGAGACGAATTAACAATGATTTAGTATTTTTTCATCAATTAATAACCGGTTCAACTGATGCCCCCGACTTGCTTTCCCACATTAGTTTCAACTATCGTGGAGGATCTCACCAACTACGTAATTTAGAGTTTTTACATTGCTCCCACCACAGAACTAACTATGGCATGCATGAGCCATTAGCTCGCATGAGTAGATTATCTAACTCCTATCCTTTTGTTTCCGATTTCAACCTAAATAAAAATACTTTAAAATTAAAGCTAAGAACCAGTGTGCCACCTGCATGACTCATGTTTGATATTTTGTTATTGTAATTTAATTTCTGTTCTTATTTATGTATAGTTTTTGTTTAATAATGTTTGTTCTATTTATTAATGTACTTTTTTTGTTTTTTTGTTAAAAATTGTAACGTCTTTTATTTTTTTTTCTCGTATACGTTCTCTTTGTGCTTGTGTTTGGCGTTATTTACTAACCACTAACACTTGCATTAATGATGAAGAGCGTAGATAAGTGTGTACAAATGAGCTTGCTCTAAGTTCAGTACCGCTTAAGTCTCTGAGATGCAAAAAAAAAAACGTCGCGTCGTAGAGATCCCGAAGGGCAAAGAGCAGAAAACGACGTTAAACACTTTCGATCCTTGAAATATGAACCGCTTGATATCGAGCCCATACTTGCGGTGCCGGTGCATACTCGAGGAGAGGGCGAACATAGGCAATATAGAGAGATTTTGTTACAAGGGGGTTGCGGAACTCTTTGGACCATCTCTTGATAAAACCAAGGGCGGAACTAGCTCTTGATATTACTTCGTCAATATGAGAACGAAAATTTAATTTGCCGCCGCAGAGAACTCCTAAATCTCGGATAAGCTGCACACGGTTTAAAGGAAGGCTCTGAAGATGATAGGATCTGGGGGGAGGTTTATTACTTTTGCGAGAAAAAGTTATTGCCTTGCATTTAGGAATGTTTAATTCAAAGAAGTTTTTAGAACACCAAAAGACGAATGAATCGAGGTCATTTTGAAGCTGGAAAAAATCTCAATCGTAGGTGATGACTCTGAAAATTTTAGCGTCATCCGCGTAAAGTGAGATAGAAGAATATAGGATGATCTTTTTGACATCATTAATGGTAAGGATGAAAAAGAGGGGTCCAAGCTGGCTGCCTTGGGGCATACCGGAGGTTGCCACGAACGGAATTGAAAGAGTAGAACGGAAACGAACTCTATATTGGCGGTTATCCAAATATGAAGATATCCATTTGAGTAGGATAGGGCTAAATCCGAGGAAAGAAAGTTTAAAGAGGATTACAGAGTGAGAGATTTTGTCAAAAGCTTTGCTGAAGTCTGTGGTGATGACGTCTACTTCGTTTCCTTTTTCCATCGCAGAGAGAGAGAACAAAAACAAACTCAACTAGATTAGTAGTTGTAGTTCTTCCCTTATAGAAACCATGCTGCTTGGAGGTTATCATTGATTTGCACTGCAAAGAAGGTATTTCATCAGAATGCTTTCGAAAAGTTTAAGGATATGGGAGAGTTTAGCTATGGGTCTATAGTTAGAAATTAGATTTTTGGGGCCTTTTTTATGGATAGGTGAAATAACGGATATTTTCCATAAGTCCGAAAAAACTCCACTTGAAAGAGATAGTTTGAAAAGGTTAGTGATGGGAAGGGCTGAACTGGAACAAAATTTTTTAAGCAAAATGGCAGGAATACCATCTGGTTCTGGATTATACTCGTTTTTTTGTTTGAGGAGACCATTACGAACTGTTGACTTTTTTTTTTTTTTTTTTTTTTTTTTTATCTCAGAGACTTAAGTGGCACTGAACTTAGAGCAAGCTCATTTGTACACACTTATCTACGCTCTTCATCATTAATGCAAGTGTTAGTGGTTAGTAAATAACGCCAACACAAGCACAAAGGGAACGTATACGAGGAAAAATAAAAATAAAAATATTACAACATTTACAAAGTAAAACATAGATTATATTAAAATTAACATTATTAGAACAAACTAAACTAATGAAACAATACTAAACAAAACAAGGTTTATAAATAAAAATTTAAATTAAACTACTGTAATAAAAAAACTACTAAACATGAATCATGCTGATGGTAAACTGGTTCTTAATATTAATGTTAAACTATTTTTACTGATGTTGAAATTGGCAATAAAAGGATTGGAGTTTAATAGCCTACCCATGCGAGCTAATGGCTCATGCATGCCATAGTTAGTTCTCGGTGGTGAGAGCGATGTATAAACTCTAAATTACGTAGTTGGTGAGTTCCTCCGCGATAGTTTAATCCTACGTGGGAGAGCAAGTCGGGAGCATCAATTATACCGGTTATTAATTGATGAAAAAACACTAAATCATTGTTGATTCTTCTCTGTGAGAGGGTTTGAAGATTTAATAAGCGAATACGATTTTCATAGGGAGGGAGATTGAAAGGATCTTCCCAAGGAAGACCTTTGAGAGCGAAGCGTATGAATCTGTGCTGTATTGCTTCGATTCGAGATTTATGAATATCATAAAATGGTGACCACACCTGAGAAGCATACTCTAGATGGGGACGAACATAACAGTTGTATAAAGAGAGGGTAACATAAGGGTCATTAAATTCCTTAGCCCATCGCTTAATAAAGCCAAGCATTGAATTTGCTTTGTTAATAATGAGGTTGATGTGTTCATTAAATTCGAGGTTGGTACTAAAAAGAACACCGAGGTCCCGGAATCTAGAAACTTGAGATAGGGATTGTTGCGGTATTGAATATTCTCCAATGCTAGGAGATCTTTTACGGGAAAAGGTCATACTTTGGCACTTGGAAGTATTTAAAATTAGTCCGTTCATTGAACACCATACAACAAAACTATCAATATCTTTTTGTAAGAAGTCGCGATCTGAAGTATTTTCGATGATTTTAAAAATTTTCATATCATCAGCAAAGATTAAAATGTCGCTATAGGAGATGCAAGAAATTACATCATTTATTGCAATAATGAAAAGCAAGGGGCCGAGATGACTACCTTGTGGCACGCCAGACATAGCATTGAAAGGTTTTGACAAAACGTTACGAAATTTGACTTCATAAGACCTATTTTTTAAGTAGGAACTTATCCAATCAATAAATACTGGGGGAAATCCAAAGGCTTTTGGTTTATAAAGTATGACGTTATGAGACAGTTGGTCAAACGCCTTAGAGAAGTCAGTGTAAATGCAATCAAGCTCGTTCCCACATTCAAGAGCATTGGAACACTTATGATGAAAGGATAGAAGGTTGGTAGCCGTCGATCTTCTTTGCATAAATCCGTGCTGCTGGTGGCAGACAACATTCCTTGAAAAAAAGGATACGCTTTCGCAGACTACTTGTTCAAATACCTTAGGTATGCATGAGAGCTTTGAAATAGGTCTGTAGTTTTTTATATCGGTTTTTACACCCTTTTTGAAAACAGGTGTGATAAAAGATTTTTTCCAAAGAGTGGGGAATATTCCAGATTTTAATGAAAGCTTGAAAAGATGTTCGAGTGGATAGCATAAACGTGAGGAACACTTCTTTAAAACGATTGGCGGAATCATGTCCGGACCAGAAGAAACGTCATCATTGAGAGAAGAGAGGTAGTAAGTAATTCTGTCTCTTTGAATAGGGATACTATTAAAATTCACTTGCGAGCAGTGAGTTAAATATTCAAAATATTTTTCATCAATTTCTAGATTTGTATTACAAAAAGAGCCATTAAAATGGTCCGCAAAGGCATTGCAAATGTCGGGAGTATTTTTTAAAGAAATGGCATTATAAATAAAATTGGCTGGATAGCCGTCTGATTTTTTTTTAGAATTTACAAAGGACCAAAAGCTTTTTGGATCGTTTTTCAGAGAACAGCCCATTTGGGTGACGTAGCTAGAGTACAGATTCTGAGAAAGCATTTTGAAGTCTTCAAAAAAACTTATAAATATTTGGTGGTCAGTTGGAGAAAGAGTAATTAAATAGGTCTTCCAAGCCTTGTTTCTTTTATTCCTCAGAGCCTTTAGTTCCTTGGTAAACCACGGTTGACAAAAAATAGCATTTCTGAGCGTCTTTTGGGGAATGGTTTTTTTCATGCAATTTTTTAAAATGGAGTAAAAGCAAGCGACTGCTTCGTCAATATTTGTAAGGGTTGATATATTTTCAATACCAGCCCTGCTTAATTCATTCGAAAGCAAATCGAAATTCGCCTTTCGAAAGTCAAAAGTATATAAACAGTCATTTGAATTATTAATAACGTGAGATGCGTTGCTTAGTTCAACAAAAATATCTAAGGGGGGATGAAGATCATCAATTCCAGTAATGCCTGAGTTAGATTGAAGAACAACCGTGTTAATAGCTTCGGAAGAGAAAACAAGGTCCAACATACGATTTTGGAAATTTCTAATACAGCTTACTTGCTGTAAGTCAGTAGATATAACATTATCTAAACAAGAAAGCTCACGCTGCGGTGAAGTTAGAGAGGGTTTTTGGAATGATCCATCGTCAGAGGGTAACCATTGGACATATGGTAAATTAAAGTCACCTAGTAACAGAATTTGGCTTTCTAGGTCCGACAATTCAAAAATATGATCCAAAATTAGCGACAGTTCAGCATAAGCAGAGGCTGAACTTTTTGGAACAATGTAAACGTTAACGATAAAAATATTTTTAGACAGTGTACAGACTTTCACACAAACAACATCAATAGAACAGTTCAAACGGAAAGAGTATACGAGACGACATATATGTGTTCCTGACTGATCAAAGCTTAGATTAGAAGGCCCTGTAGAGAAATGGCGAAGATAGGAAAAGTAAGTCTGGTCTAGATCTGGTGTTTTTTGAGTTTTTAAAGTAACTTGCAAAAAAAATTTGCGATTCTTGTTAGTTCGTTGGAAGTTTGGCTTTCGTAGTGAAGAGAAGGAGGGAAACCATCATTTTTCTTTTTATAGTTGATAAACTTATAAAACGATTTTGGCTCCGAAATCAAATTTGCTTGGGTGGTGGATGTAAAGTCATTGTAAAGAGCTTCATTGAGGTTGGAAAATTTATAAAACACTCCAAGCTAATCAGAGTAATCGAAAACTGAACGGGAGCGTAGAAATTTATTAAAGAGCTTATTTCTCTTGTATCGCATCTCACGTAGTTTATGATTGTACCAGGGAGGGGATGTTGAGTAGGACTTATCACGCGAAAGGGGAACATAAGGATTTGCGGTGCAGTGCAACAATTTCTCGTAAAACAGACTAGTTGCATCATTCATTGAGAGATTATTTAAGTCGAATAAGGTATTAGAGATTGATTTCATTGATTTTCTTGAAGTTAGCTTTACGAAAGTTGAACGAATACTTACTTGGGCTAGGTAGAAGAAAAAGTAAGGTTGTAAAAAAAGAGATGATGGCTTATCTCACCGAAAAGTGGAACCAATCTTTACATCGTTTTGGAGAAAGTAAGATTATTGCGCTTGATATTTCTAAAGCATTTGATAGAGTTTGGCATCAGGCTCTTTTATCGAAAATTCGTGCTTTTGGTATCGATGAGTCTCTCCTTCGTTGGATTAGAAACCACCTTCCCGATCGTTCAATACAAGTTGTATTGGATGGTTTTAAGTCTTTAACTATATATATAAGCCGCGACAACAAATAGCTGAGATGACGAAGACAAGTTCAAAGCACTGACTTTTGCTCTTAGAGAACCAGCAGCTGAATTACTGCAAGCTATTCCAACTGGTATGAACGGCGATTTCAATTCTCTCGTGGCAGCTACAGATTAACGCTTTGGCGATAGTCACTTGAAAGAATTCTTCCGAGTAGAACTCAATAACAGAGTCCAGAGCAGACGTCGAAAGACTGGTTCATCGTTCATACCCGAACGCTCGAGGAGAAATCATCAACCAGCTTGCAGTTGAGCCATTCGATTGGGTCATTTCCAACACACATCTTCAGAGGTCTGTGCGAACTGCTAGAACACGAACTCTTCCTGAAACTTTAGTATTTGTATTGAAAATAAAAGCAGCAGAAAAGGCTTCTCACGGAGCACATATATAAAATAGTTGAAAAATACTAGTGCCAAAGAGCTGAACTACAAAGGAACCAGCGGAACAGACTTGCAAGATCTTGGAACTACTATAAGACCTGGCATTTGCAGCTTCAATGTTGACTACCATCAAATAAGGCAGCTTTTCAATATTGTAGAACAAGATATTTAACCCAGAGCTAGATAACAACACAAAAAGCTGCCCTATCAAGCTGTTTTCCATCATGGAAACGAGTAAGAACCAACTTATTGGTACAGATGCTAGTTTCTGATACTGAAAACTACAGAACAACCATACAGGTCTCCCAGACTAGATGAGACAACAAAAGCCTGACTTTGGAGACAACTAAACTAGGGATTTGCGGTTTTTCAAGTGGTTGTAATTCTCTTAAAAATGGTCGTACAAGAATTTCAAAAAAGCATTTTAAAGCTCAAAGCTCAAAGCTTCTAATAATAAAAATAGTTTCTAAAGTAGCGTAGTTCGTTCTGTCCTAATTAATACTGAGAACAAATTTTCTCCGAAATTTTGGTTCTTTTTTTTTGCCGGTGCCACAGCCTAACCTCCGTAGTACGTCGAGACCTGGTAAAGATGACGTGGCTTCATAACACCAATAGCTACTGTCTAAGAACCGCAACGGGAGAAGCAGCAAGAGTATATGGAGAATGTGTCTTAAGATCCGACTGGCCGACTTAGTGTTTACTTATCAATTCCTAGGTGACCGCAGATATATGTGACGAGTGCATCATTGGAATCGACTTTATGAAACAGCACGGAGTTATTTTGGACATCGGTAATAAAGTTTTGAAATGTGTAAATAAAAAAATTCCAATGGTCTATGAGCACGGAAGTACGTCGATACTAAGGACTGTCGTCATAGAAGACCTACTGACTGTACTTCCTTCTTCTGAAATGTTTGTTTCTCTGATGTACCTAAACTCTTTCCTATTAAGGCTCCTAGTCGTGTTGTGACACAAGTCTCCATACTAACCATTTCGTCACGGGCACTACAAAGGCTAAAGGCTACATTTTTCAAAACAGTTAAGCTCGTTCCCAGCAATAGCAGGAACCCAGCCCGAATTAACTTCAAAGCTCGATCGAATCAACCTTCAAATGCAGAAGAAAGAAAAACAAATTCTACTGTATTTTGAAGCTGTGAAAAGTGACAGTGTGGTTAGGTAAGGTTAGGTGGAAGTGGCTGTGACACACTTAGGCCGCAAGGGCCCATTGTGATACCACAGAGATCAGCAAGTTAATCACCTAATGATCTCAGAAACCCGATGTAAGATTAACGAGTTGATCACCCATTTATCTTCTTTATTCTTCATTATCATTACGGGACTAGCCGGTTAATCACCCGCTAGTCGAACCACGCGGAAGTTTCAATGTATTTCGAAAGACTTTTAGCGTCTATGTAAGCTAAGTCGCTAGTATCATCGATGAAGAATTCACCGAGATGAGTTTTCCTCCTATGAAGTAGTGCAGGGCATGAGCAAAGAAGGTGTTGAACGGTTTCTTCCTCTTCTTCGTCCATGCAGTTCTGCAGAAATCATTGGAAAACACACCAAGTCTTTTGGCGTGTCTTCCTATTAGACAGTGTCCAGTAAGAAGATCTATGGTAGAACCTAAAGGCTGTTCAAGGCTCACAAACTCTTCGAGCGTTTTGAGTCTACACACGGCCAAACTTTTTGGTTGCAAGGTAGTTGTTACTCTCAGTCCACATAGTGTCTGTTATCCTTTAAGCGTTTTTTCTAAGTAGGCGATTACATGTAGAGATAGTCACACCTATGTTGTTCCATTCTGAGCGTAGGGAAGTGGTCGTGCCCTTTTTTGGCTAGTTCGTCCGCCATGCAGTTGCCTGGTATGTCCCTGTGCCCCGGCACCCATGAAAGGTGAATGTTGAACTGATTTTAAATCTCCCTCAGAGACATCAGACAATTTTGGACAGTGATGGATTTTGTAAAGACAAACCAAATGAGATTTAAGGGCAGCTTGGCTGTCCGAGAAGATTCGTATATCCGTGGAGGATATGACGTTTTCTTTTAAGCCAAGATAGCACCTCCTTAATCGCCAGAATTTCCGCTTGGAACACACTACAATGATCGGGTAGCCGGAAGAAAAGACTGAGATTCAGTTTTTCTGAAGAGATTCCACTTCCTACACCTTCGCTGGTTCTTGAACCATCGGTGTAAAAGTCAATTGCTTCATTTTCCAAGAGAGTGCCATTTTCCCAAGGTTCTCTTGAAGGTATGGTTACTTGGAAATTATTGTCAAACAACAACTTGGGGGTGGTGTAGTCGGATCGATTCGGTAAGAATCTAAAGTTATCTAGAATGGTAGTGTGGCCGATTTGATTATTGGTCCACTGTGATGTAGCTCTAAGTCGAGTAGCTGAGCTAGCTGCGACTTGTTTGCTAAAGATATCTGGGTTAACCAGAGGTTTGTAGTTCGAATCCCAAATGAGGCAAAAATATTTTTCCACGCCGGCGGGTATCGCCTTTCGCGAGGAATTTTCAAGTCCTCCGTTAGTAGATTCATGGTCAGGAATACCACTTTTTAGATTAGCCGTTCAGAAAATTGTAGATCCCCTCCATTCCCTTACAGGGCATGGTTGTGTGAAATGCGCTAGGCCCTGGGGCTATTCGCTCTGTTGCGCCACCCTATTTATTTATTTTTATTTTGCACATTTGAGACTGTTTTGTGCTGTGAATTGGTAGTAGGAGTAAAAAAAACCCAATGAATCAATATTTCTCACAACTTGAATAAGAAAATTAAAAAGCCCACATTCCAATTCTAAATGTGTAAATTCTCTATCCCAACTTAATACGTACGCCAGCAACGTTCTCTTTTTCAATCCAAATCGGACACACATCAAATGCATCTAATTTGAATTGCGCTTCGGCATAAATATTCATTCGTAACTATTATGCAAACCGTCTGTGTCCAGCACAAACAAAAATACACAACAACTGACAACTACTAACTAGCCCCATAAAATATGTAACTAATCTTCTAAAATGTAAAATTGCTGAGCTCAGTTACGCCTACTTACACTTTCCTGGGACAGTCTATCTCGCATACAGCTAGCAGCTAATTCTTATTCAAATGACAATGCCAATAAACAGTTTATAGTCGATTTGTAAGTCGTGATTTTGTAATTTATTATCAAAAACAGGGCAGCAATGCGCAAATGCAAAAATTAAAAAGAATGAGAAAAATTAAAAAAAAAAAAAAAAATACTGCTCTTAAATGGTTGATCGGTGATCAGTTTAAACTGAATCAGCTAGATTATGGAAAATTGTTCAATTTCCTCCAATCTAAATAAATTCAAGTGCAATATCACACACGCCATATGGAAACCAAGTTCAATTTCCATTCAACAGTAAATGCGAGAGTTCTGTGGGTGGTGAATCTAATTAAGTTCCGGCGGAGGTGAATTAAAGCATTCGCATGCTTTCGATATGTGCGTTGTGCAGTGCAAGCGCGTGCTTTAAAATTTTTTAATGCACTAGTGACATCACCCTTATTTCCATCCTTCCGTTACGTCAGTATTGTCTGCGCAAGCGAGTAAATGCACAGACCATTGAAAATTGTGGTCTTTGGGTTTGATGCTTGAGTTTTGCAGAATCTTTTCAAGTATGACGTAAAATAAAATATTGGTGTCGCCTTGTACTAAGCCTTTTCGATATCAAGTCTCGGTGAATTCCTTACCAAAGTTCACGGATCAGCGTGAATTTTCCAAAGTCATCCTACTTAGTCGTACGAGTTTTGAAGGGATGCCGAAACTAGAAATGGTTTTGTAGAGCTCACCTCTGTAAGTATTGTCATACGAGCGGCCTTGAAATCGATAAAAGTATGACGTATTATAAAGGGTCCGCCATCTAACTTTTTTTCAACTAGTACTTATTTCGTGAATGGTAACACTTACATCATGTCTGATTTGACAGATACTTACTTACTTACTTAGGCGGGCATTACAGTTCGGGGTGAAACTGGGCCTCAACCAACATCCTTCTATAACGACTTCGATTTCGGGCGAGCTCTCTCCAGTTTCGCACTCTAAGTCGGTTGAGGTCTTCATCCACTTGATTGCGCCACATAAGACGAGGTCTTCTCCTTCTGCTATTGCTGAATGTGCTTTCGAAAACCCGACGAGCAGGAGCGTTTGGGTCCATCCGCTCTACATACATGGCCCAACCATCGTAGCCTCACGATGCGTACTCAACTGGCTATGCCCATGTCGCGGTACAGCTCGTCGTTGTATCTTCTTCTCCACATTGTCTTCGCATACGGGACCAAAGATCATTCGGAGAATTTTTCTTCCTCATCCGCTTTCGATAAGGTCCATGCTTCCGCGCCGTAAAGCAGGACTGGGATGATCAAGGTCTTATACAAGGTCACCTTGGTTTTTCTAGAGAGGGTTTTGTTTCTCAATTGCCTTCTTAACCCAAAGAAGCAACGGTTGGCAAGAGTTATTCTCCGTTTGATCTCCGCACTGATGTTGTTTTCCGTGTCTATAGCGGAGACGATGTCCTGTACTACCTCGAAGTTATGTCTGTCTATTGTGACGTTTTGTCCAATTCGTCGATGTTCTGTGTCCTTGTCAGCATATACTTCGTTTTGCCCTCATTAACCATCAAACCCATTTTTGCCGCTTCTGTTTCAATACTCGCAAAAGCACCTATGACATCACGCTTTTTTCTTCCCATTACGTCAATATCGTCTGCATAGGCGAGTAATTGTACTGACTTTTGAAAGATTGTTCCTCTGGTGTTGACGTTTGAGTTTCTTACAATCTTTTCAAGTATGATGTTGAAGAAATCGCATGACAGTTTGTCCCCTTGCCTAAAACCTTTTTCGACATCAAAGGTCTCGGTGATTTCTTTACCGGCTTTGACGGAGCAGCGTGAATTCTCCAAAGTCATCTTGCTTAGTCGTACGAGTTTTGCAGGGATGCCGAAACTAGACATGGCTCTGCACAGCTCGTCTCTGTAAATACTGTCATACGCGGCCTTGAAATCGATTAAAAAGGTGGTGTATATCGATATTATATTCTCGGGTTTTTCAAAGATCTGCCGTAATGTGAAAATTTGGTCTATTGTGGACTTCTCTGGTCTAAAACGACCTATCAAGTTGTTGACGTGGGGTCTCAGATGTTCACATATTACAGCAGACAAGATCTTATAGGCGACATTAAGGAGGCTTATCCCTCTATAATTGGCGTAATTGTGACGATCTCCCTTTTTTAGGATCGGGCATAAGATACTGAGGTTACATTCATCTGGCATGCTTTCTTCCGACCATATCATGCAGATCAGCTGGTGCATGCTGCTTTCCAACTGGTCTCCAGCTGCCTTGAAAAGTTCGGCATCAAGGCTATCTGCACCTGCAGTCTTATTTGATTTAAGTTTGCATATGGCAAGCTTAACTTCCTCTAGGTCGGGAGGACGGCATTCTTGATCATCGTCCAAGCTGAATGAGGCAATCTGCCTGAAAGCGGAATTCAGTTGCAGTCTGCGGAAGTGATCTTTCCAGATCCTCAGCAACGACTGTGACTCTATTACTTTGTTTCCCTTCTGGTCTTCACAGGCTTGAGTTCAAGACTTTGCCACCCTGGCAATATCTTTTTACCTTCTGGTAAAACTTCCGCACCTCATTCCTGTCATGTCATCTCTCAATTTTCTCTTCTCATGCTGCTTCTTTTTCTTTTTGAAAAATTGATGTTCTTGCCTTCGGATTTCCTTGTAAAACTCGTTATACTGGTCGAAATCAACCCTTGTTCTCTTTTGTATAAACATTTATTTTGTCGTGTTTGTTGTTTGGATGAGTTTGCCTGTCTGCATTCTTCATCAAACCATGGCTTTGGCTTTGGGGGCCAAGTTAGTGAAACCCAGTACATCAAAGGCAGCGGTTCTGATGGCTTGTTGGCATTGCTGCCACTCGTAAGATTGAATAAAATCTCTTGCAATTTTAGCTTTCCGACGTCATATCTCTTCACAGCGTTGGATCGCACGAGACGTGAACAGGATACCTTTATTCACATCATGGCTACAACAAGGTTAAGGTCCGAGACAAAATTGGCCCCTCGGAAAGTTTGAACATCTATCAAACTGAAAGATTGCCTATCGTCGATTGCGACATGGTCGATATGGTTTATGATCCGTTGATTTGGGGATCGTCATGTACCTTTATGAATTCTGATACGCGGGAGGCCTGAGTCCGTTTTCGGATGTTTTGTCATGTAGGCTATGCTTACCGATAATATTTCGAAAGATGTCCTCCTTCCCTAGTTTTCCGTTAAAACGCCAAGAACGATGTTCACATTATGTCATGCGTTGTATCTGTTGTCTGTAGTAGTCGACATAGAAGATGTCGCAGTTTTTCATCTTCTCTATGCCCGCGCCCTCCCCATTCCATCGTACTTCTTGGATAGCGGTTATGTCTGCATTGTAACAGTACAGGGCGTCCGCTAATTCTCCAGCTGCACGTAATCAGTTAAGGGATCTTACGTTTGTGCAGATCCGGAGATGTCTGTCCTTTTGTCCATTGCTTGGAACGTCAACGTTGAAATCGTTATTGTTATTCGAAGCTGTTAGGTTAGGTTGAAGGTTAGGTTGATTGGGAGTAGCAGCCACAAGTGGCAGCATCTCACTTTGATCTCAAGGATCCATTGCGCTCCTCGGGAAACAGCGGATGAGGGAGTGGGAAGATTGCAGAGGTAGAGGGTTGGGCTGGTGGCTGGGTTATTGGGTTAGAGAACCCCCACTGAACCATTTGGAGCCCTGTATAAATTTCAGGATGCTGTTCAATGCGAGTTTAGAGATGTCACACAGTTCGTCGAAGAAGAATTCTCCGTGGGCTTTTTTCTTAGTGTGGGCCAAGCTAGGACACTCACTCGAGTTTGCATCCGCTACATAAGTCGGATGTGCTAATGCCCATTTTTATCATGTGGGAACCCAACGAGTTGTGGCCCGTGAGAATACCAATCAATGTCTGCTAAGCTGGAGTAGAAATTCTGTTTTTTTTTTTGGAAATATCTGGCCAAAGGCTTCTGGATTCGGCATGTTTCTAAATACGACCACCTGGCATTGGCAGTTTTTGGAAAATTATGTTTGATTCTGTCTTTTTCTTGTTCTAGTGGCTTTAGAACTGAGGTGTTCGTTTCGCTGGATTCCAGTGCTGACCCGATTTCAGCCAGTTTATCCGCCATTTCATTACCGATTATATCACGATGTCCTGGAACCCAGATTAAATTTACGGTGTTTGTTGAGTCTGAAATTACTGCGACAGCTTTCTACGAATCTGTATTTTGTGATAATGGATGAGACATGAGATAGTTTTAATGGCCGCCTGACTGTCTATGAAGATGTCAATATTTTTGGCGATCAAGTTTTGCGTAGCCAGGTGTTTTGGGGCTTCACACACTGCATTCGCGTGCGTTGGTTGCTTCGCTTCCGTGTAGTTTGGAGGGCCAGGTACTTTTGAAGGCACCTTGGACATAAAGTTTCAGATAATCCGGTGTCATTACTGCTAATGAAGTTTCAGAGCTGCCATTGGCTTTTCGGGAGCTCATCCGCTACAATCTCTGCTTCAATACCATTTCCCAGTATTGAAAGACCCCAAAAGTCTTTCCAGTGAATGATTTATGCTTTTTGACTGCTGAAGTCCACCGTTGGTTTTGTAAGTCGAATTCATCCGCCCTGACATTCGCCATAAGCTCTATAAGACGTCAGACTACTGAAATTTGGGCAGTCAGTCATTACTCGCAGGGTATTATAATTTTGTACTATTATTCTGTTACATAAGCTCTTGATGTTTATTTCATTGAAGTCTAAAACTGCAAGTTAAACAACTGGAAACTAGCGATTCATCTTATCAAATCACATTCCTTGTACGAGACTATTTATATCTTTTAACCTTGTTAATGAAGAGATGTCTGTTTGCCATGCGCATATATTTGATTCACGTCTAATCTTACCCAAAAGTCACAAGAACAAAACATTTTTCTTCATTTTCAAAAAGCATCACCACTCACTTATCTGCAATTATTATCTCCGCATCCATAAATCTTCCCACCAAAGTGTCTTGACACGCAAAATAAAAGATCCCGCTTGCTTTAATCAAATTAATTACGCCAGCATGAGCATGTGTGTCTGTGACAAACGAGATCACAAGACGAACATGAGTAAAGACAATAGGTGCCCATATCAAGTACAGTTCCCCAGTCCCCACCGACCGACACAACGATCGATGTGTGTAATTTACAATTATCAAGCAAAAACATTAGCACTTTTCACCCTCGCACTTAAGAGATTATTTATTTGACCTTTGCATTGTTAGAGTTCAAGATTGTTTCCTAAGAAGACGGCAAAATGATTGCGATCGTTTTGTTTTCATTTTTGAATTTTCATCCCGAAAAGTATGCCCAAAGGCACTCAATGTGATCGTGATACATGAGTTCAAAAAAACTAGTTGCATACTCTTAGGACAAAAACAACGACATCGACCTTAATTACGATCTAAGGTATAAATCTGAAAACAATTGAAATTCCTATGAGTTAGTCTGTTGTCGTCCAATCAGGGACAAGGAATAGAAATTTGTGCCTTAAAAAGCTAAGGATTATTT
This sequence comes from Melanostoma scalare, assembly GCA_949752695.1. Lineage (NCBI taxonomy): Eukaryota > Metazoa > Arthropoda > Insecta > Diptera > Syrphidae > Melanostoma > Melanostoma scalare. Next base: position 141,699,941 of record OX456986.1, read on the forward strand.
CACTGATTTCATTGTTTTAATTTTCCTTTTGCAGAAGCCGCAACTTCCGCCCAGGAAGCATGAGAAAAATCCGTCGGCGGGCTGTACTCAAAAACGGAGAATGCAACGTCCTACAGAAAAACTTGGCAAAACGTAGACTGCGCTTCCTGCAGGATATTTTCACAACCCTCGTTGACAGTCAGTGGAGGTGGACATTGTTGGCTTTTACTTTGAGTTTCATGCTTTCATGGGGATTGTTTGCAGTGATTTGGTGGCTCATTATGTTCACCCATGGAGACTTTGAGGAGCTTCATCTACCTGACAATCAGGGTAAGTGTTTTTTGTGCTTTATCTTAGAATTTCTATTTCAACAAAACTTCACTTTTCAGAGGAGAGTGGGTGGGTGCCATGTGTCTCCGCTATTCACTCATTCACGTCCTGCTTCCTATTCTCGATCGAAACTCAACATACCATCGGCTATGGTGGTCGCGCCACCAACGAAGAATGTCCCGAGGCAGTGTTCATGATGTGCTTCCAATCCATTTACGGAGTCATGAGCTCAGCGTTTATGGCCGGCATTGTGTTTGCCAAGATGACTCGTCCTAGACAGCGAACACAGACATTGCTATTTTCAAAGAACGCTGTGATATGTCAACGGGATGGCGCATTATCGCTGATGTTTCGTGTTGGAGATATGCGCAAGAGTCACATCATTGGTGCCAATGTTCGATCCCAGTTGATTCGTACAAAGACCTCGAAAGAGGGCGAAGTGATGACACAACACTTCACGGAACTGGAAGTCGGCTCTGATGAGTGTGGAGCTAATATTTTCTTCATCTGGCCGATGGTGATCACTCACAGAATCAACGAAAACTCTCCACTCTTCAATATGTCAGCTACAGATCTGATTCAGGATAAGTTTGAGATCGTTGTGATTCTTGAGGGAACAGTAGAGTCTACCGGTCAAACCACCCAAGCTCGGTCGAGTTATGTTAACACTGAAATTCTTTGGGGACATCGATTTGACCCAATGGTCGCCTACAACAAAGACAAACAGGCGTACGAGATCGATTACCAGCGTTTCAATGAAACCACTCAGGTTGACACACCCTTGTGTAGTTCCAGGGAACTAGGCGAATACTACAAGATTCAGGATGGACTTAGGACGCCTGGTAAAATGTCTCAACAATGTCTTTGATTGTGGTCTTTTCATTTTTGTTTTATTAGAAAAAACTACGTTCACAATACGTCAGCTGTCCTTGAATCCATCTGAAAATTCTGCATCAACTTAGAGTTTTTTTTTTTGTTTTAATTTTATCTAATTTTTTTTTGAGAGAGGCTTTGCTTTGTGTTTTTGTAAATTGTGTTCGTTCTTGTCCTTGTTCCTGTCCCAGTGAATGTCTTGTTGGTTTGTAAGTCCGATAACCTTATGCACAGTGAACTTGGTTTGGCTTTAAGTCTGACTCAACACATCATCAGCATGCTGCTCATGAACTCAAATAACAAATTTTTAACTCAAAAGTCATATACTCTTTGAATCTAACAAACAAGGGTCAGGTCTTGACTTAACTCAGACAAGGCTCATTGTGCATGAGGTCTTAACAAACTAAAATCGATCAATTGCAATTATATCGAAATTCTCCAATGTTTTTTTCAGAGAGTTGGAAGGATTTTATGAGACAGTATCCACTCATCATAACAAAACCACGTACACCAGAGAGGAAATCGTTTATTTGGAGAACGAATACTACGAATCAACTACGATGTGATATGTATTTGAATGGATTGAGGCCGAAGTTGTAGTTTGTTTTAATTTTTATTTTTAGGACTAAGCTAAGCTAAGGAATGTTGTGTAGTGAATAATAAAAATATGAACAAATGTTTTTTGCACGTAGTTGATTCTACTTCAATTAGATGTGAGCTATGTCACTAAAATTGTACGAATTTAAGCTTCGAGGAGCGTCCAAAGCATTTTCAAACCGTTTCATTGGTGCAACAAGATCGCCTATCATAATATTAAGAAATGACAGCCGCTTTTCGATTTAAGACGTAGGACCACTCAAGAAGCCCTCAAATGTCAAAACTACCATTTTCCTCAAGAAATACTTTTATGAGCCGAAGGTGGGTTTCACTCACTCAAAAAAAAAAAAAAAAAAACAAGTAAAACTTAGCAGACACAATTTAGGGTTTTCTATTGGTTCTAAAAATGAGTGAATCCCCGAATGAAACCAATGCAAAACGACATAGGGCGAAATACACTCAAATAATGACTCAAAATAAGACTTCCACTGATCTTGAACTCAGAATAAATTTAAAACTCCAAGTGAAATGAAGTCAGCTGGTATATCAGGGTGGTCATTCCGTAATTTTCACATACGATCATCGTCTATTTTTGAATTTTTGAAACCAGTATTTTCTGAGCTCCCGATTATGCTCCCTCTCCCATCCCTTTCTGTAGGAAAATGGGCATGAAATATATAGCCTATATAATTTCGGAGGCTCTATATTATAACCTCTGATCTAAATTTCATTCAAATCGGTTCAGTTGTTTTGGAGCATTTTCAATACAAACAAACAAAAAAAAATTTCCTTTTTGCAATAGTCTACAGATAAAAAACGTCTTGGAGGTCTTTTAAGGCAAAGTTTATATTTCGGGCTAAACCTTACACTTACCTACTCGAATCTAACAAAAAGACTAATTTGCTTTTAGTATTTTTGTTAGATATAAATGGCTTATTTCTTAAAAACCTGACTTAAACCTTTCTTTGGGATTATACAGTGAATCACCTATACAATTTCCTTGCGACTGGTTGTTAAGGTTCTAGCTCGAGCTTATTTTTGAATCTAACAAAAAGGAAATGTCTATATGCGCCGACAGTAAGGGCCATGCTAGGCTGTGTAACACAACCTTAATCGAGTCTTTTGAGGGGAAAAAACAAATCGTGTCGGTTCGTTTAAAACGAAATCACAATGTCTCATGAAATCAATCGTTTGAGTTGAAAGTCTTTTGGTGTTGCCAGAATTCACGGGTATGTTGGCTGGAAAACAAACTACACCATCCTTTTTTGACCCTCCTTAATAATCTTTGTGGAACAACGTAGCGATTCATATGAGTATTGCTAGATGTTGGACCAGTGTATACCTCAAAACGTACCACGAGGTCTGATATGGATGGCCCTCTAACAGCGAGGAGCTGCGAAGCCCTATGTGCAAATAATGCAGGATATGCACAAAAGAGCAGTGACGATGGTAAAATGTTATGCTCGATCTACCAAAGTATTCCTTATCACAGTAGATGTACTTACTCTAGAATTTGAACCAGGAAAGGATTGTTATCGGATCTTTACTGATAGTTACAAGGCCGATGATGGATCTGGCGTTGCATTGGTGCCTTTGTAGAGAGCGATGACATAAAATTGCATGCCTCATTACGCACATAACGTTTGTCTTCCTATTGGAGACGTTTGCTTACCAAATGGCTTTATGCTACGTTACAAGGAATGACATTGTGGGGAGAAAGTATTTGTGTCTGCAGTGAAGTGACAGCCAAGCTGTACTTAAGGCTCTACTCAACCATCTTACTACTTCGAATGCGATATAGAAATCCAAGACTTCTCGAAATGCAAAAACAAAATTGTTTGACTCTTGAACGGCCATCGCAGCACAATTTGAAGTGAGATCGCTCATAAACTTGCAAAGAGACCTGAATTAACGCTTGGTACGCTGGTTTCCTCGGCGTGTGCTTCATTTAAGTATTAGATCTGCCAAGTGTAGGTACAACAGTAGATGGCATGCCTTCATTCAATGCGGATAGACTAAATGTGTACTCCCCAACTAAAATAATTAGTCTTAAAATATTTTGCTAACCTGTAACCGAGAAGTCTGTGGAAAGTTTGTTGACGTTACCACGGGATAAGTCAAACATTTTCTCGAAACAGGTTTACAGATACCCGGCGCGGCGGCCGGCGCAGACACATAGTGAGAGCTGGTTACCTAGCTGGTTACCTAGCATCTTCTGGCGTTTCTATGAACTTCTGAAAAGGAATAACAAAGGAACGTTGTTATCTGGTAGTGCAATTGACCGATATTGGGGTCTCATCCCACACTTAGTAAATATTTTAAAAACATCTGGTGGAGAAAAAAAGCTTTTATCAAGGACGATACCTGCGTTAGTTTAAGAAGTTAATTGAAGTTACATCATTGGATGGAGTCCCGTGAAGCTTTGTGTTCCCTTGCAAAAATTAGGAGTAAATAATTATTGGGGCATTGGTCAAGGCTGCACTTTGACGTCCATTTTAGTAGTTTATTATGAGCGGCTCCGTAAGAATTTGAGCTTGCTTCGCAGATACCGCAGTGGATGCAAACAGCGTATACAATCACATTGAATACCATGTTTCGAGTTCAATAATTCACGACTATGTTATATATTAAAGGGGATAGGAGAGCACTCACTACCTTACGAATGCTTGAGTGTAGTCATTTATTTGATCAATTAAGTGTCAAGCTGTTGCGGAACACAGCGCTTAAATTGCTTGAACTTGAACTACGAAATTGAAATCAACAGACATATTTTGTTTAATGAGTCTTAACAACATCTTGACAGTTTTTAGCTGAAAAAATCTCCGTCAGGAAAAAAAGTTTACTCCAAACGAGAGTCTTAAGTTCTCTGCTTCTTATATTACAGTCTCTAGACTTACAGCTAGAATGTAAAATAACTGAAGGTCAATCATATCAACAGCATCTTTGCTGACGAAGATGCCGAAGTGCTTGACGTAAACGTAGAGTTTTTGGAATGAAATTGGTGGGTATGACTACCGCACTTGTTCAAAAAAGTTATTTGAATGGAGAATCATAAGGACATCAAATAGGTTTTCCGAGGATATTGCCCTTCGCAAGCAACTGGCAGATCCTCCGATAGTGATTTTACTTCCCTAAAAAGCGCTCTCTCACTTAGTCGTATAAAGTCGGGAAAAGTTTGTATGTCCTTTAGCATACTAATGAGTGAGTATTGATTAAGAACAAGGTATGGTTGTGAAAGTCCCTGGGATCTTCGAGCCCTATTGTGTCACTGTGTTTGTTTATAATTTTTTAAGTATCATTTGAAGCAGATAAGTGGGAGAACTGTGAACCCCTCTTTTTATAGCAATACTCATAGCGCTGTTTATTTATTTATTCGCTTAATTTAAGCTATGTAACGATATTTAAACAAACTAAATATAATAGCTTAAATCTACCTTAAAAACTAAATCTGTTTGTGGGATTATGAATGATTAGAGTACAAATTTCTTTAAAGGGAAGATATACTTTTGTTAAAGTCGAGGATGTTTTGTGAACTAGTGGCTAAACGTAACATAGGATTAATAGGGTTGAAATGCCCATACTTAGTGCCAGTGGCGTAGCTAGGAAATTTTTCGGGGGTTTTTTTTTTCCAATTTATTGATATACAATAATAAAGTGCTGAAAATAAGAAGATATGAAAATACACGAAATTATAAATCAGTTCTTCTCTGCTTTGCGCGAATCATTCGATAACTTCTTTCACCTTAATGTCAATGTGCCTGTTAATGCTCATAAGAGCAAGCCCATTCAGCGATCTTCGCCTGTAGAATTCCTAATCCAATATTTTAGACGCCTCAACGTGGAAAAACTACGCTCGCTGCTTGTAATGGTCGCAGCCAATGTTGCAGCTATTTTCAGAAACTTGAAAATGTTTGGAAAAAGTGCATCGTTACAAAGATTTAATGATTCTATAAATGTCTTTGGTTGAGTTTCTGGCCCAACCCAACGTTACACTTCATTTATTACGGTTGAAGCAGCTGCCTCAGTCGCTGTTGGCCATTGATTCATTATTACTTCCACGGTTTCATCAATATTCTCAACGTCTTTCCTGACCAATTTTTCAGGGATGGTATTTCCGATTATTGACAAAATTTTTTTGTGTTTCGCAAATCTGTCAGATATGGATGATATGAAGTGATCCAGGAAAAGTATGAATATTGATATACGGTAATAATCTTCTGCTGAGCTGCTTTGGTAATTTTGTCGGTGTTTTTGACGATGCACAATCCTGGAAACCTCAATTTTTTCTCCTATAGACTCGGCTATTTTTTCAGCATCAGCGAATTTTCGTTTTACATTCCGATGATGATGAGTAAAAGTTTGAAAACAAGGACACAGTTTAGCTGAGAATTATGTTCCACAAAACTGTTTGCGCTCCGTCAAAGTGACATTGAGTGCTCAGTGAGATTTTTCTTTGTGGAACTGGCGTAATAGATCAATGTGATTGAAGCATTGTATTGATTTATCATACATGGACTGCTAGTTGGATTAATTCTCTATACAAAAGTTGGATAATAATGATTGCACTTATTTTTGGTTACACTAACCCAGGGTTTCCCAAACTATTTTGAGCAACAGACCCCTTTTCCAAAATGAACTGATACCGTAGACTTGGGGGTCAAATTACTTTAAAAATCCTGTCTCGAGTTTTTTACTTACTTTTATTGGTACCTATTAGGTAAGCGAGTTTCGCAGTAGTGCAGAAAGAAAATTTTTTGAGATAACAATAAAACATGACGTTACGATGATAGCAGGTATGAAATTCAATAAACATGTAGTGTAATTCATAATTTAGTAATGCAGGTTTTTAGAAATCGTGCTCTTATTTGAGAACAAATAATAAATTCATGATTTGAAAAATTAATGCGATGGATAGATCTAGCTAGATCTGGTTTAATATAGGTAATTTGCAGCCTTAAGTTCCCGCGTTCGTTGACTTTCAAACGGTTTCTTTTTTTCGTCAAAATGTTTGCAACCACGCTAAAGTCTTTTTTAACAAAATATGATGATGGGAAAGCGATGAGATATTTTTCAGCAATGTTCCACAATGCAGTATATTGAGTTTCAATGCTGCGCTGCAACCAGAACTTCTGATAGCCTTCGTTGAACTTAAGCTTAAGCTCTTCGTCAGTTTGGATGGTGATCAAATCTTCTTGCATTATCACATTGATTTCTTCCATGGCTATTATACTGTACGAATTTATTACCCAATCAGGAATTTGTAAGTTCAAAAGATCCTCAAACCTTTTGTTAAAATCTTTGTGAAGTGATCTTGTTTTGATCAAGTAAAGATCGGTCATGTAATCCGTCATAGAATTTTTCAGATTTTCTTCCAAATTCGGATCTTTTTCATTTAGAAACTAAAACACAGACCCAAAAATAGCTGAAAATATTTTAAATTGAAAATTTATTTAAAATAAATTTTTCTCCATGGAATAGCTTTGTCGGTAAAAAAAAACGTTCCACTGCCAGAAAAATGGATTCTCCTCTGGTATCAGTTTCCAGATATAATGGTAAAAAGCAGCTCTCGGTGCATATTTTCATCTATGATATATCGAAGGTATCCTACCAACAGACTTTCATTGCCGGGTAATGTAGACTCGTCTAACTGGAGAGAGAATCTCTTGGCCTGCAATAAATTGCATAAAATGTTTTCCACGTCGCGACCCATCTCGTCTATTCGTCTCTTAACGGTGTTATTACTCAAGGATATTCTTTTTATAATATGCATCTTGAGCGGGCTTATGCAATGCATTGTTGAGGACCTCTGCAATGGCTGGTAAAATAAGTTGCTCTCCAATTGTGAGAGGCTTCGCCTACTTCGCTTTTAGCAGAGATATATTGTAGGACGCTCGCAAGCCATCAACGTTTTGCATAGGACCGTGATAAGTGGTCCTCCATTTTTGAAGGCTTCATGGCATCGTTACTAAATACTTTTTCACATATGAGACACGTCGGCAAGTGTTGATTTGATGGAGATGAAATAAATCCAAACTTTATGTAGTCCAAACTGTACCTACTGTCTCCTTTTTTTTTCGTGTCTGGGATCACACCGCCAATCTTAAGTAAAAATGTTTAAAACTACTACTTATGTATAATATCACAATTATACAATACTATGTCAATTTTTTTATACACATGTTTAAAATGTCTCATTAAACTTTTCCAGCCGTATTTATTAGATTTCCCTAAATAGCTCTGAACGGATGAATAGTTATGTAGTGAATAGCACTCTATTCTACGTTGCATAAATTCTTATTTATAAACCTATTATAGCAATTATGTGTATTTTCTACCTATTGAACAGCTGGTGCGTAAGAAAACCACCAAAAAGGAAAATCCCAGGTATACTTCACTATCGAAAACAAAACGGTCCCTGAAATCCATCTATGTATCCGCCGGCGTACTAACAGTCCCCTGTCATTTCAAAATAGCGAAGACACAAATTTATTCAGTCTCTATACAACCTAAATCGGCGTTCAGCCTATGTTACGTTCAGAAAGTTTTATAAATAAGGTTTTCTTGTTCAGAGATATTATAAGAGGAACATAGCGCTATTCACTCCCTATTATTGGTTTATAAATAAGGCTGTTCATTTTTAGAATGGCAAAAGTAACGCAACACTATATTTGAAGTTTAAAATAAGAAAATGTGTTAAGGGGGTCGATTGAAAAACTTTTCGACCCCCCAAATCCAGATTTCGTTTTTCTCGACCCCTAAGAAACCGATATCGACCCCAAGGGGCTACGCCACTGCTTAGTGCGGTGAGTAGGAAGGCTATAAAAAGGGATGTATATATTAGGTTGCGTGAATTGGTATTCAGGAACAGGTTTTTAAGAAGTGCGGGGGAGTCGATGTCGCCAGTTATTAATTGGTGCACAAAGAGTGTGTCGGCAACATCGCGACGTCTATTTGTGTAAGGTTCGTTGTGGTTCATCTGCCTTTTAAGAAACCATGCTGTAGTGGGGAAACAATTGACTTGCAATGGAAATTAAGCATATCATAAACTATACTTTCAAAGAGTTTGGGAGTTGCTGAGAGTTTAGCAATGGGACGGTAGTTGGAAATTTAATTTTTGGAACCTTTTTTGTGAATAGGGAAATTAAAAGAATATTTTCATGCTGTTAGAAAAACAGCTTGTATGAGCGAAAGTTGAAACAGATTTGTAAGCGGTTCACATAGATTGTGTTGATGCATTTCTTAACAAATATGTAGGGGATACTGGACCAGGAGAGAAGTCATATTTTAGGGAGTTGATTTTTTCGTAGACAGCGTCCCGACTAACCCCTAGAGAAACAAGACTGGTGTTCGAACTGTTTGTCAGATAACTGAACTAATTAGACAGACTAAAAAATTTGCAAAAAGGTTAGCGATAAATTGTGAATCAGAAGAAGTTCAAGTGTCAAGAAAATTAAAAGAAAGAAGAAGGCCGTCAGATTTTCTCTTAATATTTATATATTGGTAGAAACATTTGGGCTCGAAAAGAAGACTGGTCTGCATTTTATCGAGTTAATCATGATAAAGAGAATCACTGAGGGCTTAAAATTTGAAGAAATCTTGTTGGTAATTTGTTTAATCAATAGTTGTTCTTGATTTAATGAACCCATAATTTATTTCTAAGATTACGGAGTGATCGCAATTCTTTTGCATACCAAGGGGAAGATAACGAGCAATTCTTTTGAGGGAAATGGGGAACACATTGGATGAGACATTCGAAGATAGCCGTGTAAAAGAAAGTAAGCGCAATGTTGATGGGAGTGAAAGAGTTTATAAAATTCTTGAATTCAATATGGCTTATTAAACTATTAAGTTCATTGATCAGCTTTAAGAAAATTAAACAGGAAAATCGCCCGATTTTTTAATTTTATTTTCTCAAATACTCAAAAATTAAAATTTTTTAAGTTTCTTTTTTAAACAAAATTTTTTTACTAAATTCTAAAAGTAAAATATCATCTCCTAACTCCGGAAAACCATATCTCTACTTTCTAATACTTCAACCTTAATTGAAGTAAACATTTTCCATCGCCCGCTGCCTCTACAATCAATTTCGAACAGAGCATTTGAAACGGAATTCAAGAGTATACATATAATGATTCTGAGATTATCTAGAGGTCATTGGTTCCATTACCTTAAATCACTTGAGAGAAAGGTGTCAAGGACCAACAACTTTATGGCAAGCAAAAATTGTTTGGCTGTCTAGTAGAAATGTACAACGATTTACTAAGCTCTATTCCTGAAAAGTTGGGACTTATGTCGCATCTTCAACGGAAAAAAGTTGGCACTTATGTCCCGATGGCATGGGACATAACTCCAAAATCGAAGTTTTGACTTTTGTCTCACTTGAGTAGGACATAATCATAAAGGAACATAATAATCATCCTAGTTTGCCTCTTTTCAAGTATCTGAACATTCTTCCCTTACGGCATTTATACTGTTTCAAAGTGTTAAAAGTTTTTTTCTTTAGATCTGGTAATCTTAACTCTAGATTTCTTGACAGTCATAACTTGCGAATAAATTCAATGAACTTGGTTCCTATAAGAAAAGAGACGAAAAAGAAACTCAAAGAAATGACTCGATGTGAAAGTTAAGACCCTCAGATTGGAAAACACATCCACTCTTTTATGTACAATGTAAGAGTGCATTTGTATTAGCCTGCAATAAACAAATAACAAAATTTATTATGGAAATTGGTAGATCAACCTTAGTGCTCAATGGTCATCATTTGTGTTTGCAAAAAAATGTTGAAGCTAAGAATAATCCGAGGACGACAAAACAGCAAAATTAAAAATAATAATATACTAGTGTAGCTACTCAGCGTTAGAAATAAAGATCGAGTGTAATATTTAACGTCTTTGTTACTCACTTAATTCAGGATGCTGCCTCTCCTCTAAAAAAATTTCACATAAACCCGAATTGCATTTTCAAAGTTTCTCAAAAAATTTAAACTCATAATAGGTTTGATTAAAATCCATGTTCAGAGCCAAGTGAATTGATACGATCATTTAAGCATAAGGAAAGAAGGGCACAGCCGTTACGCCCAATATCCATTATGCACACATATGCAAGCCATAACTCCATCAGTTTAGCTTTAGTACCTACTGCCGGATCTCACAGCCCATAAATAATGGAAAATGTGCTGTAAAAGCGTGCAACAAATCGCCCTGGGATAAGTTGCATATTTCTTTTTTTTTTTTTGTATTGTATTTTGTGTGTGTGTCAGTTTTTTTCTTATAATTTTTGCAGGACAACAGCGCTACAACATGAATAAGAACAAAATAACGTTTTATATCTCACTTTAGTGCGGTGAGTTCTTATCGCAGATGAAAAATTACCAAAACGCACGTTAAACTGTAAATTCGGAAAAAGAACAAGACAAAGAGCAACAGAAGAGAAGAATGATACCGCTAAATGGTAGGACAGGACAGGCCGACAGAGTGGCAGCGTTCGTTACGCTGTGATACTGCTGCTCCCTGTGAAGAGAAACATTGTTTTTGTTGTCTCAACTCATTTAAGGATGGCAATATGGCATATTATATGGCAGGTTTATAACGACCACCCTGAGGCAGCGCGGTGAGAATGCAATTTATTGCATCGATGATTGATTATAATAATTTATTGATAAATTATATTATCGCTGACAATGTAGAGAGTTGAGTTTATTTGTTAGGTACCAATAAAAATTAAGTTAACGATATCAAAGGAGTGGGACAACAAATATTGAGAGTGCAGCGTACATGAATTAGGAGAATAAAGAATTTTTAGTTCAAAATATTCAAAGTCGGGTAGTGGAACCAGAACCAGTAGCCAGCCCCCTAAGAGAATTTTCTCACAAAAATCTACAATTCTTAACCGATTTTGTCAATTTTTTTAACTAATTGCTCTTTAAGGTTTTGTTAATCGATACTCAACCACTAAAAGTTAGTCAACCAATGTTAAGCAGATTTTATTTAAAATTTTTTGAAAAAACCCAGCTGTTTTCCAGTAGCTGGCCCCATTGTATCCCAAATACGGCCACCGATGCTCCTATATCCGGCCACCGCTATTGAAAAGAACTATAAATTAATTCAACAATTCAAAATATATTTATTTTAATGAAAACAAAAACAATTCATAAGAATTCAACAAAATGGCTTATTTCTTAAAATTATTGACAAAACAAAAAAATATCAACTTTATTTAGAAACTCTTAATACTAAAAAAAAAAAATTAGATTCATTAAAAACAAAAATAAATGAAATTCATGAAAAATATCAACTTCGAACATCAACAGACGAATTCGGTCAATAGAGCGTCGTTGGACGACATGTGGCACAAAGGGGTACACTTTAAGTGATACCACTCTGCACACTTATCACAGCCTATGTTTTTCATGCCTTCATCTTCCACGTCAGTAAGGACATCTTCCTCACACGTAGGATATTTCGGAGTTTTTTTGGTTTTTGTGTTCTGTTTTTTCTTTTCATCTATTTTGCTAAGACGCTCAAGCTTTTTTCTTTCAATATCCTCAGCTTTCTTCTTTTTGGCATCCTCTTTGCTCTTTTTGAATGTCTTCTAGGCTGGAGAGGATATTGCTGATGGTGGCCTTTCGACAATTTCAGCTCTTTTCCTTTTGTACGGAATCGGCCTTGGACAGAAGAGATATTTTTCGAAAGATGCCGCTTTCGAGTTAAAAGACCATCAGTTTCGAGATGGTATGTACCCTCAATGTTCTCCACTATACTCTTTTCGACCTCATTACAATTGCTGCTGTTGTTCTGTCTTTGTAGAGCCTGGGTAATGATATCGTTTACTACTTTGTAAGTCTATGTTTTTTTTTTTGCGGAATTCATCTTTCAGGTGGGTTGTTAAAAGTTTTAATTCATCAAAGGTTTTGTCGGAAAAACTCTTTAAGACACCACCTGAATGGACAGCTTCATTCACGCCTGCATCTGTTTCAACATCAATTCGAAAACTGCCAACTAGGTCGCAAATAAGATCGCCGCTAGGAACACCACCAAAGCTAATGCCAGAACTGCCTTCAACATTGCTTCTGTCATTTTCCCTTTCCAAAACATTTTGGACACACTTGGTGTAGTCGATAGCATTCCGGATTGAAAGGAAATAGACCACATTTTCGGAAAGGGTTTTGAATGATGACAGTTCTGTCTTTGCACTCCAGCACTTCACCTAGAACATCGTAAAATGTTTCTTTATTGATGGTCATACCATCATTTCGCTTCTGCCATTTTTTTAATATGTGCTTATAGTCCGATTTCAGGACCTTTAAAGCACCCACGTCCACTGGCTGCATTATGTGCGTTGTATTAGGTGGGAGAGCATAAAGAATAATACTGTTTTGCGCTGCAGATATCGCTTAGCTCCAAAGACATTATGTGATGAATAACCGTCCACAAAAACTTCACTTTTTAAAAGCCAGCTGTGAAAACCTTCCTCAACATATTGGAGAAATGTCTCACTCCTTATCCAGCCCTTTTCTGATTTTCCAAAAACCCAATCAGGCTTACTTTTTTCAATAGTTTAAAGCCAGCCAGGGGATCTCTTATATGGCAAGACGACCATAGAAGGAAGCATTATTCCACTGACTGAAAACGTCAACAAAACAGTTAGGAAATCTTTTTCGTTTGCAGATTTTATTTGGTGATGGTTCTTATAACCCTTTGACGATATTACATTTCCAGTTTGGCGTTATACTAAATCCCGTATCGCCCGCATTGAAAATCCTTGAGGGATCTTCCAGGATATCTTCAACACCTCTCCTCTTCCAAAAAATTTTGCAATCCGCCGAACCACTTCCTGATTTCCTGCTTTGTTATTGCAGCTCTTGATTTGGTCATAAATTCGGGGTCCTAATGCTCAAATTGGGATGCCGTTTGGATAAGATCCTCCTGCTTTTGTGGAAAACCACACTTAGCCAAAGTAATAAAACTGGCTTACTACTTTGGCTAAGTGTGACCAGCTTAGCTTCCTCTTCTGACGACAGAACGGTGCAAAGCCCTTTTTTCCTTGCCTCGCCCAAGAACCTTCCATGGACTCGGTCCTGAAGAGTGGTTCTCGGGATAGAAAAATATCGCGAGGCTTCCCTAATAGCCATTTTATTATTCCTTATTTCAAATAAAGCTGTAGCCAAATCAGCATCGGTGTACGCAACGACAAGCTTTTCTCTTGGTTGCTAGGAGCTCATTTTGCTGAAATAACTTTTATATAATAATTGATTTAGGCTTTTTTAATTTTAATTATGTTTGTATTCATAAATAATAAATTAAGAAACAAGGGTCCTTTATTCGGTCGCCTTGTTTCGGTTACAAAAAGAGCGGCCGAATACTAGACACAAGCATTTGAAATCTATTATTCTTTGTTTGAAACGTTTGTTAAGGTCCTATCATAATTTTTTTTTGCATTTTTCTCAAAAAAAAAAAAAAAACTGTGTCCCTCCCACTATCATTGCATGCTATGCCGCCACCATTCCCAAGTTACATTTTTACTCTCATAAGATGCTCCAAGAGCTTTACTAGACTTATTTCTGGGAGTAAAAAGCAGTCTTATAGAGTTCTCCTAGATTGTTATGAGACTGTTATAAGCCTTAAATGGCCTAATTATAGGAGGCTCTTGGCTACTCATAGCAAGAAATAAAGTCTCTTTGCGATATTTGTTATTTTTTTAACAGAGTCTATGTCTTCTTATGAAATGACAGATTTTGAATCAAATGGCTCTGGAATGAATCTAATAAAGCTCGCTTCCTAAAAGAGCAGCTAAAACGAGAACGGAATATTTCTAAACTTCAAAAAGTCATAATACCTTCCTCATTTAACATTTTTTCGAAAGAAAGAAACAAACTGCTATTTTATTTTTGTTTGTATGTCTTGTTAAAAAAACTGATAATAGTGTGCGATAATACTTATATTTTGAAATGATTCTGATAAGTCAAGGCGATGCATATAACATATAAATTGTTTGAAGCGCCTTCGCATTAATGCATATTTTAATATGCTTTTGGTTATGCAAATCCTATAATAAGACTTAAAGCAATAATGATTTCATAAGGATCCTATAACAAGACTTTTGTTATTTGAACTCTTGGAGCATGCACCAGCTGATCTACATGATATGGTCGGAACAAAGTATGTCCTACGAATGGAACCTCAGTATCGTATGCCCGATCCTAAAAAAGGGAGATCCTCACAATTACGCCAATTATAGAGGGAAAAGCCTCCTTAATTTCGCCTATAAAGTCTTGTCTGCTATAAAACCCGAGAATATAGTATCGATATACACCATCTTTTTATGGATTTAATGGCCGAGTATGACAGTATGTATTTCCAGAGACGAGCTGTAAAAAGCCATGTCTAGTCTAGTTGTACGACTATGCAGGTTGACTTTGGAGAATTCGCGATGCTCCGTCAAGGTCGGTAAAGAACTCACCGAGGCCTTTGATGTCGAAAAGGCTTAAGGCAAGGCGAAAAACTGTCATGCGGTTTCTTCAAAATCATTCTTGAAAAGATTGTAAGAAACTCAAACGTCGACACCAGAGGAACAATCTTTCAATGGTCAGTACAATTTCTGGCTTACGCAGACGAAACTGACGTAATAGGAAGAAGGGAGCGTGATGTTATAGGTGCTGCTTTTGCGGTTATTGAAACAGAATCGGTAAAAATGGGTAAGATGGTTAATGAGGGCAAAACGAAGTATATGTTGTTATCAAAGGTCAAACAAGGACACAGAATATCGACGAATTCGACAAAATGTCACAATAGACAGACATAACTTCGAGGTAGTACAGGACTTCGTCTGCCTAGGATCTGCTGTAGACACGGACAACAACATCAGTGCGGAGATCAAACGGTGAAGAACTCTTGCGAACCGTTGCTTCTTTGGGTTAAGAAGGCAATTAAGAAAAAAATCCTCTCTAGAAAAAACCCTTTATAAGGCCTTAATAATGCCAGTCCTGCTTTACGGCGCCGGCGTGGAAGCATGGACCTTATCGAAAGCGGATGAGGAAAACGGTCGTTTCGAAAGAAAAATACTCCGAATGATCTTTGATTCCGTATGCGACAAAAATGTAAGGAGAAGAAGGTACAGCAACGAGCTGTATGAGCTGTTACTGCGACATGCGGGTATAGCCAGAAGAGTACGCTTCGTGAGGCTACGATGATTGGTTGCCATGTATAGAGCGGATGGACGCAAACACTCCGCCTCGGCGGGTTTTCGAAAGCACATTGCAGGGAAATCTTGGAAGGTGAAGACCTCGTCTTAAGTGGCACAATCCAGTGCAAGAAATTCTCAACCGCGTAAGAGCACAAAACTGGAGAGAGTTCGCCCAAAATCGATTTCGCTGTGGGAGAATGTTAGTTGAGCCCCGGGTTTACTCCGCACCTAAGTAAGTACGTAGGTAAGTGGCCGTACATCGGTAATAACAGTTTGCAAGCGTAGTGTTGAAGTAAGTCTATAAATTGCAAAATGAAAATAACCTGCTGACCAAAAATATGCAGATTGTCAAATGCACAATCACTAGAATCAATGATGCCAATTTAAAAACAAAACCATTCAAAAAAATCACAGTGACACACTTGCTTGGAGGCCATTTCCTGACAAGGCGTGGTTGTGAGAAATAAAATGAGCTTTGTTGGGCCAACCTGTGTATTTATATATTCCTTGTTTTCCTCAGTTTGGTTTTGACTATCCAACCTTCATTCTGACTTTGCTTCGGATGAATCACTTTAAGGTTGCGTGCACTGTACTCACATAACATGGCATACTCGTGTTTCGTTGTTCACAGCTTTTAGGTTCATTGGCTGTATCATTCCAAGTTATATTCTTCCATATGCCGCATCGCTGAAGAAAGTGTTGTTCGAAAAGACGGTGTTGTCTGTTGTTCCAGCAATCAAGAGGCGTATCTACTGAATTGTAAATCTGGAGAACTTGTATTTGCAAATGAAGAAACTTCATGTTGTAGCCGCAGAAGCTGCGCCAATGGTGAGTAGGATTGAATTGCTGTGTAATTTGAACTTTTGAAAAGTGGCTCAATATACGACTTTGTGTGAAGATTCAAGTTAAACTACTAAGACTCAAATTAAATATATTTTGACGCACTTTGACTGAAGATAAATAAATAAATAGGGTGGCGCAACAGAGTGAGGAGCCCCAGAGTATAGCACATTGCTCACAACCGTGAGGGATTGAAGGAACCTACGATTTTCTACTGGTTCCAAACGGCTTATCGAGAAAGCGCTTTCCATGGCAATGAATTTATTATCGGAGGACTGTCCAATTCCTCACGAAAAGCGATACCCGTGTAAAAAATATTTTTGCCTCTGTTCTTTAATTGAGGAAGCGGACAAAAGTGTTCTTAGAGGTGGTAACTCGAAATACAAATTGACAAATCTGCAGCATCCGATCAAAATCACTGTGAAGAGCTCAATGCCTGGCCACTTTTAAGTTTTCCGTACTCAACAAAAATAAACATAGTCACTTGCTTCAACATTCGCCTCCATCATAAAAGGACACTATAGCCGACGGCTTGCATTATTATGTGTCGCAACTCCCATTAGCTCAAGGACACCCGAGATTATCTCAATAAGCGCCATGTATACACGCCATTATAATTCTTTCGATAAACTTAGACACTTGAAGTATCAACCACCCACCAAATAAAGGCATATTCATGCACACGTCGCCGTCTGTCTCAGTCGTCCATCGGTCGGTCGCCCGCCTTCCATGCCATACAGTTTCCCTGATAAGCGCGAGCTCCGATTGTTTCATGCACGACTTGAACGATACATGCAACATTTTTGCTATTATTTCAGTCGAAAGTGACCATTCGACCATAAAACCTAAACTCAACCATTTATCGTTCCACCAAGTTTACAATAGCAGCAGCCACAGCCACCTACCTCTATGCAAACGCGAATCACATAATATAACTCACATGTGTGCCTCCAGCGCACAGGTATAGATTACCACAGCACAGCCAACTAATCGAAAAACTCAACTCAATCGACATTAGTCCATGTTTTATGGCAATGAAAACCATAATTTTGTGGATTAAGAATGAATAAATAAAAATATATTCGTTGAAACTGCATCGACAATTTGTGAAATGACTGCGGTTGCTATTTCTTGCTTCTCCTCACTGGGCTGGTGTTACTCAACATGCACTCAAAAATATGTCCTGTCCGTGTCTTATCAACTCATAAAATCAAAACCTATTCCACAGCGGCTAATTAATATGAACAGAAATCTTTATTGTTGTTGGACTGTTCGTTTGGGGGAATTTAGCGACAAACAGACAAATAATCAAATAAATACAAAAAAAAGAGAAAAACAAATTCAAATCCAAAGAGGAGCATTAAATGCGGGCCAATTCGTGCAAACTAAAGGCGGGGTGAAATCAGTCCCGTAAAATGGCTATACCTTCGTAGATGGAGCAATGTAATAAAAGTGTACTATCTCCTGGCTGCAGAGGCAGTAGTTGGTATCTGTGGCCTATGCCCAGCAGCCAGCAAGTGGATAAAAGCACTATAACAGATATAGCCACCACCTAAGTATGATTTCAACATTTTGACAACCAAATTCGAGCATGCCCCAGTAAGCCCCGCAGGTGTTTATTAAATTTAATTGAAAAATGGGTATCTGAGGATAAATTTACTGAAGCTATTCATTGGGACTATAGCGCGGTTGGTGCGGCAGGTTGGTGTGGGCCGTATCTTGTTTTGTGTGAGAAATCGACCTGGAAAATGAGTTCGAGGGTGCTTGAATCAAACGACATGAATGCCAATGCCTCACGGTTGTTTTTTAAGATCATCTGGGTATTCACTCCGATAATTGAGAATTAAAAAGTGACTCACTATTGAGAGCAATTGGAGTAATCAAATGATTGTGTACTGGTACTGGGTAATTGGAAAAGTGGGTAATTTTTGTAGTTTTGAGTGTTCTCATTAGTTATGATCACGATAGTTCGTCGTAACATTGCGTTAACTAAAGGTTATGTTGCATTTCGAAGAAACACTCAAATCGGTTCAATTTTTGAGTCCAATAAACTAACTCAGTACTTTTCCGAGGTTACTTGGGATTAGAATTGCATGAGTAGTGACTTTCTCAGTAAAAGTTATATCCTCGCTCTGGCTAAAGCCAAAATTTCCAAAGTGGTCAGTCACTTTTTGTTGATGCAGACCGCTGGTTAACTACCTAATTTCGACGGCAAGGGGTCGAATTGGAGTCGAAACTACCTTCCCAGGCTAAAATGCGTCTTTGTTCACCTAACCTGCTCCCTCCAATCCAATTGGAGAAGCAAATTTTTTTTTTTTTCTGTTGAAGGTACGTTTCAAAACACTAGTTTCTAAAGTAATAGCTGACCTAGCAACTCCTTCTTCAACTTCAACTTCTTTCTGTTATAGCTTTCTAGATGTTCGTAGAAAAACCAAAAGACGCTGCCTAAGTTAACAGCCTAAGTAAACATCTCTCACCATGTCTGCGCTCAGTATCTGTACCCTCATGCGAGAAAAAGAGAAGAGAGAATGAGCTCACCTGTGACCTCATCTTCCTTACAAGATTAACAGATTGGGGTATCACTTAAGCCTAACAGGTTTAAGTGTTTGGCAAAAGAGAAGTGCCCAGTGGCAACGCCAATAAGCTTTCTACATTTCTACTTTCTACATTCTTTTCGGCTACGGGGTAGCAAAAATGTTGCAGTCTTCTTATCAACGTTGGGTAGCATACGTTTGGTTTGTCTGCATCCAATGGAGCATGCCGTCTACGGTTGAGTTCTTGACAGATACAATCGTTGATTGAAGCCCTCACTGAGGACCCTGACAAACCAAGCGACGGTTCATTCCCTGAAAAAATAAAACTGTCTAAGATCGTTGCCATCGGCGATTTCATTTCCACTAATGCCTTGGTGGCCTGGAACCCAAACGAGACTCAGAGAATTTTGTCTTCCGACCGCATTTAGAGATCTCTTGCATTCTTGGATCACTTTCGAAGTAGTAAGAGGGTTGAGAAGGGCCTTAAGCACAGCTTGGCTGTCGCTGCAAACACAGATACTTCTCCCCACCCAGCCATTGTTCGTAACATAGCTTATAGCTATTTGGATAGCATACGCCTCTGCTTGGACGCATATGAGCCTAAAGAGGCGTGCAGTCGAATGTCATCGCTCTATATAAAGGGACCAGTGCCATGATCCATCATCGTTTTTGGTTTTTGGAACCATCTATTATAGCTTTCCAGATGTTCGTAGAAAAGCCAAACGACACGCTGCCATGATAAGAAGCCTTAGTTATCAGCTCTCACCATGTCTGCGCCGAGTATCTGTAACTTGAAACGAGAAAATGCAGGACATTCAGAGAGGAAGTGCTCCGCGGTGTCCATATCTTCTTTACAAGATTCACAGAGTATGGTATCACTAAAGCCTAACACGGTTAAGTGTTTGGCAAAACAGAATTGTACCTTGGTGGCGCCAATAAGTTTTCTATACAATCTTTTCTGCTACGGGATAGAAAAAATGGAGATGCACATGCACTGGACAACAATCCACACCTTTCCTTGGATTACAAATTTAAGAGACATTATTATACCCCGCAATGGTCAAGACACTACAATGTAGTTCTTCCGCAATTATGATAGCGGTTGCGTTTTTACCCTGATCAGTTCCATAGTAAAACATCTTCTAAGCTATCTTCGTTACATAGTTACATTAAAAAAGGGCCCTGTTTTCTATTTCAACAGTTTGATTTCTTGTAACCGGTTTAACCGGAACAGATTACTTTTTGGCAGGTTTCTCGGCTAGTTTACTTCTTCCGTGACAAAATATTTGGTTCTTGTAGCGAAGGATCCAGGCAACGACTCTTTTGAGCATCAAATAAGAGGAAAATTTCGTAATATCAATACAAAAGTTACTTGCCCCTTCTAAATGGAAAATCCTTTCCGAAACGTCCTCTTCTAGTTTCTCAGGAGCCATCTCGAGGCCATTGATCCTCAGTAGGTATAAGAAAAATGGCCCACTTAACCACCGGTTGTTGTTTGAAAACTTTGGTGGACTTTATGCCCTTGTTGCGGCATCAGCGATGTTCAAATCTGTTGGAATCCAGCGCCAGTTTGATGCTTCGTATACATCCATCTCGGCAATTCTATGAGCAACGAAGGGTTTAATATTTCCGCTTGGAAGATTGTATCCACAAGCTCCAGTATACGACATCGGTAATGTTTAGATTGTGATTTGTTTTAATCAATGTCTGCAGACGACTTCCCAAAACTGCTGCTCAGGGCCGGATTAACCCTCAAAGGGATAAGATATAATAATAGCAATAATTGTTTAGTTTTTTTCTTCGAAATCATTGAAACCTTTCACGGAATAAAAGCTCTCTTCTAACAATCCGTACAAAAAAGCACAAGTTTGCGAATCTGCTGTTCCACTTTGCAATGATTTACTCACTGAACGCATAACATTCAAAATATATTTGCATAAAATCAACATGAAACCAAATTCGAATTTTTGCATTTTATTCGCGATACACGTCGAGTATCAGTATTTTGTGATTCATCATCAGCAATGATTTCTAGAGCCTCTAATATTATATCAAATAATTCGTAAACTGCATTCGTCGCATTCGACGTGTAGTTGACAATGTCTATAAGGTTTTCTCATCGTTTATTTTATTTTTTAATACGCCCAACAATAGGTGGAGGCGGAAAAAAATTATACATCGTCTGTATAATGGCGAAAAAATCTACTGCATAAAAACAGCACTTCACAGCAAATTAAGGGAATGCTCGGAACAGGGAACATAGATCGCATTCTCATTCAAACTCAATATTCTTGCTTGCACACCTTCATACTTTCCGGACATGTTTAATGCGTTGTCATTATGATTGTCCTCTACAATTTTGAGTATATAAACCACAGTCTTCAGTAAGAAGGTTTGATTCGCTAGAATTTTACCAGTATGACCTTCCAACTGAAGAAAAGTTATAAACCTTTCGACTGGTTGAAAATTCGGAGAAACATATCTTAAAATAATTGACAATTGGTCAACATACGATCCATCAGAAGTCGAATCGACAGATAAGTAACCTCTTTTAAAATGTATGATCTGACTTTATTATTTTAAATACGTTTTCCTTTGATCTAAATTCGAAAAAGTTAGAGTTCGAATCAATGAAGTGAACTATTCAATTCAAAAGCCAAAGTTACTTATCTGCTTTCGCAAAAGCACTTTGTAATTGAAATAAACTACTTTCAATTCAATTTAAATGTGTTGCTTTAAAAACGCCAACAACTGCAATTTTAATGCTTTCCCATTTAAATATCGGACACAGCTTTTCCCTCAGTGTTTTATTCTCGAACATTCACGAAAAGGTATTTTTTAAATGATACTAAATGATACATTCATTTTTTTTGTCATCCATCATTAATCATTCACTCATTCATCATCCTAGTTGAAATTTCCGCTTGAAGGCACCCTCTGTTCCAAAAATAATCGAAATTTATCAAAATAAAAACAACCTGCTTTCAATTCGATACACTTCTTTGCACGCTCATACAATTTGTCAAATGTCGTCGCCTTTTGAAAGCGATCAATTGAGTTTTATTTATTTGAGTAAAAATTATTTTCAGTTCTTATTATTAATGTTATGTTTGTAAGAACATTTTAGAAGTCTTTTTCCTTTTTCTAGGGCCCCCTAAAAACCGCAACATGAACTTTTCCCGACAGCAGCGTTGCCAGACGACCAAAATTTTTCCCCCCAGACCGATTCCATAAACCCCCAGATTCAACCGTTTCGTGAGAAAAAGCCCCCAAATTTTTTTTTATTTAATTTTAATTGAAAATACAGTCAAACCTGGATAAGCGAGAGTTCAAGGGAGCACAATCTCATTCTCCCTTATAGAGGTTTCTCACTACCCCGATTTTCTCGCTAATGCAGGTACATGGGTAGCGCTTCTCACTTATAGAGGAAAAATAGAGAATTTTCCGTTTTGACATGATGCAGAACTGAACTTTCCTTCGCAATTGATAATTATAAACTGAGTAAGTCCGACAAACAGGACGGTACACAGGGACACGTGTCCATTCGAAAAGAATGCGATAAAATAAGAAAAAAATTTTTAGTTCCACGAAATAGAATGGGTACAATATTGACGAGAATACAATACAAAAACAATGGAAGAATGTTCAATGAGGGAAAAACGACTCTCACTTACAGAGGTTTCTGTTTCTCGCTAATAGAGGTTTTGGGAGCTTTAAATGTCGGGTCCTGGTTATTACTCTCACTTATAGAGTTTTCTCACTTATCCAGTTCTCACTTATCCAGGTTTGACTGTATTTTGTATTTTAAGGAAGTCATTTGGTACAAAAAAAAATTATGTTTCGAAAAATTGGTCTAAAATAATATTATCGACTTCTTGATCGATGTTTTTATACTTTTTCTCTGAATTGAACATTTTTATCGTTTGATCTGATGGATTGAAGTTGATACATCCGATGTATTTTGGATAGTGTACCTTTTTCTCATAATACCGTCGGCAGTTTCGATGCTCATTCTATTTGCTAACTTGTCCTTAACTATATTGAATGCAGAAAAGATCTCTCCACACTGGCATTAGAAAAAGGAAGGGACAAAAGTGTGGTTGCCAATTTCGCAATGTGATAGAACTTTCTTGCACCAGCAGCGTCTGTTTTGTGGTAAGCCTCATCCCAAAAAGTGTCCAAGGTATCGATGTTCGACCCACTCCACGTTGGAATCAAATTCCACTCGAGAAGGGCTGCATCGGGATCTTCGCAAACAGGTCGAAAATGCGTAATCAAGTTTATTAGTTTGATTTGAGCAGTAGTCTGTGGCGAAAATACTGAAATTTTTTCCAAAAAATGTAAATTATCCGGCAGACGCTCCTGCAAATTCTAACATAAGCTTTTCAAAAATGTCTTGCATCGTTCTTTAACGACTGGTAGCTCTTCTTGTAGTGTCAATGACAGCCCGTTAAAATAAAACCCGAAATGAATTTGGTCAGTCGGCATTACAAAGGGTTCGAAATCAAACTTTTTTGTTTGATTTTTCGAGCACTGCCTTAGCGAGTCAGGATGTACGATTAAAACCAAGGAACCAACTGCAAACACACAGCCACAGAAACTATTGCAAATTAGTTTTGACTTCGGCCAGCGACAACTTATAAAAGAGAGTGAATCATTTCGAAAACACTGAGAAATCGTTTAGGCTCAAAATACGACTCAAAATACGATTTTAGCTGATTTGAAATAAAACCCCCAGATTTCCCCCTAAACATTTTCTCCCCCTAGATTTCCCCCTGAATTACAAAAAAAAAACTAGATCTGGGGGGAAAACCCCCAATCTGGCAACTCTGCCTGACAGAGCTATTCTCAAATATCCAACAGCGGAGAAAGCACTTTCACTGACATCAGTAAATATATGTAGTTGAGTATTTTCTACAAAGGGTAATTTCGGCGAATAACATCAATTTACTTTGTAGTTGTCCACGTGACGCAATTCGGCCGACCAAAGTTCGTGCAAATTTATTGCCAAAATATTAGTTCGGTTCGCGCGACGCATCGTGCTTTGCGTCCAATAAATCGGTCGACATAATTGCTCAGTAGAGTCGGTAATATAGACAACCACTGATCGGATTCGCAAAACGCTTACTCTAGTGGATGATGCGCATCCTCAGAGCCACCGTACAGTGCGCACCGAAGGCGCTATTGAAAGAGTTCATACGCCATCGCGATCAACAATCAGAGTTGTGCGTTGTACCCATCTACATCATGGAAGATTTTGCGGAAGGGTTTTGGTTTACTGTCTAAACTAGTGCAAGAATTGAAGCCGAACGATCAACAAGCGCGTTGAACGTTCGGTGATGGGCCCAAAATAATGTGGCCAAAGATGTCGATTTCCACAAAAAAATTTTGTTCAGTGATGAAGCTCATGAAGCTCACTTTTGGTTGAATGGCTACGTTAACGTTTATAAGCTAAACTGTCGCATTTGGAGTCAAGATAATCCACAAGACGTTATTGAGATGCCTTTGCTGTCCATCAAAAAGTCTTTGTAAGATGTGCTCTATATTCAGAGGGAATCAATGGAACATAATCTCTCCAAAAAAAGAGGCAGCCATAATGTATCAGTCAATGGGTTACACTATTGGGCCATTATTAACGAATTTGTCTTGCCTGAATTGAAGGATGTAGATGTGGACGACCTTTATTTTCAACAAAATTGCGCTACATGCTTCAATTGAAGAATTCGAAGCCTTTTTCCTTGGGCCATATTCTCATTTACCTTTGTTTGTTCGTTGACCTTGGCGGTCCCATCACTTGTACTGGGTAATGCGACTGGCGTGATTGAAGCTGGAACAATATCCTCCAGCTTTCTCTTGTAGTCATCATAAACGGCTTTAACTTTGCCGAGCGTATCTCTCTGCATGTATGGCGTATCATGCTTCAACTGACCAACAACTTTATTATGGTTGCTTTCGAACTCCAACCATAATGCTTCAAGACGCTGTAGTCTTTCTTCCTTGTACTTCTGAGTTTTCCTCGAAGCACTATATTTGCCAAAGTTTCGATTTTGGTTATCGATTTCCTCGGCGATTTTCTTCTGTTTGGCGATGATGATAAAAACTTCTGTCTCGTCAAGCATTTTGTTATATTTTCTTTATAACTTTAGTTGTATGTAGTAATTAACTGGATTTGTTTTCGAAGATTTATCGTACTTTTTAATTTTAATTTCACTTTTCGTTGTCAATTTTATCAGTGTTAAGAGCCCTGATAACGCTTTTTCACCAGATGTATTTATTTTAAACCAATGTTAAGAGCCTTGGTTACGCTTTGCCACTTTACACTTCGATTTTAAAAATTAATTCAAAATTAAACCAATGTTAGAAATTAAACAATAACAAAAAAGTTTTGTTATTGTCGTGTTTTTTGTGTTGTTGAAATAAATTTCTTTAAGGCATGTTAAATGATCGTGGAGATCAACCTTCAACTCCAAACTTGCGTTTCGCCCAGGTACGGCAATGGGCTCATCAGTTAGATGTCGCCGTACCCTTCTAAGACGCAAACTTTGTTCGGAATACACCGACACTTATAAAATTTACTGCGCTTACACGCAGTGAATTTTATATCCAAGTGAATGAACTAGTCATATTGCACTTGGAAAAAATAAACAAAATGTTTGCCATGGTTTGGCTTCAAATTATAAATTAAACAATAACAAAAAAGTTTTGTTACTGTCGTGGTTTTTTGTCCTGGAGTTGTAATTTGTTTAAAATACAAAAACCTAAAAAGAAATAAATTTCTTTAAGGCATGTTAAATGATCGTGAAGATCAACCTTCAACTCCAAACTTGCGTTTCGCCCAGGTACATCTAACTGATGAGCCCATTGCCGTACCTGGGCGAAACGCAAGTTTGGAGTTGAAGGTAGATCTTCACGATCATTTAACATGCCTGAAAGAAATTTATTTCTTTTTAGGTTTTTGTATTTTAAACAATGTTAGAAGCCCTGGTTACGCTTTATTCACTGTTTCTTTCCTCGAAGGACCAAATGTTATGTCGACAATTTGAAGTAGGTATTAGAAGTAACTCCTTACCGACTGGTGGGGGGAAATTAGTAAAAAATCAAATTGTTTATGGCTCGCTGTTCTAGTAGCAAGTGAGTTTTATTCAAATAAATATTCTTCTTAGTTTAGCTTAGGGAATAATATGTACACAAAAATCAAATTGCCTAGTAGACAGAAAGTGCAATTTGTGAGAAATAATAAATTTGATATGAATTCGTGCGTCGGTGCTGTTGAACTCGTTGTTCAGTTGTTGAAATATGATTCTGAAAATGTGTTCTCATATTTTAGTTGTCATCGTTTATTAGAATTGTGATTCCGAATTCATTCATATTGTTGTCACAACAGATGTGCTCTATATTCAGAGGGAATCAATGGAACATAGCCTCTCCAAGAAAAGAGGCAGCCATAATGTATCAGTCAATGGGGTACACTATTGGGCCATTATTAACGAATTTTTCTTGCCTGAATTGAAGGATGTCGATGTGGACGACCTTTGTTTTCAACAAAATTGCACTTCATGGGAAACTGCCAATGAAATAATCTACTTATTGAAATAAACTTTTGATGAGCGCATTATCTCGTGTGCGTCGCGTCATTAGTATATGAGGTGGCCTCCAATATCGTGCGATTTAACACCGCTGGACTATTTTTTGTGAGGAGATATGTGAAATCGCTTGTCTACGCAGAAAAGCTTGAGGCTATTGACGCCTGGAAGAGAATATTCGGCGCGTTATTGCTGACATGCGGCTCAAAGTGCTGCAAAAAGTGATCGAAAATTGGGTTGGGGTTTATCATAAGACTTTTACTACCCTGCCACCGGTGATCTCCAGTCGCTTAAGCCTCGGGATCTGCGTATGCACGTGCATGACAACGGGGAAGGTGCTGCGATGATTTTCTAAGCCATCAC
This sequence comes from Melanostoma scalare, assembly GCA_949752695.1. Lineage (NCBI taxonomy): Eukaryota > Metazoa > Arthropoda > Insecta > Diptera > Syrphidae > Melanostoma > Melanostoma scalare. The sequence goes on from OX456986.1 coordinate 141,727,221, forward strand.
AGCAAAGGTCATCCCTTAAGAACTAAAATCGGTTACCGACGCCGACGTACCGTATAAATGTTGCCCAACACCGAAGTTGATTTGTCAGTCTTCGATGTGTCGCGATCCCAATTTCACGCAGCTTTCCTAATTGAGTTATCAATATTCTCAATCTTCTCAATGACTAAAGTACCCGTGAAATGTAATCCGCCCAGTGAAATTGCATGAAAACAAAACCAATTTCAGTGCATAAAGACATTCCTACGAGTACCTTGCCCTACGGTGTATCGCTTAAATTCACCAAAAAAGAATACTTCGATCGAAATACCGAAAAATTGATTAATTGAAGCTTCTTCGTCTTGCTTTACAATATAAATTATAATTCTGTCATGATTTGGAAATCTACCGGATTGGATTTTGATATGTGACGACATGAGCGAGGGACTTTGACTTTACTTGGTTGGTATAGTTATTCAAAAATTGATTATGGCTTCATGGCCAAAAAGAGTAGGTTCCAAGTGATCATTTTAAAAAAAAAAAAAAGAAAACTGAAGAAAAATTACAACCGTCTTCCGTGCGTCGCTCAAAGTATAAAATTATATACTCCGACGATGAAAACAGGTACTCAAGTTTGTTCATTTAATAATCGGTAACGTAGAAGGGTAAATATGTTTTTAATGGAGCTGAATTGGAAAATGATTTTATTAAGGACTTTCATTGGAGTGAGGTTGGATGTGTTGTAAAAATTATTGTTCATCTGAACCTGACCTGGAAAAAGTAAAGAAATTTGATTTCTCAAATAAACGGGTCCTAACTGCGAGGCTTAAGACTGGTTCACGAATTATAGTGATTGGAAACCATGGCGAAATTAAGTCAAACACTATTCAGCTTTTAATGTAGAAGTGTTTATTGCTTCGCAATTACTCGGAGAATGTTGGGCTGTAATCAGATGGAAGTGGTTTACTTTTGTTCACAAATGAAGGTGAGTTCATTGTAGAACTAGGTTGAAATGTTCATTCAGAGTGATCACATCGAGTGGTTTGAATGAAATCAATGCACTAAGTGCGTTTCTGGGGGGTAGTGAGTGTTATATGTGCAATGATATATCCTTAAGTTCTTTTAGTAATTAGAGTACTTTTAGTGCACTGATTTCTACAAGAACTTTGAGCACTTCAAGAGCACATAAAGTGTTGAGAGTGTTCTGGTGTTACTACGATCTTAAAAATATCGTTAACCGTTTTGAGTGTGTTAAGTAGTTTAAAAAAAACCAACTGCTTGCTCCGTTAAAGCTCTGCCTACTTCGGATTCTATAAGAACTCCGAGTGCTATGAGTGCATTCAGTAATCTAATGGTAGTAGGAGCTGAGCCACATTGTGTTGTGGTTCCAAAGGACTGAGTGCTCAAAAGGCGCTGAATGGTGGTGAAGGTTTATCTGATTATTTGAGTAGGTACCATTAGTGGATTGGATTTTTTATATTACGCTCAGAACTTTTAGTTTACTAAGCTCTGCCTGAGCATTGAGCAGTTCTAATGCATTGAGTGCTTCTTGAGCGCTACTAGATTTTTTGGAAATATTGTTGAACGCTTTGTTTAAAGATCTTTAGGGTTTCAACTGCTTTTAACACTTCAAGGGTACAGACAGTTGCATGGCCCATAATTGATTGCTTTGTGTTATTTAAGGTTACCTAAGAGCTCAAAGTACTTTGAATTTGCTTAAGGCGCTGATCTATTTTTAGATCTAGCTTTGAACTAAGCTATATCCCTGAAACTTGGAGAAGTGTTAGGGCAGTATTTATACCAAAATTTGGAAAAAGATCAGACCCAAAGTCATTCAACTTCTATCTGAAGGTCATTGAAAAGTAATTGATTTACACATTCGCAATACGGCCTTAGTAGTCAGTTCTCTCAATGCTAACCAATTCGTTTATCAGACTGGCAAATCCAACGTCACAGCTCTTTATCAGCTGGTAAGCAAAATTGAGAATTCGATTGCTTAGAAAGGCATCAACTCTGCTCTTTTCTTAACATTTCTGGTGCCTTTGATAATACCACGTACTTATCAAATAAAACCGCCGCAATTGCCAAAGGAATTGACACACCCACCATAAAATGGATTGACTCTAAGTTTAGTGGCAAGATCATCTCCACCACACTAGGTCAACGACAAACATCAATAACACTAAATGCTTGTAAAGTTTGCCCCCTAGGGGGTATATTATCCCCCTTTTCTGGTCAATTGTAATGGATCGGCTCCTGGACGGCCTCGGGCCTTGACGCACAAGGCTACGTTGAAGACCTGGTCATCTCCATTCAAGGCAATCAAGAAGCACAGGTCACAAACCGAATGCAAAGGGCATTGAACAAAGTTAATGATTGGTGCATTAGCGAAACGCTACAAGTCAACCCCACCAGAAGCCGTCATCAATCCCTTCACCAGAAGACGTAAGATCGATCTTGAAACACTCTCTCTAAAAAGAGTTCAATTAAATTTGTCCAAAGAGATAAAATATTTAGGGGTAGCCCTGGAGAGCAAACTCAATTGGAAACTACATCTAGACAAAACCATAGCAAAAGCAACCAATGCTTTTTGGGTTTGTTCTAGACTGTTTGGTAAATAATGGGACTTACGTCAAAAATGATTAACTGGACATACCTCACTATTATCACACCTATCATAATAATTGCTTCTGGCGGAGAAAACAGACCAAGTTTATGCCCGTTAAGCTTTGCAAAAGCTTCAAAGAATAACCTGTGTTGTGTAGGTATTACAGGGGCAATACGCAACCTGGGCAACTTTAGTGCTAGAAAGTTTATCAAATTTTCCTCCGCTACACGAAACAGTAAAGATAACTGCCACACTAAGCGGACTAAAGCTTTACCTTATAAACAACTTCAGTGGAGATAACTTACAGGGACATATGAGCATTCTGCAGGTGCTCCCAATATTGGAATCGCCTGCAGTTCACTCTTGGGTCTTTCTGCCTAGAAGGATATTGTTACACCATCCCTTCGAAGCAATCTTTCAAACCACTCAGCATGGAAGAACCCTGTTACTTCCAATACATTTGATACACTGACGGTTCAAAAACTAGCAGCGGTGTGCCGGGACTTCCGGTCCCAAAAATCATCTATATGCCTTGGTACCGCAACAACTATCTTTCAAGCAGAGGTAATGCTATAGAATTCTGTGTTAGAGAATGCATTAGAAGAATCCTCCGAAGATTGCTCTGACAATCAGACAGCCCTAAAGGCCCTATCCTCAAAATCAAAATCTTGTTTGGAACTGCCTGACATGTCTACCTCAATAATCCACCCACAGTAAAACCGCACTTTCATGAAGGTGAACAGGGCATCGAAGAGGCTGACTGCCTAGCTAGACTCGGCTCTCAATCCCTATTCAAAGGCCCGGAACCCTACTGCGGTCTTTCAATCAGTAGCATTGAGCGCGACCTGGTTATTTAGGAACGGCAGAACATGATCCACGCCTGGAACAACTCTAATGGCCACCGCCAGTCAAAACTATTCATCGACTTATATCAAAGACGTATGATAGAAATTTTTGACATGAGCATACGTGGCGAAAAGTTACTTGCGGACTTCTTCACTGGTCACTGCGCTCTCAAATATCACCTTAAAAACACGGGCATCAGCTAGGATGACACCAGCCTTCTCTGCCTCGAAGACATAGAAACAGCTGAACACATTTTATGTAAATGCCCTGCTATAAGCCGAGTTCACACTGTACATTTAGTTGGAAAGACTTCGTCTGATGGAAGTTGGATGGTCGGATGTAGTTTTGCGTTCACACTTATCAAGCTTGCTGTCCAACTTTATGTCACATACTCTTCCACTCCGTCCAACTTCAAAATTTTCAAAAATATTTGTAAACCATCCATCAAGTTGGTGAAGCAGTCTGAGGGTTCACACTATCAAGCGTTGGTTGTTCAAGCAAAAGTCTGTCCAACTAATTGTATAGTGTGAACTCGGCTATAGCCAGATCCAAGCTTAAACGTTTCCAAAAAGGATTCACTAGGTCCCCTTGACATCAGAAACACCTCTTCATCGAATATTCTTCGGTTCTTAAACGACCTTAACTTCGAATGAACTTCTTTACACTTTACGTGTTTAAACCAAAGGGACCAGCACAAAAGATCTTTCAGGTCGACGTGCTAGTAAAGGTGAACTACCTTCGATAGGGCCGAGTTGAAAAATTGCGCTGAGTACCTCAAAACGCTGCCTTCGATAAAGAAGCTTAGCATTTCTGGTATTCTGAATAATGTTTAATTTACGTTGATGTTCTTAGGTGATAAAATCTCCGAAACTACTATTTATACCAAATCTTAAATACGTTTCTTAGGACTATTATTAAAACTGTTAAATCGTATTTCTTCATAGTTTTTGGAAAAATGGCTGCCATTTTGTCTTTTTTAAAACCGAATGAAACGGCTAATCAAGAAAACGCTTTTCATGGCAATGAATTTATTAACGGAGGACTTGCCAATTCCTCGCGAAAGGGGATACCCATGGAAAAACTTTTTTGCCTCTGCTGGGATTCGAATCATGAACCTCTGGGTTAGCAGGCAGACATGCTAACCATTACGCCACGGGTACCACTAAGGTTCCGGTCATCTATATCTAAATATCTCATGAACAGCTCACACCCATCTTTTTTCAGAGAAATCTTCTCTCCCTTTTTTTGTAGCAAAACTGAGTGAAATAAATTTCTTTTTTTTTCAGCTTTAAGACTTGCAGTATTTGTTCTTATAAAGTCAAACTCATTTCCTTTTAGGCTGGTGGCATTTCTTTAATAGGTTTTCCTTACTCTAACACTCTAAGAATTCCGCCTCCAGAACTAGGCGCCCTGTGCATTTGCACATCTTGCACATTTGGTTGGTCCAGCCATGAAATCTCTTGTCTCTGTCTCTAAAAAATCCATGACGGTCCAAAACTGTAAAATGTCTCTGAAGGAGATGTCAAATCAGTTCAACATTCACCTTTTATGGTTGCCGTGAACCGTGATACAGGGACATACCAGTCAACTGCATGATGGATGAACTACCCAAAAAGGGCACGACCCCTTCCCTACGCTCAGATTGGAACAATACATCGCTACATGTAAACTCCTACTTAGACAAGACGCTTCAAGGATAACAAACACTAGATGGACTGAGGGTAACAACTTCCTTGCAACCAAAAAAGTTTGGCCGTGTGTACACTCAAAACGCTCGAAGAGTTTGTTAGCCTTGAACCGCCTCAGTGTTGTAGCGTCCCTACCCCCCCCACGAAAATATTACAGCCGAATATCATTCAAACGCTTAATTTTTTTTTTTTTTTGTTTTATTGATGCAAATTTGTTTTTCATATTTAAAATTTAAGTTCGAACTTTTCACAAATCAGTATTTAAATACATGCATGTTTGTGTTTTGCCTACATTGAGCTATAGAAAAGAGTTGAAATGCGTTAGTAGGGCTCCTATTTATTAAAATCATTGACTTATTAAACATGTACTGCTAGGACCCAACTTCACGATGGTTCCACTTATTCTAAGCAATACTAGCGAGCATCATTTCAGCGGAAAACTAGTGAAAAATTTTTGACACTGCTAAATAATCACGCTAGTTAAATCACAGCAGATGTCGTTAGTGTTTTAGTTAAGAGTAAGATATTGGCTAGTGTAACCAAAAATAAGTGCAATCATTAAGTCTGTTTCTTTACTTTGTGGACAGAAATTCACAATCTGTCATATTATAAGGAGTGGGGGTAAAATTCTCTCAGAAACTCTCAGAAACTCTCTGAAAGATCCTAATTGTCCTAAAAGTAAAGAAACGCCTTGAACAAAACATTCGCAGCTACGCTTGGAAAAATGTCTGTTTGACAGTTGTTGTATTTGCTTTTGCTGTGCACGATTTCTGTCCATAGAAATTTAGGTGGCAGAAATTCACAGGGTGGGGAAATTTTTTACTCTCTCGTGAGCACTCTCTTTTGTGCACTGCTACGAAAAATCGCTGTGCTGAAACGGCATTAGACTGACTTTCGACGAATTTCGGTGCATTTCGTGCGAATTTTCAGTAAAGTTCAGTTCAGTAAACACACCTATTATTATCCAACTTTTGTATAGAGAATTAATGCAACTAGCAGTCCGTGTATCATAAGTCAATACAATGCTTCAATCACAATGATCTATTACGCCAGTTCCACAAAGAAAAATCTCACTGAGCGCTCAATGTCACTGTGACGGAGCGCAAACAGTTTTGTGGAACATAATTCTCTGCTCAACTGTGTCCTTGTTTTCAAACTTTTACTCATCATCATCAGAATATACAATATCTATCAGTATATTCGCTGATGCTGAAAAAATAGCCGAGTCTATAGGAGAAAAAATTGAACTTTCCAGGATTGTGCATCGTCAAAAAAACCGACAAAATTACCAAAGCAGCTCAGCAGAAGATTATTACCGTACATCAATATTCATACTTTTCCTGGATCACTTCATATCATCCATATCTGACAGATTTGCGAAACACAAAAAAATTTTGTCAATAATCGGAAATACCATCCCTGAAAAATTGGTCAGGAAAGACGTTGAGAATATTGATGAAACCGTGGAAGTAATAATGAATCAATGGCCAACAGCGACTGAGGCAGCTGCTTCAACCGTAATAAATGAAGTGTTATTTTGGAGACAACGTTGGGTTGGGCCAGAAACTCAACCAAAGACATTTATAGAATCATTAAATCTTTGTAACGATGCACTTTTTCCAAACATTTTCAAGTTTTTGAAAATAGGTGCAACATTGGCTGCGACCATTGCTAGCAGCGAGCGTAGTTTTTCCACGTTGAGGCGTCTAAAATATTGGATTAGGAATTCTACAGGCGAAGATAAGCTGAATGGGCTTGCTCTTATGAGCATTAACAGGCACATTGACATTAAGATGGAAGAAGTTATCGAATGATTCGCGCAAAGCAGAGAAGAATTGATTTATAGTTTCGTGTATTTTCATATGTTCTTATTTTCTGCACTTTATTATTGTATATCAATAAATTGGAAAAAACCTAATCAATACAATTGAACAACGACTTTTACTTACGTACAAATATTTACATGTAACCCCCCTCCGAAAAATTTCCTAGCTACGCCACTGAACCGCCTATATCTAGGTATCATACCCACACTTCAGAGTCCGAATTTCGTCGTTTAAAAAATTATAAAGTACTTAATGAAGGAATGTTGAGGTGGTTTTCTAAAGATGAAGTGCTGGAGATTAAAACTCGAATTTTCTCCCAAAAGAAAACATACTTCTTGATCTCAATTTGCCTTCTTGAAGTTCTACGCTTTTGATAAATTCGTTAAATCTAACTCAATTAAATTTACAAATCGTGTTTCTTTGGACGTATTATGTTTTCATTATCCTCTAATTAAAAGGCCAAAGGGTCACATTAACTACCAAACTCAAAAGGGAACCAAAAACCTTCAATCGAAGGAATTTATTTTCTTTCTTCAAAATTATTAATGTGTGTTGTCCTGTACCCAGAGATTCCGAAAGCTTATAACATCACCAAACACAACAAAATCAAAATAAAAACATCAATTTCACCTTGTTCTGGAAATTTCCACTGCCATAGATTGCCAATGAAAGTAAAAATATATTCTTTCCCCAAACCACTCAGACGCTCTTAGATAACGTAGCCGGTGCGCTCCTTACAAAAACAAAGCCAAATCCGATTAATTGCCTGGCCTGATACTTTATTTTTGTTTTTCTTGTACAATGTATATATTTCGGCGTCGACTATAAAAATATTCGGTTGAAACCATATCGGAGAAAAAAATCAGTTCGTTACATTTTACCTTATCGACTTCATAAATTTCACACAAATGAGTATATCTTTCAGTGCAGCGAGCGGTGAGATCCTGAATTGGTTGGTGGTGGAAAAAAGGCGATGACGGCGAGACGAATTGCTCAACTTAAGCTGTACAGGTTGACTTAAATTAATTCAATTTATAAAATGTTATCTTCTTAAGCCAAAGCCAGTAACATCCACTGTTGGTAAGGTGGTTACAGAGTGCAATTTTGGCGAAAAGGGATTGAGGCAAAGAATCCAAAACATTATACAAAAGGGCACACAGATTGCTTGTTTAGGTAATGAACGAGTTTTTTTTTCTGTTTTTTTATTATTTTTTTTGCTTTCCGTTGACGATTAATGCTCATTCAGAGTTTCGGCTGAAATAAATCAACCGGAGACGAAATTCGAGCGAACAAGATAAAAATATGTGTTGTTGATTGGTTACATCAACGGATCAAGGATTAAAAGTAGAAGATTGAGTAAAACATTAATAAATAAGAAATAAAGCTTCTGTAGCGTGGTTGAAAGGTGTGAGTTGGTAAAGTTTCTTATAATTGAGGAGCCACATTTACACGTGGAAATAAAAACAGAATGTGATCCAAAAATTGCTAAGAGCCGATAGTCTACGCTGCTAGTGCTCTTGTACAATATTTATTAATAATGTATTTTAATATTTCATTGATAACAAATAAATAAATAAATAAAAATTGCTAAAAACTAGGAACAGGAGAGATGAAAATGTTTATAAGAGTAAAATTCAATATCTGTTGGCGAGCCGAAAGCCTTTGCTGCTTGTGCTCACTAAACTTAGTACTAACCTAGCAATTTAAGATTACTATGTTAGTCTGTATAAATAAATAAATAAAATATCTGTTGGGAAATAAAAGTGTTAGTTGCAAAGCTGGTTACATATGACTGCTGGAACCTCAAAACGCCATGCACGTTTAAGAAAAGGTTGAATAACATGAAGAAAGTCAATCTTTCCTTATTTTTAAGTACAAGATTACTTCTAGATGACAAATCACCTGGAACTGATGGGATTCCTTCTGAGTTCTTCAAATATACACGGTTGAGTTTAAGCAAAAATTATCCTGAATATCCAGCCCTATCACGAATTCCATCGTAATCGAAAATTTGTTCCGATCCACGAAAAATCTATTGCAAATTCCATTCGCAGTGGAAAGTCGACTACGAATTTCGAAGTTCGTGAAATTTGGTATCACTAAATCCGAATTAACTGGAAAATCTCCATCTTTTTCTACGATAGGTTGTTTGTGTCAGGATCGAAGAATAACGCTTGTGTTTTGAATCGTTTTGCAGAAAGGTATTGCTTTAAAATGGCAAAAACAACAAATAAATCGCAATACTAAAGGCTTTATGAATTGTTGAAAGAGAAGCCCGATATTGCGCAAGGATATACGAAAGCTCCAAAAGAAGAAGTGAATCTTGTCTGAGAAAAAGTTAAATGCGATTTAAACGCTCTTGGGCCATCTTCAAAAGAAGATTCAGTTTGGAGAAAAGTAGGTTACAGATTTACTTAAAACAAATGTATTTTTAAATCCTTCTGAAAATTTTTAGGTTTGGTTGGATTGGAAATCCTATATCAACGGGAAACTGGTCGACAACAAAAAAGAAGTCAATGCAACTGCAGTTGGTGGTGGTGCATGGTAGCGGAGAGTGCCGGCAACATTCCTTATCAAAGCTGGGGGAAGGAGTCATTAAACTGACTGGACTGCAAACTCCCACATCGGGAATAAGAAACGTGTATTCCTTTGGTTATGGAATCTCTTCTGAGCTTGGGAGAGTTTCAAATCAGCCCGAAACTGAAATTGATGAACCACCTGAAGTAGATGTGTTCATGTCAACCGATCGTGGCACCTATCGGGAAAATCAGTCCTCAACTCAGCTAAAAGTCGATGATACTGCGAACCTCTTAAGGAAGCAGATTGAAATGCAAAACAATTTTTATTTAAAAACAGAAAAGTACTACGAGGAGCAAGGAAAACTAATGGAAGACATTGCTGTAAGCACAAAAAGAAAATACAGAGCAATGGACAAATTGTGTGATCTGAAAAAAACAGAAATTGAAGAAACACGAAGACACAACAAAATACAAGAGGAGTTTTTGCAAAAAAAAGTTGAAATAAAACTTCAAATGCTTCAATTGGAAGAAAAGAAGCTGAATCGCAACTTCCAGGATTAGAATATGATTTTGATCCGTTTTAAAAAAGTTCCTATGGCTATTACATATGTGAAAAGTTTAAAATAAGATTAGTTTGTAGCTCATAATGAATTGAAAGAAATATTTATTTTCAATAAATTTTATGTTTTTAAATTTTATTCTTATTTTGCTATACAAATACGATCTCGTATTGTGTTTGCAATGTTTTGGTGATTATTCGAATCACCATTGTCGTTATTTTCCTGTGGTCCTTCTTGGTTTTCAATTTCAAGGAAAGGAATATTCGTATAGTCCAATACGCGGTAATGTATGCAGATATTATGCAACGCACAAACCACATTGATAATCTGTGCCGCTTTTTGTGTACTGTAATGAAGTTGACGTGCACCGAAACCTGTTTTTCATAACTCCAATAGTCCTTTGCACAAAAACATATAGGTATGTACATATATCTACTACTACTATACACACCTAAAATCGAAGTATTCCTTTCACCTTCTTGATATTTTGATTGGAAGTATCGTCTTCCGTTGCTAAGGTTCCATATGTGAGAATCATGATTGGCACCAGGAAAACGTGCATCAACACTTCTTATTTTTAAGTTGTTATCACAACAAATCTCTATAAAGATCAGAAAGATAAAATACTTTACCAGCATAGCATTTATGCTAAAGTTTCCTTTGCGGTTGTATTACAACGCTTTTTCTTCACTTGGAGTAATTATATTAATATGTGTTCCATCGACACACATAACGACGCCTGGGAAACTCGCCTTCATATAGAAGTCCCTTTTCGCAATATTTTTTCCGACTCGCTCATCTGGATTTGTATCCACAAAGGACAGAGCCTTCTTTCCAAAACATTTAATGTGGGCTGTGCCAAGCCAACCTCATATTCGTTACCAACACCAAGTTGTTATCCTACTACTGCCAAAAATCGCATAACAGCTACAAGCCGGCAAATCAAGCTAATTGAACACGAAAACACCCCCGGATCCAACTCATGTTCCAGCTCGTGTAAAACATATTGGAATGCCGGTTTATTAAGTCCGAAATTTCTTTGAAATCTGTAAGTTCTTAATTGTCCAAAACATAAACAAATAAGATCAAAATACATATGTATGTACCTACGTTAAGTCGTCCAAGTCAAATGGATTACAAACATCTCTAAGTGCTTTCTTCTGAATTTTCAGATTACGCTTTCGCCTGAATGAATCTGTTCGACCAGCAATGATTGCGAAGTCGATTGAATCCATTTTTAAACACTTTTTATTTTATTCGTTCACTTTATTGCTCAAGAATTCGTAAATGTATTCAAAATGTATTTCAATAATATTCACAAATGACAAAGTTTGACATAAAACAGCTGATTTCGAAAATGAGAATGAGAGCGGCATATACCTTAATGCCTAATACTACGTTTTCACTAGGGCCATAATTACGTTGTTTTGAAATTTCAAGAAAAAGTGTTTACATTAGAGGTTGGTAGTTTTGTTTGACATCTGGCAGCACTATGACAGGAACCTTGTTTTGACAACTAAAACTAAAGTCAATATTTTTTTCATTTCTTTCAGTTGCTGGAAAATATATTTATTTATAAACTTATTTCTTACAGGCGGCAGTTCCCCAAGGTCTTTACTTATTGTTCGAGGAATCACTTTGAAGAGGATCAAATTTACTGACATTGGAAACAGCTTCTGCCTTCCAATTACAGTTAAACAGGATGAGAACAAACAACTTAGAAGCCTTGCCCACATCAAACCAAAACATGCACCTTTAGGAAGAGCTGAAGTATCGAAGGGTCAGGAAGTCAGTGATTATCGGTTCTTCATTCGTTCTATTATTCGTCATTCGGACCTTATTACGAAGGTTGGTAAAATCTATGAGCCTTGCTTGAAAACATCATTGAAATCCTTCTTCATTTACAGAAAGCCTCGTTTGAGTACTTGCAAAACGAAGGAGAGCGTGTTCTACTCGAAGCAATGGATGAACTTGAGGTAGCACTCTCCCACCCACATGCAAAACGCACTGATTGCAACCATATTTTCCTGAATTTCGTCCCAACTGTTATCATGGACCCAGCTAAAATTGAAGAATCTGTTACAAAAATGATTATGCGCTACGCAGAGAATTACTTGTGTCACGACCAAGCCCGCCCCGTAAGCACCTGGTATGTCGCTTGTGTTTTGTGCACCTGACACGTGAGCAAATTTGTACCTGCAAGACCAGTTTCAGATCATCGGATGTTACACGGCACAATCAGTAAGCAACCTCAACATAGCATACCAATAAGATCCAGCTGCGGTCTAGGAAATATTTCTTAAATTTTCAGTAGACCATGAGCTTTTCTATCTCTTCTTATGAATTCATGTTGTGTACGTTGCTCCGAGGTATTCATACACTACTTTAAATGTTAAGCGATCATTTATTAACCATGCATAGGTTTTAACTACCGGGGAGGCTCATACCAACTGCGCAACTTGGAGTTACTTCACTGTCCTTATCATAGAACTAATTATGGATTGAATGAGCCTATTACTCGTATGATAAAAGTTTTGAACCTAAACTCAAATTTAATAGATTTTCATATTAGTAAAACTACGTTAAAGTCCTTAGTTCGAACCAGAGCTCCACTCTCTTGACTATGTTTTTTTTTTTTATGTTTCTTATATCTTTATAATTGTCATATTTAATAATTAATTTTACGTTTATATGTAGCTATCTAATTTGTTTTTGTATATGTTTATCAATAATTTTGTAATATTTCTTAGTTCTGTTGTCTTTAGTGTGTTAGACTTAATTTTTGCTTACTAACAACTAACACCTCGCTAAATGATGACAGTGATACATATTTCTGAGTACTTAAGGGTGAAAGAACTCTTGAAGAAAAGATACATTATTTCACAAGCTTGAAATAAGCTGTTCTGATAGTGAAAAAAAAAAAAAAAAAAAAATTAAGTTAGTCAATAGACAATAATATTAGTTATATTGGGATATCTTAAAATTAAACACAAACTAAAAGTTTCGATTATTTTAATTTCCTTCCTCCGCGTTTGCTATTTCATCTTCGGACTTCGGCACGTGTCTTTTGGCATTTCTCAACCGGTTCATCCTTCCCATTGCAAAGTTTATGTGGAAAATATTGACACTCCTAACACGTAGGTAGATATGCAATCGAAGTACTAGCACTGCATCTGCAGTTGTTGGCAGACCATCGGTGGTGTCATAGTTAGCTGTATAGTTAGCTACTTTTACTGATGCCATGATAAGGATGTGCATTGTTTTCTTGTTTCACAAAGATTTAAAAAAAGCTAAGCTAGAATAAAAAAAAAACAAAAAAAAGCAAATTGAAACGTTACGTTCGTCGTTTACATTTATATTTTTAATTAGTATAAAACAATTTCCAAAATATTTTTCCATAATCTGTCTTTTTTGCTAGCTGCTCTTGCATTTCTTGGTCTTCGTTACAGCTCGCAGATGATATACTCAGATCGTCTCGATTGTTTTCATTTGTTTCTTCCACGTTTGTGTCTGGAACAACTTCTTTTTGTTTTTTGCACATTTTGCGGTCAAAAGATTCAAAATTAGACAAGCCATTTCATCTTCGGGGAATACGTAATCGAACATTTCCTCCGTCTTCTTCGGCACTTTCCTTTTGGCGTTTTTTAACCGACGCATCCTTTCCATCACCTTATCTACGCATTCTGTTTACATTTTCCTTCTCTTAGTCACATCAGGCTTCGGGCAGAAGCATGTCAGCAGTTCAACTAGACGAGGTGCTTTGTCATCACCTTTGCAGCCGATTGTTAAGTTGCTTTTGGAGGTAAGGGCGGCGCAGCGCGCAGGCTCTTCTTTGGAACTCTGTTCTGAGGATAGAGATGCACCCGATGTAGCCTCAGTCTGACCTACACTTCCAACGATTCGTATACAAGTTCGGCGTCCAAAAAAAACCAGTTGATGCTTGCTTCGTAGCTGACTGTTCTTCTTTGGAACTCTGTTTTGATGATTGAGATACCGCCGAATTAGCATCAGTCTGTATTACACTTCCAAATATATTTTGTTGACCAGACGGTTGTCCAAAAAAGCCAGTTAAAGGTCCTGCACTACAGGCTTGCTTAACGTAATGACGTAAAAACACTAGTTGTAACACCAGTCCGCGCTAAACTTCCAAATACACCTAAAAAGCTGGTTGATGCTTCTGAACTAGATGCTTACTCGGTAGTGTTGAGGACAGGGCCTCTTTCTCTATTTGGCTGTACCCCCTCTGCGCCTCGGTAAGCGTTTTGGAAGCGAACGCTATGGGCTTCTCAGTACCATCCGGATAGTGGTGGGAAATCACAGCTCCTATACCGTGCGACGAGGCATCCGTCGCTAGAGAAAGAGGCAAATCACTTTGAAAATGGACTAATTTAGAAATATCCATGATTTTCTTTTTAAAATCATCGAACGATTCTTGTTGCTGACGACCCCAAACGAATGATGTTTCCTTAGACCTAAGCTTGTTAAGCGGCGCAGCTAACTGTGAGAAATTCGGTATGAATTGGTTGTAGTAATTCAACTTACCCAAAAAATCTTCTAGATCCTTTAGGTCTTTTGGAGCAGGCAATGCACTGATGGCTTTAAGTCTTGATTCTGACGGTTTGATTCCGCAATCGTCTATAATATGTCCCAAATACTCTATCTCACTTTCAGCAAACCTGCATTTGGAGAATCGACACTTCAGCCCATGGTCAGTGAAACGCTGGAAAAGCACCTTAAGGTTCTTTAAATGTTCTGCATTATTTCTTCCCGAAACAATGATGTCGTCCAAATAAGAGACACAGAAATCAAGATCAGCTGTCAATTGCTCTATGTAGCGTTGAAAAATCCCCGTCGAGCTTGCCGTTCCAAAAGGAAGTCGTTGATATTCGAAAAGTCCAAGATGAGTGCTAATGACACACAAACGTTTGGACTCCTCATCTAATGGGATCTGCAGATAGGCATCAGAGAGGTCTACCTTTGTAAAGAACAGTCCACCTTGGAGTCGACAAAAAAGCTCTTGCATGCGTGGAACAGGGTGTCTGTCAACGATATTTGAAATACCGTGGACGACAGTTGGGTTCCATTGTAAGGTGAGCAGCGAATTTTTTGCTGCATCCAAGTTCGGAGCTAAAAACCGATTTGTATTCGTCACAAACCTTGCGTGCTTTTTCTACCAGCTCACCCCGCGACTCGTCTAACAGACTAAGGACTTTCTCCTCGTGTGGATACTTCACTTCGAATTGAAACGCTTCAAACCAGTCAAGGCCCATGATGTTTGAAGCTCTTGCATTGTCAACTACCAGTAAGGAGAGATGTTTGCTCATATCACGCCACCTCACTGTCACTAAAACTTCGCCTTTGATTGGCTTTCAACGTTCTCGTTGTGGGGAGTAACTCAAGATTATCCAGCTCCCGGAAAGTCTTTAAACCGATGAGTGACGAAGTTGCTCCTGTGTTTAGTTGAAAAGAAATTGGGATTCGGTTAATGTCTAAGCTGATGAACATCTTGCGTCCTTTTCGTTCCATATCCCAGGCTGATGAAACTTCCTCAGCAAAAATGGATTCCTCAGGAGTGGTCTTCTCAACCCGGTTTGGTGATGTGCCTTCCTCTAATTGATGAATTAGGTGAGACGAATCGTTGGTGCTTTTACGAGCTTCTGAGCCTGTTTGCTTTCCGGCTCGGGGTCGTGACCTTGATCGCGTGTACTTACGACTTTTTTTCTTTAAGGTTCCGCCCTCGTGTTTTCTGCCTTCGTGACGAGATGCTGCCATACAAACACTTTTGATGTGTCCCTTTTTGTTACAGAGATCACAGACCGAATCCAGATGCCGACAGTCATTGCGATCGTGGTGTAAATAACAACTTTGACACGACTTTCTTTCTTGATAACCATTGGTACGCTTGCTTTTTTGGTTAACATTGACCATATTCACATCTGCCGAAAATGTACTCTTGTCGTTGTTTTTAAGTATCTCGGAGGCGAGTTGAGTGGACTCGTAAGCCGTAACAATCTCTTCAATCTCCTCCAATGTAGGATTTTTCTTTTGGGTGGCCGCGTTGCGAACGGTGTCATGAGGGGTATGAAAAACTATCATGTCGCGTATCATAACATCGGTATATGAATGGCCACAAGATTTCTTAGAGCAGACAAAATTGCAGCTTCTTGCTATACCTTTTAGATTAGCAATCCACTCTGCGTAGGATTGGTTTGGGGCCATCTTTGTTCGGAGGAACTTACATCGTGAGGCCAGTACATATAATTTATTTGAGTAATAAAGAGTTAGTTTTGCCGTAAGTTCTTCAAAAGTGTGTGTACTTACATCTTCCGATTCAAAAAGTTTCTTCAGTAACTCGTTGACATCAGGACCACACTCTGCGAGAAAATGCGATTTTCGGAGGTCATCGTCACCAAGGGCATTAGCAGTGTAATGTTGCTGTAATTGGAAAAGGTAACTTTCCCACTTCTCTTACTCTGAATTAAATTGGCGAAAAGCTGGGACTGGAGCAGCGGTACTTCTACTTTTCTCGAGAACTTTCTCCAAGAATTCGTTATTCGATACTAGTAGCTTCTCCATCCAAATCTTCTGCTGGGTAAGCAGTTCTCCGATATGAGTTACTGTAGCCATTGCGTTAATTGCAGTAATCCAACAATCATCGTCGCCAAAATGTTGAGTTCCCAAATTAAATAATACGCCAAGATAATTAAGACTCTTACTTTAATTAATAGAACAAATATAATACTATGAAAAGAAGTGGATAACCTCTTAGGCAGAAGGCAGAATACAGAATGAGGTTATCCACGAGGTGGGAAAAGAATTAACAATTATGCAAAAGGAAAAAGCAAAATGAAATGTCAAAACTTAAGATAAGGTTAAGTGTTGCCAATGTACTCAATGTGCAATCGAGTTGCTGATGCAACAGGTAGCTACCTGTTCTTCTTCCGAATTCAGTTGAGGGGGTGTAGATGTAGATACATTCGATGTCGTATTAGTCTGTGCTGTACTTCCAAATACACCTTGATGACAAAATGGCTGTCCAAAAAGACTGGTAGAAGATCCTAAATTTGATACTTGATTTGTGGCTGCCAATTCTTGGAAACTTTTCTTTGAGGATAGAGATCCAAACAGATTGGCAGTATTATTGGTTGCCGCCCAAACGTTTTGGTTCCCATTCCAAATTTGGGAATGTTTGAAGGGCTAGATGCAGACCCAAATGTAAGTTCCTTAGATTTTTTTTTTACCATGGAAGAAGGTTGGAAACCAAAAGCTGGTTTGTTGTTTCCGATTTTGTTAGAAGTTTCTTTTTCGGTGGTGACCGACTCCTCCAAACGCAACAAGGATTTGTTTTGATATTCTTGCATTGCAGTTATGCAGTGAATTTTTGTCTTTGTATAAACTGGTGAATTGGAGTTTTTGAAAAGATAATCGCCGCCTTCAGTCGGCTGGTATTTTACCGGTGCAGGACTGCTACTCTTTTTGCTCTCAACGCAACCAAAACTGAAACTTGAATTTACATTGGCCTTTGCCGGTGTGCAGCTTTCCTGTCCAAATAAAGACGCATTGTTTTTGACCGCATCTGGCTTTATTGCTTTCGATGCCTGAAAACCAAAACTGACTAAAGTTGTTGCTGATGCTTGTCCATTTTCAGAAATGCTTGGTTGCTCCTCTGTTAATGGGTTATTTTGGTTGTCCAAACAAACTTTTCGCCTGTCCAAATTGATTGTTGAAAAGGTTGTTCACTTCCAAATGAATTACTGGAGCCAAAAAGGGTTGTACCATATCCAAAAATAGGCTGACTTTGAACTTGGTTAGTTAGAAAGGCTCAACAGGGCACTCCTATAAGAATTAAAATTATTGGTTATTTTAATAACAAACTAAAAGAATACCAATAAAAAAGCTTAACAAAATCCAAACCATAGCCCATAGCACAAATAAAGAAAGACTTTTGTTGTGACAGCGTGTTCTGTGGTTCTGTCAAGTTGTCACTTTTTTGCCGATTAGTTCACAATAGGTGGTGTTTTAGTACTGTTTGGTTAATTTTCTCCAATTTTCCCACGTTGTTAGCACATAATTTCCGCCCAATCACCTCAAGTTGAGGTAATTTTGATGAAAGATTTTGTATGGGTAACAAAGTCAATTTTGACCTAATTTTGAAAATTTGGTCATAATCATCTCATTTGCCCTAGTGAAAACGTAGTATTAAGTCTAAAATTAGGTCTTTATCATCAATATTGACAGAGATATCAAATTTAACTTAAATTTGTACACCAAAGTTAGCTTTTTTTAAATGTCAAAAAGTGATGTCAAAGTTGAGAAACGAGCTTTACTATATAAAAAATTTTTTCTTAGAATTTGACCAAGAATCACACCGCAAAGGATAATACACGAAGTACGGAACACCCTGTATATAATGTATTATTTATTTTATGCTTTTTGTTTGGAGCTGGAGGTTTGATCCTAGAAACCACCAATGGTTTTTTATTGGTTTCACCTTTCGTTTGATGCTGACTATATTCATTTACCAAAAATTTCACTTAAAAGAAAAGTTTTTCCCAGTAAGCCGTTCGGAGTTGAGAAAAGAAGTTGTCCTTGAGATTCGTTAGACCTCGAAGCTCGCTACCTTTATGGCGCTGCTGCTGTTGAAAATTTAATTAAAACAACTTAGCTCTTTAGTTTTCTTCCTTTTTCCCCTTTCTACCTCTTCTTTTTGTTGCGGCTTCAAAGTGGTGGCAGAATAAAAAGTAACCCTAGTCCACCAGCTGGTGGTGTACTTCAAGGGATCTTAGAAAAGCAAGCCAAATATGGTATCACAATGGACCTAATATTGGTCTAAGTGTGTCAGTTTGTTTTCCTGACAGCCATTCAAACCTAACCTAACCTAACCTAAGCCAAATATGTACCCCTTCATTGAGCCTATGGACGGCTAGAGACTCAGACGGCAGCGGTAATGAAAACCAGAAAGGTTTTGGAAACCTTCTACCAATAACCGTAGCAGCAAGGTGAAAACAACATGTTACTTGTAAAATAAAGAATTTGTAACGAACTGACTATATAAAAGTCAACGTTTAACTTAACGATATCATCACCAGTACGCCTTCAATATAAACGTCCAAAAGTCCACCATAATGGCTGAACGCCCATCGCATAGGTCGAGTGCTCAGCCTAAAGACCTTTGCCTTAGCAAAGGGAATGTACTTTATAGGCTTTATCACCATTCCCAAATGTAAGAGGTTTAAACTAAAAAAAACTCAAAATAAAACTAGTTGCATTGCGTTTTGCATCAAACAACGTCTTCAGGCGAGTACTTTATTAAGACTGACTTGTCATTACAGAAAATGTTATGAGAAAAGCTTTTAATAAGCATATATGATAAGCTGTTTGTTGCATTACAGTAATCTTATGGCAATTATATAAAACTGTTCAAAGATCGTGCGATCATTCAGTTACTTAAGAGAGATCTTAAATGAAACGAATACATACATAATAATATGTGTTTTTTAAAATCAAAGCTTTCATTTGACATTTACGCAAGTGCATGATATCGTAAATGGGTTGCCAGGTATATTAATTGGAGAGCACATATTGTGAGATGAAGTCTCTTACAGCTCGACCAGCCTGACAAAATAAATCGTCCTCGATTTATGATTCCATGCAATTACATTAACGTTTACATTACTTTTTACATTTTGAGATACACATTACGTGCAGTAAAATTGATTTTTTTTTTTTTTATCATTTGGCTTTTAAAATAACACAATTGAATACATCATTATACAAATACTTTATACATTATACAGATAGATGTCTTTCATTAAATGTTTCTTCTATTTAAAATAGATTATAAAATTACAGAACGTAATTTAGCTCTAAACAAATTTTAACAATCATTTCAAAGAAATAAATTAACTAAACTAGAAATTGATTCATGCAAAACAGAAACTAACTTATGTTTGTACATAGGGTTAAATGCTTTCAGGGCAACATACCCTTTCAAACGGAATGCGAGATATTTGAATATTTATAAAATTTTTTATGAGATAGCGATCGTTAGGTAATGCTTTTTTAATCTCATATGAACTTTTATATTTGACAATAACTTTTTTGTTAAGCCCAGGAGTATTGCTGTTCGGATTAGTCAAAACTATATCCATTTCATAACCTTCATCTGAATTCTTCGCGTTAGTCGTAAAACTCCCGAAAACTAAACGTTCTAATTTCAACTTCCGATCATAAGTCAACTTTTCATTAATTTTTAAAGACCAAGTTTCGTCGCGGTTATTGCATAAATCAATTTTTAAAATTTGTTCGTCAAAATCTAAATTTTCAAAATTTCCGTTACTACTTTTATCATTAAATCTTATATGATTGCTAGTATCTTCAATTAATTTGGAGTTATTAATGTTTTCTAAATTGTCTTGCTCTTTAACGTGAGCTCTTTCTTTTTCAGTTAATTTAGTATTAAAATTTCCAATCATTAACTTGATATTTGATTTCCGTAAAAAATCTCGACCTAATATGATAGGATCGTTCATTGTTTCGTCACTTACAACATATAGACAAAAATTAACATAACTATCATAAAACTTTACATTACATAACAAATTACCTAGTATAACCAGCTTGGAATTATTTATTCCAACAAAACTGCAAGGCGGTGGCTGCAACGATGTCATTAAAAATGGTGGCACGTATTGTTGTTGGATGAAGCTGATTGGACTTCCAGTATCTATCACGGTCATGATGTTCATAACGGCTCCAGAACAATCAGCCACACTATTTGCAGACGTAAACTCATATTCCAAAACGAAATGAAAATCGGACATCAATGTCGCAGTTGGGGTTTCTTTTGGAATTTTTTCACTCTGAACGATAAGAATTGAAGAAGTTTGTGGGCAATTGGTGACGATATGCCCTTTTTGTCCACATCGAAAGCAAGAACCTTTTTCTCTGCGGGACTTAGTACAGTTGTTCGCCATGTGACCCACTTCGTTACAGTTGTAGCATTTGGTCTTAGCTTCGACACTTGGAGAAGGTTCCGAAAAATGTACACGTTTAGGTGTATTATAACCTGACGTCGATGGTTGCGATTCAGACTTCATCTTCTCATACTTGCGTAAAATTCCCTTAAGCTCAGCGATGGTGTTTGCGGTTAGCATGAGCTGCTTGTTGAATAAGGAATCTGGAATTCCTTTAATGATGTACGCAATCACGTCTTGCTCATCAATCTCAGCAGAAGAAGCAATCTCCTGCATTGCCAATACGTACTGTTGGTAGTTTTCATCTCCGCGTTTCTTCCGGCTCCGCAACGTATTGTGGACGTCTGTTGCGGTTGTGTGATGATGAAACTCAGACATCAAGGCGGCTCTGAGTTCTTGCCATGACCGAAATGTCCTTGACCGCAAAAATAACCTAGCGGTTCCTTTTAGGAGTCGTTTGAAATAAATAAAGGATTCCGACTCACTTAGATGATAAGTGACTACAGCGTCCTCGACGTTCTCAAGCCACTTCTTGATAGGGTAGTTATCATCGCCATTGAACGAAGGCAAGGAATCTTCGATATCACGTGACGAGTGAAGAGTTCGAACATTCTGAGACTCATGGACAGAGCAGTTCATATTGAGTTCAGCCAAACGTCTCTCCAGCGCAACGATTTCTTCCTTTTTCCGTACCAATTCACGAAGCCTTTCTAAACGCTGTGTCACAGCATCATCGTCATCTGCAGACTCATTATCGCCACTTGTCTCACCTTCTTCATCAACGGTAGGGAAAAAAACTTCAACCTGATGAGACTCTAGCAATTCAATGGCTTCATTTAGACGAGCCTTAAGCGAAGTCTTTGTACCATAAGTAGCCAAATTCATCTCGGCCAATTTTTCTTTAAGTTTTTGCACCGTAGCAGTTTGCAAAAAACTCAAAACACGTGCATTTACGTCCATAATTATAAATTTAAGTACCAAAAACTCAATTAAATGCAAAAAAAAATTCTAATAGTTAAACATGCAATTTTGACTTGACTTTTAACTAAACGCCAGGACTTAATCCCACTTCTGATAAGTTGTAAGAGGTTTAAACTAAAAAAAACTCAAAATAAAACTAGTTGCATTGCGTTTTGCATCAAACAACGTCTTCAGGCGAGTACTTTATTAAGACTGACTTGTCATTACAGAAAATGTTATGAGAAAAGCTTTTAATAAGCATATATGATAAGCTGTTTGTTGCATTACAGTAATCTAATGGCAATTATATAAAACTGTTCAAAGATCGTGCGATCATTCAGTTACTTAAGAGAGATCTTAAATGAAACGAATACATACATAATAATATGTGTTTTTTAAAATCAAAGCTTTCATTTGACATTTACGCAAGTGCATGATATCGTAAATGGGTTGCCAGGTATATTAATTGGAGAGCACATATTGTGAGATTAAGTCTCTTACACAAATATGCTCAAAGGTTCACCGTAGTAGATTTAGATAATAGTTTTTCATTTTTCTATTCTGGATTGGAACGAAATGGAAAAGGTCTGGATTCGTTCATTTAAGCAAATTGTTGCGAATCTCCAATGATATAAAGATTCAGCAACAATTATGTTTAGAAAAGAGTGATGAATGCGTTTCGCTTACGGCGCAGACTTCAGCGAATTTGCTGGGAATACTGCTGGCACCGCGCGTAGAACCTTCACGATTCGGATTGATCGATGTGAGTGGAACGTGCTAAGAAAAACTTTACGTGTGTTTTGATTGATTATTTCATTGATTTCATTTATTCATTTATTAAAATGTACAAAATTGATTTATTTTAGTTTATCGGAAAATTGATATGAAATTATAGGAAATCTACACTAAACTCGGATAAATTCGACTTACAGAATCAACGGTGTCAAAAAAGCAGAAACCCCGGAATGAGCTACTAAGACATATTTGGTTTTTAATGGTCTTTCAGGGTCTTTCAATACTAGGACAGGACATTGAAGTAGAGATGGTGACGGATGACCACCTAGCGAATAAGCGGACGCCCGCCGGCCCCTGGGTGCGCCGAAGTGCGATGGAATAGGCCGGGCATAAAGAAGATGAAAAACTGGGACAGCTACTATGGCGACTGCTGCAGACAACAGAAACAACGCTTATTTGGGTGCTGATTTGTCGTTAGTGTTAGATTCAGGGATAAGGCTATCAGCAAAAATCCAGTTAATAACCGTATATTGACCACCCGAATCAGGGCTTAAATCGCCAAAATCAGCCTTATATGCGTATAGGCCCCACAAAAGAGAAAGAGGAAAATCCCAAAGATTGTTTCTACGAGCTCCTCTGAAAAACCTATGAGCAGTGCTCTAGACACGAAGTAATCGGCGATTTGAGCCCAAAACTGGGGAATGAGGACATCTTTGGTACATAAAATCGGTAACCATAGCCAGCATAACAAAACATCTGAAAACGAGCTCAGGCTTATCGATTTTACTGCGGGCTAAATCTTGTTGTAGTATGCGCTTCCCGCATCTTAAAACTCATAAAGGTACATGACGATCACCAAATCAATCCACCGTCAACCAAATTGACCATGTTGCGATCGACGCAAGGCACTCTTCCAGTGTGTTAGATGTCCGAACTTTCCGAGGGGCCAACTTTGACTAGGACCACTACCTTGTTGTAGTCAAAGTACGAATAACAGCGATAAAGACACTAATTCCGCTGTCAGGCAGAATGCCCCATTCAACTTGGACTATGATCAAGAATACCATCAAACAAGGACACCGAACATCGACGAATTATACAAAACGTCATAATAGACAGACATAACTTGGAGGTAGTACCTACAGGACTTCGTCCACCCAGGATCCTAGAATCCGAACGCTCCGCCTCGACGAGTTTTCGGAAACACATTGCAGGTAAATCGTGGAGGGGAAGATCTCGTCTAAGGTAACGCAATCAAGTAGAAGAAGAACTCTACCGACTTAGAATGCAAATCTGAATAGGGCTCGCCCGAAATCGAAATTGTTGTCGTAAGATGTTGGTTGAGGGTTGAGGCTCAGTTTCACCCCGATA
The DNA here is from genome assembly GCA_949752695.1 of Melanostoma scalare. Taxonomy (NCBI): domain Eukaryota; kingdom Metazoa; phylum Arthropoda; class Insecta; order Diptera; family Syrphidae; genus Melanostoma; species Melanostoma scalare. The sequence continues at coordinate 141,751,286 of OX456986.1, forward strand.
TGTAATTCCCACCTAAGTAAGTAAAAACTCTATATTTTCTCGTAAAATTATCTTTATACGAACCACCCTTTGCTAAGCAGTTGGCTTTGGCAGCATACATTTTTGTTCCTGGTTGCATTTTTGTCCCTAGCTCAACCCACACAAGACACAACTGTCATTTGAAAGTTCAACATAAAATTAATGTCAATAGACATAACCGCAGTACATCGATGTGCATATTTTGTTTTCTCCTCTTATAAATAATTAATTTATCATTCGTGGCGATTAATTAACTTGTTAGTTCAGTACTATATTCCTAGTCGTGGATTCGGTTTCAATTTGTTTCGTCGGTAAAAATTGTATCAGTGCCATACAAATTCTTTATTTATTTTGAAGAACCAAAGCAAATCATTGTTTTATAAAGAAAGTTTGTTTGGAGTGAATAAATAGGCCTTTCTAAGGTAGAAAGTTTTTTTTAGGAATATGCAACGTTATCATTTGAGTCACTAATTCATAAACAAAACCTCATAAAGGTTAATTGACATTGAACCCTTCATCTTCTAGAGGAATATACCTCAGCTTCAAGCAAAACAAAGTCTTAAACGAGTCCGACAAACCCAGTACACAATTCGCTTACCTACAATTTAGAACACAAACAGAAAAGGACGAGTAATTATTGATAAAACGTCCCTGCTGAAGTGTTCTGCACACATTTTTAAACGTGCCATCAATTAAAAATATAAATCGTTAATATGTACCTACGTACCCTCTGGCGTGCTTTGCAAATGAAAGCAAATCATGTTGTTGGTAAAGGTTAAACCTCTAGTAAACTAACAAAAGATGATTAATCGTGTCGCTCAATTAATATTCTCATTAAAATTCAATGAAAATGGTTCCTGGTCTTCGTGTAGGTACTTTCAAAAGACGCATTGCAGTGTTGTGGGCTACTTCTGTCTTTGAGGGTCAAAAAATGAACAAAAATTTTGCTGTAAGTCTCCTTGCTCTTGTTGCTCTGGCAGCCAGTGAATCAAACAACGAATTACTCTCTCTGTTTAAAAACATTCAGAGAGATGAGAAATTCCAAAGTATTTTTGTGTTAAGGACCTTCAATGAATCTTCTGCTGTTTATTTTGAAGACAACTTCTTCAAGCATATCTCAACTACTTTTCGCATCCCATTGATTCTCTCAACTGAAACAACATCGTTCTCATTGAAAAAGGAATACAATGACAACATACTCACCATAGTTTTGATGGATTCTAAGAGGCTTATACTTCAACAGCTTCTCGAGTACCTTCAACATATGCGATCTTGTAAGACCATATTTCTCATCAACACCCAGTTCTCAGATGAGTTGGAATTGGAAGACTTATTTAACTTTTGTTGGGAGAATCACATGATAAACGTCATGGCAATCTATAAGGACTTTTTTAAAGACTCCCCAGTGTTCTACAGATACACAAGCATCCCAGTATTCACTATCGAAAAAGTTCACTGGATTGAAAATCGACAAAAAATGGTATATTTCCCGAATCGCTTACGAGATCTCAAGGGAATGCACTTGCCTATTTTATTTGGAGGACCTGAACCGGGTACAATAGTTTCCAAAAACAGACGAGGTGAATACATAATCAGAGGACATATGGGACATCTTTTCGACACTCTAGCTGCGAAACACAACGCCAGATTGAATACTTCCAACATTAACTTTAAACTCTCTGCATACCAACTGAGAGATTTGGTGTTTAATGGGAGTGTGGAAATTTCAGCAGCCGCTTCGTATACTATCGACCATTCTATGGACTGGATTTCCTATCCTTACAACATAATTGACTGGTGTATTATGATTCCTGTTGAGCCAAAGGTTCCTAAATTTAAAATGTTTACTGTAATTTTTCAATGGGATGCTTTTGTTATTACCATCGGACTAATTGTAGCATTGTCAGTATTGCTGGAGTTAGTTTCGATTTTGTGCAATGGAAAAAAGTTTGATTTTTTCAATGACAACTGCTTACGTGTGATAACTAGACAATCCTTGCTGGAGAGACCCTACACCTCTATCAGTTTAAAGATTATATACTCGTTGATTTTTTTTTTTGGAATCATGTTTGTCACTTCATTTGATGCGTTTGTTCATGCGTTTATGACAAGTCCTCCGTCAAAAAAGGCATTACAATCCTTTGATGATCTTCTCGCATCGGAACTTGAGGTAGTTTCTTTCAAAGTGGAAATAGAGAATATTTTTAGGCTCAAACCTGAGTTCCAACACAAATATCAAAGAATGTTTCGACCGGAACAGGACTTCCAAGTTTTTACTCAACTACGTGACTCTCTAAATACACAGTTTGCCTACATGGTGAATAGTGTCAAGTGGAACATCTACCGGCATCAACAGAAACTATTTAGTCGACCCTTATTTCGCAGACCAAAACAATTGTGTATGGAAAATGGAGTGTGGCAGGTTTTCACTTTGAATGAGAATTCAATTTATGGAGATATCTTGAACTCTCTCATCCTGGAGACGCACTCATCAGGCTTGTTAAAGTGTTGGCTAAGCAGATCTTTCTATGAATTGGTTGAAAATGGAAAAATGATACTCAGTGATCAGAAGAGTCAATTGGAATTCCAACCGATTAAAGTTCATGACTTGAAGTTAGTGTGGAGGGCGATGGCCGTTGCTCTTATTCTAGATACTTTGTGTTTTTTGGGTGAAATATACACTTACTATGAGAAAACGACCGGAACCAAGACTTTTTGTGTGTTGGCGACGCTTCTATTTAAAAGCAATTTTCGTAAAAACTCGCAGACTTTGCTAAAAAGAACCGCTCAACACTGAAAAAGATTTGTTTTGGAGTTTGATTGAGCTTTTTCTCTTAAGTGGACAAATCTATTTTTAAGTTCGGTTGCACATCATTTTTTTTTTTTTTTGATTCGCGAAACAGTAGTCTTGAAACTGGTTATGCTTAAAAGGAATGGAGCTTCTGCTTTGCTTGAAACAAAGTTTTTCAAAAAGCGAAACAAAAATTGCTGGTATGATTTTTCACAGACTCCATCCTTCTGGTGTAAGGACTGCATCAAATATTCAAGATGATAACTTTCCATTTCCAAAACGTCACAAAAGACAGACATAACTTCGAGGTAGTACAGGACTTCATCTACCCAGGATCCGCTATAGACACGCAAAACAACATCAGTTCGGAGATCAAACGGAGAACAACTCTTGCCAACCCATGCTTCCTTGGGTTATGAAGACAATATTGAGAAACAAAACCCTCTCTAGAAAAGCCAAGGTAACCCTGTATAAGACCTAAATCATGGCAGTCCTGCTTTAAGGCGCGGAAGCATGGACTTTATTAAAAGCGGATGAGGAAACCTCTGGTCGTTTCGAAAGAAAAAGTCTCCGAATGATCTTTGGTCCCGTATGCGAAGACAATGTGTGGAGAAGAAGATACAAGAACGAGCTGTACAAGCTGTACCGCGACATGGGCATAGCCAGAAGAGTACGCATCACGAGGCTACGATTGTTGAGTCATGTAGAGCTGCAAGAAGACAAATGATGGACTGAATCGGAACCAGTCAGGACCTGCATGTGAGGTGGTTATAAAAAGGCATTAGAATTGAAAAAACCAGGATTTTAAAGTTTTAATAAAGGAATCAAGTACAGAAGCGCAATTGTGCTTACATATTTGCATTATTAGGGCAATGCAGCTGCGATAATTGTTCTATTAGTTTCCGATATGCCTGTGGCAGGATGTGTTTGCAATTTGCACCCGGATTGATGGACTTTAAAATTATAAAGTTTCAGCCAAAAGTAATATATTCAATGTGAAATGGAATGAATAAAACAATATGAACGTCTCCTTGAAAATTGCTTTCTCTTATTAAAATATTTTCTCTAAAGCCGCTTTTCAGTTTGTGGACAAAATATCTGGTCTCTGGCTGCCGACAGAACTTTTTTCACGGTGCTGTTAGGACTTGCTACTTTGGAAGTTGTTACCTGTTAGTTTGGTTCTGTATTTTTAGGATTGATTCTTACTTACACCAAATGGTAAGATATTGGAAATTAGATTAGATTTAGATTGGACGCGGACGCTTGGCCCTTTTCGAAGACGAATGAGGGAACCCTTGGTCGTTGCAAAAGAAAAGTAGCCGGGCACATATTTTTCCATAAAACTGCGAACAGCTGGATGATCTAGATTATTCAACGGAATAATCGCTTTCAAACAAATTTTTACAGTGTCAAGCACAAATTCCTCTTTTTCCGTTTTGGCCACTTCAAAAGCACCAACTATTGTGGATTGCCTTTTTACTCCAGAGAACACTGGTTGAGGATCAGGACTAGATTTCTTTCTTAAATGAGTAACAGAAGTCGTATGCTTCTTCAAAGTATCTAATTTCTCTCCTTCCAAACGCATGTTGCATAGTATTTCCACATTACGATGTTAGTATCGCTTAAATACAAGCCATCCTCTTAATAAAATCAAAATGTTAGCGCGTCTGATCAACATTTTAAAGCGCGTAACGTAACAGCGGCGTACCCCACAGGCGGATCACTAGCGTGAAGCAGAAAAGTGGGAGAGTTGTGATCGCTTCAAGATCACTACTTGTAACGCCGGAAATGAAAAGAAGAAGAAGAAGAACGTAACAAGGGCGAAAGTATTTAATTTTCAAATTTCGCTTTTATCGCAAATAAAATGCAGATTTCGCTTTTATCGCATCTATTTAGTAAAAACGAAAATTACGTACCCCTAATTATACTATACAAATTGTTTCATGAATGTACATTCCAATACCCCTGTGATTCCCCCCACGGTACGGCCTTGGAGCAGACCAGTACCCGGCCGTAACTGCGAGGAGGTATGGTAAGCACAATAACATACAACATCTGGGCTCTACCCCACCAAGTTGACACCAAACAGAGCTTTCCCGAATGGTGCCTGTGGCGCTATGGTTAGCATGTCTGCCTGTTACAAGAGAAGTTGGTAGTTTGAGTCCCAACGGAAACCAAAATGTTTTTCCACGGCTATCACCCTTCGTGGGGAATTGTCAATACCTCCGACAGTAAATTAACTGCCATGAAAAGCACTTTCTCGTTTAGTCGTTCGGAACTGGCATAAAACTGTAGATAACCTCCATTCCCTCACATGGTATGGTTGTGAGAAATACGCTAGTACCCGAAATGGACATAGGCTATATTGCCTTTCCACAATCCTTCGGGAACGGAAACGGGAACGGGAACATAACTTGGAACTCGGAAAATACTGAACCGATTTCAGAAATTCTTTCAGCGTTTGAGTGCTTCATTGCCCCTGAATGCCATAGACGATATTTTATTCCCATATTCCCATAGGAGTGGAAACGAGAACGGAATCAGGAATTCAAAAACCACTTTATCAATTTCAAATTTTTTGCGCTATTATTATTATTGTAATCCTTAGTCAATATAAACTATTGGACTATGCTTCATCCCCATTTTCCATCGGGAACGGGACAGGAACGGAAAATATAACCGGGAACTTGGAAATTACTAGACCGACTCCAAAAATTCTTTCAACGTAAGAGTGCTTTCTTAGAGTAGTGTTTTTTTTTGTTTCATCAGTCACTAAATTGGAAACTAGTCTACTTTAGTAACGGACGGTTCATCTAGCTAGTCATCTCATAAATTATGGTCAAGGTCACCGAGTGACAAAATATCTTTATGTAAAGGGAACTTGTTATTCGAGTACAGCTTTTATAATTTTTACCCTAGTAGACAGGCAATCACAAGCTTACTGTAAAAATTTGAGTCTGCATATTCGTTGTGTGAACACGGAGTGAAAATACCGCTAATTGCAACACTGCCGTTCAGGTATCTATAGCAAACGATACAAATCAGTCGATTCTACCGTATTCTCAATGCTTATTTTGCTTAAATATCTTGGACCAATTTGGATCGGAAGTTTTACCAAAAGGTAAAAACAACAGCCTCGGGCTATAAACCCCGAGCCGGAGCCTGCAAAGACGATCAAGTGGTGGTTGTGGAACCGCAGTCAATGCTGAGGAGTTGGAAAGACCACTTCTCCAAGCTCTATAACAGCGATGATGAACACAATTCCGCTGTTAGAGAGATAGAAATATTCGATTTAGGCGACGTAGGCCAGCAATACCGCCAACCCGACCTGAACGAAGTGAAGACAGCAGTATCCAAGCTAAAGTCCAACAAAGCTGCTGGAGCTGATGGCTCACTGCCGAACTGTTTAAAGCGGCAGGCGATGACCTGGTTAGGAGTATGCACCAGCTCATTTGCAAAATATGGTCAGAAGAAAGCATGCCCGATGAATGGAACCTCAGTATTGTTTCCCCGGTCCTCAAGAAAGGAGACCCTCTTAACTGCGCCAACTACAGAGGTATCAGTCTTCTTAACATCGCATACAAGATCCTCTCTGCCGTATTGTGTGAGCGTCTGAAGCCATTCGTCAACAACCTGATAGGTCCTTATCAGTGTGGCTTTAGACCAGGAAAGTCCACCATAGAACAAATCTTCACACTACGGCAGATCTTGGAAGAAATCCAGGAGCTTCTAATCGATACTTACCACCTTTTTATCGACTTTAAGGCCGCGTATGACAGCATCTATAGAGAGGAGTTATATGGAGCCTACGGCAGGTCTTGGAAGAAATCCAGGAGCTTCAAATCGATACTTACCACCTTTTTATCGACTTCAAGGCCGCGTATGACAGCATCTATAGAGAGGAGTTATATAGAGCCATGTCTAGTTTTGGCATCCCTACCAAATTTGTCCGATTGTGTAGGATGACGATGGAGAACGCACGCTGCTACATCAGGGTCGGAAAAGATCTCACCGATACATTCGATGTTAAAAAAGGTTTTAGGCAAGGCGATGCACTGTCATGCGACTTCTTCAACATCGTTCTTGAAAGAATAGTGCAAAACTCCCACGTCAACACAAGAGTCACAATCTTTCAAAGATCCGTTCAATTGCTCGGATATGCCGAAGATATTGACATAATTGGAAGAACGCAGCGTGATGTCAATGGCGCGTCTATGAGCATTGAGACGGAAGCGAAGAAGTTGGGTTAAGTGGTTAATGAGGGAAAGACCAATGATATGCTGTCATCAAGAAAGGACATCCAACACCGAAGTCTTGGACAGAACGTCACGATTGACAGCTATAACTTTGAGGTAGTTAAGGACTTTGTCTACCTAGGCGCCGCTATTAATTCAGACAACGACACCAGCGCTGAAATCAAACGAAGAATAACTCTTGCCAATCGCTGTTTCTTCGGACTAAGAAGGCAATTGAGTAGTAAAGTCCTCTCTCGAGCAACTAAAGTGTCCCTGTATAAGACACTTATCATCCCGGTTCTTATATATGGCGCAGAGGCATGGACCTTGTCAAAGGTAGACGAGAACGCTTTAGGATGCTTCGAGAGAAAAATTCTTCGGGTGATTTTTGGTCCCGTCTGCATAGTTGGAGAGTGGAGAAGAAGATTTAACGACTAATGGTATGAGCTGTACAGCGACACTGACCTTGTCAAACGAGTCAAGGTCCAGCGGCTTAGATGGCTGGGTCATGTAGAGCGAATGGACACCAACGCTCCGGCCCGGAAAGTCTTCGAATCCGATCCCGAGGGACGGCGCAGTAGAGGAAGACCGCGACTCAGGTTGCGCACGCAAGTAGGAGAGGACCTCAACCAACTTGACGTGCAAAACTGGAGGCAGCTAGCTAGGGACCGAGCTAGCTGGAGAAGCATGTTGGTTGAGGCCCTGGTCCGACCCGGACTGTAGCTCCACCTTAAGTAAGTAAGTAAGTAAGTATCTTGGATCAAGTTGACTCAGTAAGAATTGAAGCCGATGGACCATTTTAATTGACGTACGTTTAACTATTGGGCTCTGGAGAAGATGCACTAAGAGAATAATATTATTTATTAGTCGGACGAAAATTGACATTTGCTTCATGAATTGCCATTTTATTCACAAAAAATAACTGTTTGGAGCGGTTTTGCCGGCGCGGCGGCGTTATTGGGCCACATTTTTTCGTTGACGGTAACGATAGCCACGTTACTCCGAATTGGAAGATGTTGACTTAGACGACATGTGGTTTCAACAGGATGCTGCCACAATCCACACAAAACACACGTTACAATCGAATTGTTGAAGATGGTAAGTTTGATGAGCGTTTTATATGAAGAAATGGGCCAGTCAATCAACAGCCTCGTTAAACTCTTTTTGACAATTTGCTTGAGACTACGGTGGAAAATCTAAGAGCCAGTATTGAACTCGAAATAGCGGCCGTTTCAGCCGAAATGTGTAGCCGACTCATCTCAAATTAGGTCCAAAGAACCGACCTCTGCAAACGTGCTGCGGTGGCTATATGAATAAAGCCGAGTTCAATTCATAAATATTTTGTTTGTACTTCAAGTTGACTATATAATAGTATTCGATTTTTAAAGGAATTTCATTATATTATATCGGAAGGTTGCTACTCTTGTATAGTTATCGGGACTTGGTTGACTTGATGCCAGTAAACGTGTATATCCCTTCATCGCTGACTGAAGTCTTAGATCGAAAGACTTCACAATTGGCCAGATTTTCACGTTACGACAGGTCTTGGAAAAAACCCGGCAATACAATATTATTACACAATATCTCTTCAAATGATTTCGAGCCCGCACATGACAGTTTCAACAGATCTGTACAGAGACTTGTCTAATTATGGCATCCCTGCAACACTCCAAACACTATGCAGGACTACTATGGAAAACAGAACTTCAAGGTTGTACAAAACCTATAGCATTCGCTATAGACACAGAAGTGCGAAGACAAAACGGAAAATTATTTTTGTCAAAGCAGAGCCCCATTCTAGAAACACCAGGGTAACCCTTTATAAGTCTTTGTTCTTTGATCATCCCAGTCCTGCTCTACGGATCTCATCTTTGGAAAAGCAATGAAGTGAAAGTGAATAAAATCGACCTTGAATTTGCTAACCAGATGGTGGTCGAAAAACAGGCTCATCTTGAACTATTATGCCCAATTTAAAAATTAAACATGTTTTGTCTTGCTAATTACTTATTTTATTAAATTAATGTCTTTCATAAAAAAAATCTTCAAAGACCGAAAGCCTGGTTGCTTGTCGTCTTTCTCCGATGAACAAAAACTTCACACAAAAAGCATAAAGTATCAAAGGTAAGGGCTATGGTCAATGCTGTCCACACCCATTTCAAGTCAGCTGCCTTTAGTGGTTCAAAATTTGATTTGCTTGTTTCATTATTAAGTTTCACTTCTCCGTTTTTAAGCAATTCATAGAAGGATCGCTTTTGCCAAAACTCCATCAAACCCGACGCATGCGTATCCAAAATAAGCGAATTTATAATTTCCCTATAAATTGAATTCTCATTGATCGGATAAGCTAAACGAACGCCTTTGGTTAGACACATACTCTCCGGTAGACGGAACAAAAGTCGGTTTAGCATATTTTGTTGACTTTGGTAATTCTTCCACTTGACAGTGTTCACCATATAAGCAAAATTCGTATTCAAGGTTTCTCTTAACTGAAAAAACGTTTTGAAGTCCTCTATTTGAAAAATCTGTTGGTATTTGTTTTTGAAATCTGGGAAATCCTGAAAATATTCATCCATTGTCTTATTGAAACAAACTATCTTCAGTCCCGATGCTAAAATATCGTCAAAAGATTGGATCTTCTTCTCCGATGGCAGACTTGTCATCAATGTTTGCAGGGAGGCATTATATGAAGTGACAAACATAATTCCAAAAAATATTATCAATGTATAGATGAGTTTTAAACTGACGGAGGCATTGTGCCTCTCCGTAAAGGACTGATTGATTATCCCACGTAAGCATATGTCATTGTAAAAGCTTATTTTTACACCATTGAGAATAAAAAAAGTTAACTCCTCCATTATCGTTAGGACTACAACCAGTCCAATGATAATGAAAAGAGCATTCCATTGAATAACACTTGCAAAAACTTTGAAAATGGGCACTCTCGGTTCAACAGGCACCATGACACACCAATCAACAAAAATGTATGGATAAGACACCCAATCCATGCTGTTGAAGGAGTTCAAACATGCAGCTGATATTTCAAAAGTTCCGTTTCTCACAAAATCACTCAATTCCATCGGTGAAATTAGGAGCTTAATGCCAGAGGTGTCCACTCGGGCGTTGTGTTTCTTCGCAAGGGCATGGAAAAAGTGCCCCATGTAGCCCCCGACTACGTATTCTCCATGGTCATTTTTTGAAAAGATATTTCCTGGCTCAGGTCCTCCGAACATAACTGGCAAGTTCATCCCTTTGAGATCTTGCAAGCGATTCGGAAAATATGTAGTTGTGAGTTGGTTCCAAACAAAATCGACTTTTTCGATGGTGAAAGCTGGAATTTTCGTGTAGCGGTAGAACACTGAAGAGTTTTGAAAATTCTCAAATATGATTATCACGTTTATCATGCGATTCTCCCAACAGAAGCTGAATAAGTCCTTCAATTTAAACTCATCCCTTGATTGATTGCTGATGAGGAATATGGTCTTACAGGTTCGCATGTGTTGAAGGTACTCCAAAGGTAGTTGAAGCACGGGCGGCTTATTAGAATCCAATAAAACAATAGTAAGTATATTTACGTTGAAATGTTTTTTCAATGAAAACGAAGTGCTACCAGTTGAGATTATTACCGGAATGTGAAAAGATGTTGAGACTTCTCTGAGAAAATTGTCACCAAAATCAACAGAAGGTTCGTTGAATGTCTTGAACACAAAAACACTTTGGAAATGCTCATCTCTTTGAATATGTTCAAATAACGAATGCAAGTTTTTATATGGTTGAGTTACTGCCAGGGAAACAAACGCGAGTAAAACAACAAAAATGCGGCGCATTTTGTGACGTTCAAGAGAAGTGCGTTTGTCCGCAAAATATCACACGAACGAAGAACCACACAAGACACAACGGCTTCAAATTTTAATGACTCACTTTTGATTAGAACGATAAATCAAATAATGATCGGCTTTCTAAGAGCCTCAATCAATATTAAATGACGGCAATTTTCATTTCAATTTTTTTGTTTGTTTGATGGTTTGTGTAGCTTTTTTTAGTTCCAATTAGGTAAACCAACCCTTAAACAAGTGAGTCCAGAGTCCAGTGGTGTAATGGTTAGCATAATTGCCTACTGATTTTCCATAAACAGATAAATGTTTTTCTTAACGAATCGCCTGTCGCAAGGAATGGGAAAGTCCTCCGACAGTAATTGAAAATGCTCAGGCATTCGGAAATCGGAATTGGCATAAAATTGAAGGCTCTTAAATTGCACTAGGCTGCAAGGCTACCAGAGCGTCACCCTGTGGGAATTGGAAAGTCCTCCGAGAGTAGGACTTATTCACTTACAGCCATATTAATAAAAAACGCTTATTCCACTCTTATTCTATAGAATCACTAAACCATAGAATAAGAGTTAATCCATAGTGTAACGTGCGCTTAGTTCGCAAAAATAAAACTTCACTTTTCAATTTATTTCTACCACTTTTATTCAGTATCAATACTTTATTCGAACTCAACTCGACTTTTGGACTATCACTTGTTCACAACAATTCACTCTTAACTTTATCACTCTATAATCAGAACTGCCCTCTGGTTGCCTCGGGCGGGCTATTTATATCGAATGACATTTCATCTAGAACTCTCCAGTAGCTTCCACATGGTCTGCAACTCTCCACTGTTTTGGCTGTCAAACATTTTCTCTCCTAGAATTTCTACACTTACTAGTGCTCCCAGATGTGTTTTTCGGTTGAACGTTTTCGATTAGGAAATTGGTATTAAATGTTGGGTTCACGTTACACTGCCCCCTCCTTAAGATTGTTCGTCCCGAATAATTCCATCTGCAGCCTCGCCACTATATCGATGCAGCCTGTCACAATGAACTACTTTTAACTTGCCTCTTAGTCCTCTTTGGATGCGGTAAACCACGTCGTTAATCCTCGTGACAACAGTATAAGGACCTTCCCAGTTTTGCTGAAGTTTCGGTGACAATCCCTTTTGACGATGAGGATTATAAAGCCACACACGATCTCCTGCTTGGAATCCTGACGTTGTCGCTTTTGTGTCGTACCGTGTCTTCATCCGGTCGCTGTAGGTTTTCATCCGTTCCCTTGTTCTTTTATGGATGTCAGCGAGTCTCTCCTTGAGGTCGTCCACATACTCGTTTGTGTCCTGTGGCTCCTCTGTGGGGCATCCAAATTTAAGTTCGCTGGGCAGCCGCATGGTTTTCCCGAACAGGATGTCAGATGGTGTTTGCCCTGTCGAGCTATGTACTGCACTTCTGTAGGCCATCAGGAATAGCGGTACGTTCCTATCCCAGTCTCTTTGGTAGTCGCCTACGACCTTGGTGAGGTGTTCTTTCAAGGTCCGGTTGAATCTTTCAACCATCCCATCAGATTGTGGATGAAGCGGTGTGGTTCTCGTCTTCTTAATGCCAAGTAGTCCACACACTCCTTGGAAGATGTTTGACTCAAAGTTCCTCCCTTGGTCGGAATGGAGTTCCATAGGCACGCCAAACCTACTCACCCAGTTGAACACAATCTGGTCGACCACCGTTTTGGCTTCTTGATTTGGGATGGCATACGCCTCAGGCCACTTGCTAAAATAGTCCATTACAACCAGAATGTACTTGTTTCCAGCATTGGTTTCTGGAAAAGGCCCAGCCACATCTACTGCAATCCTCTCAAAAGGCGATCCAACGTTGTACTGATGCATCTTACCTTGAATCTTCCTACCAGGTCCTTTGGTTGCAGCACACTTGTCACATGTTCGGCACCACTTCTCCACGTCATCTCTAGCGTGTAACCAGTAGAACCGATGTCGCACCTTCTCCAGTGTTTTGTTGACTCCCAGGTGGCCTCCAGAAGGTCCGTCGTGCATCTCCCGAAGAACTTCACTGACTTTCGATTGCGGTACGATCAGCTGCATCACATATGACTTACCGTCAGCGGATTCCCATCTTCGCCTGAGGACACCTTCTTGCACATATAGTGAGTCCCACTGTGCCCAATAGGCTTTGAGAACTGGACTCCTGTCAGAAATGTCTCCCCATTCAGGTTTCTCTTCATTTTCTTTCCATGCGAGAATGGGTTCGATATCTGGATCCTCCTGTTGAGCAGTCCTCACTTCCTCATTGCTCCATCCGCTTATTGGGTCAGCTCTTAGTCGCTGAGCGGTAATATTTTCTTTGTCTTCTTGCCGCCTACAATGCTTGCAATCCACTTTGCAAGGTCTTCGGGATAATGCGTCGGCGTTTGAGTGCAGCTTTCCTCTGCGGTGTTGAATCTGGTAATCATAAGTCTGCAGTTTTTCTATCCACCTTGCGACTTGACCTTCTGGATTTTTGAAGTTCAACAGCCAGTTCAGAGCACCATGGTCTGTCCGCAGAAGGAATTTCTGTCCATAGATGTACTTATGGAAGTGCTTTGTTGCCAAGATCAGAGCTAGCAGTTCCCTTCTGGTCACGCAGTAGTTTCTTTCGGGTTTCGAGAGGACCTTGCTGTAGTATGCCACCACTTTCTCTTCGCCATCATGCACTTGGGATAGTACCGCCCCGATTCCAACGTTGCTTGCATCTGCGTCGATGATGAATGTTTTGCCAGGTGTTGGATGTGCCAGCACTGGAGCGTTACAGAGGTGGTATTTGAGTTCCTGAAAAGATTTTTCACACTCACCTGACCATTTGAACTGCTTCCCTTTTTCGGTGAGCTGATGCAAACTCTTTGCAACTCCAGCAAAGTTCTTAACGAAACGTCGGTAATATGTGGCAAGACCAAGAAAGCTTCGGAGTTGATGTTTGTCCTGTGGTGTTGGCCAATTTTTGACGGAGTCAACTTTTTCAGGATCAGTCTTCACTCCTTGGGAAGAGATGATGTGTCCCAAATACTTAACTTCGGTTTTGAAAAGTGCACATTTTTCCGGATTCAGTTTAAGGTTAGCCTCTCGAAGTCTCTGAAACACGGCTTTTAGATTCTTGCAATGTTGGTCAAATGTTTTCCCGTAAACAATGACATCGTCCAAGTAGACAAGGCACGCTTTCCACGTCAGTCCTTGAAGAACGCACTCCATCAAACGCTCGAATGTTGCCGGAGCGTTGCATAGCCCAAACGGCATAACTTTAAACTGCCAGAGCCCATTACCTGTAGAAAACGCCATCTTTTCCCGATCATCAGGGTGGATGTCAACTTGCCAATATCCACTCTTCAAGTCCAGCGTCGAAAACCACTGGGCTCCCTCCATGGCATTCAGGGTATCACTGATTCTCGGCAGGGGATAGCTGTCCTTCTTAGTCACATCGTTCAGCCTTCGGTAGTCCACACAAAAATGAGTGCTTCCGTCTTTCTTTTTCACTAGAACCACTGGTGACGCCCAAGGACTTTTGGAATTTTCGATAAGACCGTCCTTCTTCATTGTTGTTATCATTTCCTCAACCTCACCTTGTTTGGCCAGTGGAAGACGTCTTGCGGGTTGACGAATCGGTCTTGCATCTCCTGTGTTGATGCGATGCTGCACCAACTGTGTCCTACCGTATTGTCCCTTTTGCGATGCGAAGATGTCAGTGTACTCTTGTAGGAGATTTTCAGCCATCCTTGTTTGTTGGTGATCGAGGTTGGATGAACTCAGTATTTTAGCTCTGATGGTTATGAGCTCCTCCGGGGTTAATGTTTTTCTCGGGGCCTCGTCTGTGATCTTCGTAATTGCTGCAACCGATTCGCAACGTCCAACGACTTCTCCTTTCTTCAACTTTACATCGTACGGTCTGGTGTTTAGTAATCGTACGGGGACCATTTTGTTTTTCGGTGCTACCAGTGTTTTCCCAATGATGACGCTTTGGGAGGAACACTCTGGGTCTGGTTCCACCATGAGGTATCGAAGGCTTCCAAACTTACCTTCCAGTTTTGTCCAAACGAACACTTCAGAAGAAGGAGGCAGAATCAGATCTTCCGTGATGACAGTTCTCAGTGTTGACGTATTTTCATTCGAATAGGTCATTGGAATTTCTTTATTTTGGTATTTCAAAACTTGATTACCGATATCCAAAATAACTCCGTGCTGTTTCATAAAGTCGATTCCAATGATGCACTCGTCACATATATCTGCCACCAGGAATTGATGAGTAAACACTAGATCGGCCAGTCGGATCTTGAGACACACTTCTCCATATACTCTTGCTGCTTCCCCCGTTGCGGTTCTTAGACGGTAGCTATTGGTGTTATGGAGCCACGTCATCTTTACCAGGTCTCGACGTACTATGGATGCTGTGGCACCGGTGTCAATGGTAGCCACATGTTTGTTCCCTTTAATAGTAGTCTCCACAGTCAGACTTTTGTTGTCGCGTTTGGTCTGGGAGACCTGGATGGTGGTTTTGGGGCCATCGATACAAGAAACCAGCCTCTGCCCCTCGAAGTTGGTTCTTACTCGTTTCCCTGATGGGAAACGGGCTGATAGGCAACGCTGGTGTTGTTGTTACCTTGCTCTGGGTTGGATCTCTTGCTTCCACAATGTTGACAACCGGCTTTATTTGGTGGTAGCCGGCATTGACGCTGTAAGTGCCCGGTCTTGTTGCAGTTCCAACATCTTACTGGTCCACTCCGCTGGTTCTTTTGTATTTCTGATCTTTGGCACGAGCATTCTTCGACTATGGCCTCTCTAAGTCGATGTACTCCATGAGAAGCCTGTTCTGCTGCTTCGATTGTCAATGCGAATGCTAAAGTTTCAGAAAGAGTACGTGTTCTAGCAGTTCGCACAGACCTCTGAAGATGTATATCGGAAATGACACGAACGAAGGACTCAACAGCAAGCTGGTTGATGATTTCTTCTCCAGCATCCGGGTATGCCAGGTGAACCAGTCTTTCGACGTCTGCTTGGAGCTGCTGTAGACTTTCACCCCTTTTCTGGACTCTGTTATTGAGTTGGACTCGGAAGACTTCTTTCAAGTGGCTATCTCCAAAGCGTTTATCTATAGCTGCCACGAGAGAACAGAAATCGCCGCTCGTACCAGCTGGAACTGTTTGAAGTAATTCAGCTGCTGGTCCTCTAAGAGCAAGAGTCAGTGCAATGTACTTGTCTTCGTCATCCCAGCCATTTGTTGTCGCGGCTGCCTCAAATTGTCTCTTGTAGACTGGCCAAGAAGACTGCCCATCAAATGTTGGGGGTTTCATCTCCTTTTTCCTTGCAAACTCTCCAGCAGATTCTCGAATTTTTATTTTCCGTATTTGGTCTAATTCCTTGGACAGAACAGAGAACTGGTTATCGCATCGGCTTTCCAAACGATTCTCTACAACAGAAAGCTGTTTTTCCACACCTTCAACTCGTTCGTCAAGGGCACATACATTTTTCTCAATGTTACCCAATTTTCCTTCTAGAATGTTTTTCTGACCTTCTAAAACATTCTGTTGCGCCTCAAGTCTTTCGAGAATATTCTGTTGTTCCTTCTTTTGTTCGCTTCGCTGTGCTTCAAGTTGTTCGAGAACATTCTGCTGTTCCTTCTTTTGCTCGTTTCGTTGTGCTTCAAGTTCTTCGAGAACATTCTGCTGTTCTTTCTTTTGCTCGTTTCGTTGTGTTTCAAGTTGTTCGAGAACATTCAGCTGTTCCTTCTTTTGATCGTTTCGTTGCTTTTCCAGACGTCCGAGAATATTCTGCTGTTGCTCTTCAATCAGCTTCTTTTGTTGTTCTAATAAAAGCTTCATCATACTAGAAAAATCTACACTTTCACTTTCTTCCTCTTTTTCCACTTCTATTTCAAAAACAAAAGTGCTTACGTCTTCCCCTTGCTGTTCCAAATAGTTGCGCAAGCGCAGGACGAGCTCATTCTTTGATCCCGCTCTAGAAAGATTTCGCTTACCTAACTCACTTTTAAGCTCAGTGCAGTTGAGCTCTTCCAACAACTTACCCATTTTCACTGTATTTAACTTTTTTTTTTTTTTGCACTTAACTAGTTTTTTTTTTCTTTTTTTTTTTTTATCAAATAAGTTTTATTTACACTTCTGACACCAATGTAACGTGCGCTTAGTTCGCAAAAATAAAACTTCACTTTTCAATTTATTTCTACCACTTTTATTCAGTATCAATACTTTATTCGAACTCAACTCGACTTTTGGACTATCACTTGTTCACAACAATTCACTCTTAACTTTATCACTCAATAATCAGAACTGCCCTCTGGTTGCCTCGGGCGGGCTATTTATATCGAATGACATTTCATCTAGAACTCTCCAGTAGCTTCCACATGGTCTGCAACTCTCCACTGTTTTGGCTGTCAAACATTTTCTCTCCTAGAATTTCTACACTTACTAGTGCTCCCAGATGTGTTTTTCGGTTGAACGTTTTCGATTAGGAAATTGGTATTAAATGTTGGGTTCACGTTACAATAGATTAAAATTTCTCATTAATAAAACTAAATTGTTCCCGGAATAGTAAAGTTCTGTGATTCACGTTCACAGCAAGAGAAAAGAGCACTTAACTTAGCAAACTGTGATTGTGAAATCACAGAAGACAGAACGCTTTTGTGAACCTTTTACAAAACTGTGTTTTCACAGTTGTGTGTTGTGGCTGTGAAATGACTCCCAAAAACACAGTCACAGTTGTGTGTTGTGAGTTGTGACTTGTGACTGTGAAATGACTCCCAAAAACACAGTCACAGTTGTGTGCGTTGTGGCTGTGCTGTGAACGTGAACTAAAACGAAGTGTGAAGAAAAGGTAAGAGAAAGAGGAAGAACGTATGGTATGGGGTGGGCTGCTGTGATTGTATCTCTGACATTGCTGGCTTTGTTCTTTGTTGGTGTAAGTTTTACTTACAAGAAAAAAAGAAAAGGATTTTGTTATAATGTTGACGACTATGTTTTATATATGCAATTATGCATGCATGTTTTTTTTTGTGTAGGATAGGAAAAGGAATGTAAGTAAAGTAGGAAATAAATTGCACGTAGACGTCTACCTTGAAGATTTTTTTAAAAATATGGTAAATTTAATTCGCTCAAAAAAAGCATATTATTAAGATTTTTTTTTGCGTAACAAGACCGGAAAAGGCCCGTTTATGAAGGAATTTATTGGGGGTCGAAAAATACAATACCGCACCGCGTAAAAGACCTAGATTGAAAGGTCGAGCTAATTTTCGCAGTGGTAGGTGCTGTAGAAAACGTCTAGTGCCCACCGTGTCGGTTCGACTGCAGAAAAGATAATTTCAGTGGGGGTGTCTTTGAAAGTTAGTCCTTTTCGGTGAAAATTGTGGAAAAGTTGAATAACTCCCAATCTATCAGAGAAAGAGTGCTGGCGCAGACACGTTGGTAATAAACACCGTCTTACTCGATTGGTGCTGTCAAATATTTGGAACTTTGTCCCCGTCGCACAGTGGCCCGTTTTGACAAAAGTGCTTGCAAAATAAATTTTTTGGGTGGGTCTCTAATGCAAAACTTTAAATTTTTATGAATTAACAAATGTTTGGAGCTTTAGTAATCGAAAAAATTATTTCATTTGAGCGATCGGTTGTCAAAGTTAACAAATATTTAAAGTGAGAAAAAATTAAAAAAAAAATATTTTTTTTTTATTTTTGAGAGTAAAAACTAGGAAAAGAGGGTTAGTTAAACCTTGTATTGTTTTTTTTTCCTTGATATATGTGTTTATTGCTATGATCAGAAAAAAAAAGTTATAAATTTTTTGAAATATGTACTAAATTTAATTATTTTCGAAACACCACTTTTTGTGCACTTTTTCAATTTTACATTGAGTAAAAAAAAAAAGTTTTTAATAGTTGTCAAGCTGAAATGGACGGTTAATGAATCCTTATATATATCTCTTCACTTACAACCAAAAACTCAGCTGCACAAAGTTGCACGACACTGAGCTAGAGCGATTCGATTTCAAAAAGTCAGTCATTTTTTCTGAGTTTTTTTTCAAGCGCAAAAAAAGTCATGGAAAATGTTATTTCTTTGTTTTGCTGGAATGGGTCTTTAATAATATATCAATAAAATACTTTACAAATACTTATAAGTAGTATTTTATAAAAAAAAAAAAATCAATTATGAGAAATTTTTTTTTTTAAATTAAAAAAAAAACTAAATACCTTCAAATCACTCGGCGCTGTTTCTACGAACTCAGTAACCAGTCCAACCGAACTGGGGTCCAAATGGACCCCACGTTTTTTTCTTCGAAATTTTTTTTATTTACTTACATATATTCTTCAGTTATAGTCCTTCTGGCTATTGTATATATATATATATATATATATATATATATATATATTTTATATAGCAGTGATAAAGAAATTTAAGCAGAGATGTCATTATGCAGGTACGTAAGAGGTTATCAATAAAATTTTTCAATTTCAAAGTCGATGGAAATTGCCTAATTTCGCAAATCTGGGATTCCCTCCTATCCCTTTCGATATGTCTGTTTTACGTAATTACTGACTGTAATATTCATCAATATCAATGTTCTTGTTACGTATGTCTATCGAAAGAAAAAATAGTCATTGTTTCAGTTTGTTCAGGTCATCAAACCATTTTATGACCTCAAAAAGGATTGAATTTCCCCAATAGATGCCAAGCAAGCCTGCCAAATATGGCTTGAAGTTTAGGTGGCTGAATGAAAGCTCAATGGTCTATCCACTGAAGTTTTATATCTACATTAATTGCTCTGACCAAAGTACAGTCGTGGATATGATGTGGTGATGTCGTTGATGCCATCATATTTCAATTCTGGACGCAACCTCACTATTGATAATTTCTTTACGTCGCCGTCGCGTCGGTGAATCTGGCATTGAGGTTGCTGGATAAGAAGATCAATATTCTTGGCACGATTCGGAAAAACAAAAGAGATTTGCCTAAACCTTTTTTAGCGAAAGAGGTTCAGAATGAGCCTGTAAAGGTCAATAACAAAAAGCAGTATCGTCCAGTCAACTCATCCATCTTTGGATTTTCTGGAAAAATGGCGTTGGTGAGTTATGTTCCAAATCAAATCAAAACAACATAACTGCGAGAAAGCCACTTCCGGTCATCAAAGTAAACCTGCAATGATACTTGATTATAACCGCAAAGGTGGAGTCAAAGTATTCCACCAAATGGTCTAAATATATTCATGTACACGTCAAACAAATCAATGGCCAATGGTTGTATTCTACAACTTACTGGACGTAGCAGTCCTAGCAACTGTCATCATATTCCGACACTTCAATCCGCCTAAAAGAAGCAAAAATTAGTTCAGAAGTGATAAACTCATCGAACTAGCGGAGGAAATGGTTGAGTCAGAACTGAATAACCGTTCACAACCTGCAACACAATCTACCATTGGAAAATCTGCATTGGATGCTCTCTGAATTTTGGGGAGAGTTCAGGAAGTATTACCAAAAGTCCCCGAAAGGCTCTCTTGTAAAAGGGGAAGATGTCACCTTTGCCGAAGAGCAGACGACAAGAAAAGCAGAACCACGATGGATGTGGCAGATGTTGTTGCCCTTGCCACATTAGAACCTATGTGTAAAATGTCTCCCGGAAATGCCAACAACTTCAAGTTGAATACTTCTAAACATCAACTATTCTGCTTTTGAAGTAAAATAATTTTATTAGAAAAAATATGATTTTTCATAGAATTTCAGTAGTGGGGTCCAAATGGACCCCAGTTCGGGTGGACGGGTTCTGTAAACATCTGATAATCGTTTCAACTTAAGGAATGAATAAAAAATTGAATTTTGTTCACTGAGTAAAAATCCCATTTAAAAAAAATGAGAAACAAAAAAGTTATGAGTGTTCAAACATGCTCTGGGGTCCAAATGGACCCCAGTTTGTAAAGGAGGGTTAAGGAGATGGCTGAACAGTTCAATATTCACCTTATTTGGGTGACGGGGCACAGAGATACCGTGGGTAACTGCAAGGCCGATGAACTCGCCAGAGAAGGAACCGTTCTACCGATCTCAACCAGCAGGTTGAATATTGGTATACCAATCGCTACATGTAAACTTATGTTAAAGCAAGAGGCAATGGATAGAACAAATTTTAGGTGTAACAATATCACCACGTGCGTGGCAACAAAACGGATATGGCCAGGACTAGATCCAAAACGCAAGACATTTGTTGTCCTTAACCAGATTGCGCGTTAGCTCCATAATCAATGCCACTACCGGACATTGTCTGATAGGAAGACTTGGTGTTCCCTCTAATGACTTCTGCAGAAGTTGCTTAGATGAGGAGGAGAAAGAGACTATTCCACACCTCCTCTGCTCATGTCCTGCACTCTCTTTTAAAAGAAAGCGGCATCTGGGGAAATATTTTCTCGATGATCCAAGCGATGTGGCGAACACAGATCCCCTGCATCTCCTTCGCTTTATTAAAAGCTCCAAATGGTTTTGTTAAGTGAGGTACTCCCTCGCATAATTTCTATGGTATTACAATGGACCTAGTATTTGTCTAAGTGTGTCGGGTGTTTGGTTTGACGTGCAAAAATACTACTAATTTCATTTATAAATTGCTCAAATTTGATCATTTTATGAGATTTGGAAAAACTGTAGCACAAAGTCAAATCAGCTGCTTTTTTTGGTCTAGTTCAATACGCCACACTCTTTCAAAGTTTTTTAGTTATTGTACTCGCATATCAAAACACGATAGTGTTGTACGAGTACGTCATGAGCGCAACCTTTTAGTTTTTCATTCAAAGTTGACAACGTCCAAGTAAGGCTGTTAGAATTTGAGGGCTTATTTAGACAACTGTTGGAATATATTTATAAATACAGAAGTTGACTTAGGCTTGCCCAACTCTTTAGACACCGCCTAGCTGGACAGCTCTTTAAGGATGTTCTAACCTAAGCGACTTTTATAAATACGACTGTATATTGCTCGAAAATTATGTCGGAGGTTTGAAATCACAGTCACAGGCTTAAATCACTGTGAATCAAAAATCACGTTCACAGTTATACCTGTGAACGCAAAATCACGGCTAAGCCCATCTCTCTCGGGGTTGTTTAACATTGAATTTGCCACATACGCCTTAGTCGACGAGCATGGCAAAATTGTTAGGATTTTTTTAGAATGTTCAAACATCAGCATCAGGTTTTAGGAAGCGCAATGGACCACAAATGGCAAGGAGACAAAAGAAAATATGAACACGTGAAACTGAAAGGCGGTTTATATACTTTGCAATCAAACACTTTTTGAGCGACAAAGACAAAACATGGAGAAAATAAAGGCAGCAAGTTTGATCTCCAATGTCAAAAAACACCCAGTTCACTATGGCAGAAAATCTTATTTAAAAAATGGGCACGACTGGGTCGCACGAACTTTCGATCGTTTGCTAAGTAAAATACCAAAATCTCAAAACTGAGTAAAAGGTTTTAGTGTTCGTTCTAAACATATTTGGTGGTACAGGGCTGCCAACTACTCATTAATTATGAAAATTTAATTAAATCACGAAAAGTATTGAAAAAAATTAAATTAATTATTCCAAAAGTTTCAAGCGAAAATCTAAAAAGCCATTTTTTTACAATTGCTAATACATATTAACCCTTAAAATTTAATCAAAATCGTTAGAGCCATTTTTAAAAAAACCGGTTTTTTATTTTTTATTTTTTTAAAAAATGAAGTTTTAAGAATTCAAGTACACAAGTTTTAAGATCTTGCTAAAAGATGCATTGACAAAAAATTTTAAATAAATCAAAGATACGGTTTTGAAAATATTCAAAAAAACAAAATTTTTTTAAAAAAATTAATGAAAATTCAAAAAAAAAAATAAATTTTCGAAATGTAGATATGCATGTAGACCCAATTCCAAAAACCCCTCTGTAGGTTACTTCACAGACCCTAACTGCAAATTTTGAAGAAAATCGGTCAAGCGGTTCAGGCTGTAGATCCATATACGGACATACAGACAGACAGGCAGACAGACACACAGACAGACAGACAGACAGACAGAATTGCAGAACCCACTTTTTTCGTATTCTCTATCATCGTGATGTCATGTTTAATTGTTATCTCAAAATTTTTTTTCTGCACGATTGCAAGACTTGCCTTATAGTACCTATAAACGCAAGTAAAAATGGGCACGACTGGGTCGCACGAACTTGCGATTATGTGCTAAATACGATATCAAAATCTTAAGGCTGAGTAAAAGGTTTAGATATTCGCTCTTCGTAATTTATTGGGTGAAACAGGGCTGCCAACTCCCCATTAATTATAAAAATTGAAAAAAAGTGTGACAGGTGAAGTGTAACGTGTAACGTTAAATATGTAAAGTGTAACGTGTAATGTGTAACGTGTAAAGTGTAGCGTGTAACGTGTAAAGTACGTGAAAAGTGTAACGTGTACATTTTACACGTTACATTTAACACGTTACACGTTACATTTTACACGTTAAATTTTACACACACGTTACATTTATTTTACACTCGATATCTTTTTCTCTCGATATCTCCTTTTCTCGATATCGCTTTCTCTCGATATCTCTTTCTCTCGATATCGCTTTCTCTCGATATCTCTTTCTCTCGATCACTTTCTCTCGATATATCTTACTCTCGATATCTCTTTCTCTTGATATCTCTATCTATCGATATCGCTTTCTCTCGATATCTCTTTCTCTCGATATCGCTTTCTCTCGATATTTTTTTCTATCGATATCACTTTCTCGCGATATAACTTTCTCTAGATATCTCTTTCTCTCGATATCTCTTTCTATCGATATCGCTTTCTTTCGATATCTCTTTCTCTCGATATCGCTTTCTCTCGATATCTTTTTCTCTCGATATCACTTTATCTCGATCTCACTTTCTCTTGCAGCTTTCTGGTGCATTACGTACCACCAAGGAACGTTGAAAAACCTACTGAACTTAGCTATTGAGTGTTTTTTTGTATGTCATCAAGAGCAATAAATAAACCTGTACTTCTCTATTTTTAGGGTATTATATTATCTGTGTTATTAACGGAAAAGAATCAGACCGTAAGTTATTAACGACAACATAGATCTATTAATGACCTTCCGTATGGGCTGTACGTCATTTTTGTTTAGTTTTAAACTTCATGATTATACCTTCTGAGAGTTTTTTTTTGCGATAGAATAAAGAGTTTGTAAATAGTGCAGTCAATGAAGCATTTTAGGTCCGAATTTTTTTACTGTGAACCGATTTGCATGAAATTTTGGAATTAGGCTCATCTTACCCTTAAATTCAAAAGTGATAATGATTTGCACACCGCCACCTTCCTGGGGGTGGTTGCCACCCCTTCTCGGGGGTGAATTTTTTTTTTTGAAATAACCTCGGATATCGATAGAAGGCCTAATTTTAAGCAAAAAAAAACAAATACAAAGTTTTTTGTTAAGTCCAATACTTTTCGAGTTATTGGCAATTGAAAATTCGCAATTTGTTCACGTTTTTCATCTATTTATTGCAAATATCTCCAAAACTATACGTTTTATCGAAAATCCTATAAAGAACAAAATTGTAGCAGGTAAAACAATGAACAATTTGGTTTTTTATAAAGTATTCTAAGAACAATATTAAGCTAGATATAAAAGATCAAAACCATTTTTTATTTGGTCTGAAATTTAATGGTTGTAGTCAATGCCATTTAGCGGCGAGCAGATGCATTTTATGCATTCTAATACAAAAGAATGTTTTGTAGTGCTTGAAATAAGCTTTAAAATGAGCACTATTAAAAGTCTTTTGCACGTAAAATAAGTGAGCTGTAGTGCAAATAAGGAGAGCATCTAATGTTTTTTTCTTTTAAGTCAATGGCTTTCATAAGTGCCATTTCCACCAAAATTAAATTTAATCGTATTCCGCCTAAAATTAAGTTTGTTATGAAGAGTTTGATAGATAGTATCAGTTTGGCTGCTTTTGGACACATATTTTTCAAAAAAGTCACGGTTAAAAAAAAACAACAAATTTTCAAATTTTTAAAAACCCCACTTTTTTTCATAATATCTCAAAAATGACGACAGATACGTATAATAGTGTAAGAATAAAAAATTTTGGTATTTTTTTGACAAACAATTTGGTCTTTTAGTTTTTTCTTTCAAACAAAAATTGACGGAGATATGATTGTTTAAAGAGCGCGTGGCAGCGCAATCACAGCCTCTCTTAAGTCCTTTAACCCTTCACCGTTTTAGCAAAAAGTTGTTTACTATATATTGCAATCAAGGATGTTTTAGCTCTCTTAATTACCTTTACAATGGTTTCTTACAAATTGTGATAGCATAAAAATTGAAGGAGTTATGGTCAAAAAACTCATTGATTTAAAAGAAAAAAACATTAGATGCTCTCCTTATTTGCACTACAGCTCACTTATTTTACGTGCAAAAGACCTTTAATAGTGCTCATTTTAAAGCTTATTTCAAGCACTACAAAACATTCTTTTGTATTAGAATGCATAAAATGCATCTGCTCGCCGCTAAATGGCATTGACTACAACCATTAAATTTCAGACCAAATAAAAAATGGTTTTGATCTTTTATATCTAGCTTAATATTGTTCTTAGAATACTTTATAAAAAACCAAATTGTTCATTGTTTTACCTGCTACAATTTTGTTCATTATAAAATTTTCGATAAAACGTATAGTTTTGGAGATATTTGCAATAAATAGATGAAAAACGTGAACAAATTGCGAATTTTCAATTGCCAATAACTCGAAAAGTATTGGACTTAACAAAAAACTTTATATTTGTTTTTTTTGCTTAAAATTAGGCCTTCCATCGATATCCGAGGTTATTTCAAAAAAAAATTCACCCCCGAGAAGGGGTGGCAACCACCCCCAGGGTGGTGGCGGTGTGCAAATCATTATCACTTTTGAATTTAAGGGTAAGATGAGCCTAATTCCAAAATTTCATGCAAATCGGTTCACAGTAAAAAAATTCGGAGGTTGGGCCCTATTTTTCGCTTCATTGACTGCACTAAAAGGGTTTTTTAACAAGGAAGCTACTTAAGTAGAGCGACGGCGACGGGGATAGCAAACGACGTCATATTTCTTGCCGTTCTTTTGACATTTCTATTCAGTAAGGTTTGGCTCATTTCTGGCTTAATGGCTTCGTCAATAAACAAAATATGCAGTATTGGTCAGTCAGCAATCCACACGTACTCCATGAACCATGAGTCATTATTGCATTACGAAAAAATTACGGTTTGGTGTGGTTTATGGGCCGGCGGCGTCATTGGGCTGTACTTCTTCTGTGATGATCAAGACCTGCACGTTACTGTGAATGGGGATCGCTACCAATGATAACCGAATATTTTTGACCCCAATTGGATGATAAGGACTTGGGGGACATGTGGTACCAACAGGACGGCGCCACAAGCCACACAGCGAATGTCACAATCAATTTATTGGAAACGGAGTTTGGAGAACGTGTTATCTCACGAAATGATCCAGTCGCTTGGCCGCCTCGGTCGTGCGATTTGACGCCGTTAGACTGTTTTCTATGGGACTACGTCAAGTAAATTGTCTATGTCCACAAGCCAGCGACGATTGATGAACTTCGTACTAATATCGAACGTGAAATTGCAGCAGTATCGGCCAATTTATGCTTTTTGAAAATTGGATTCAGCGTCTAGACTTCTGCATGCGTGCAAAAGAAATCGAAATTCATAAATAATGGCATTGAACGTTCCTTCACAGGAATAAAGAATTTCATTGATATCCAAAACCAATTTTGTTTTAGTTAAAAAAAACTTTTGTAGCGCTTTTATTGAAAAACCCGATACATAGTTCTTGAAGTCCTTCTCTCTAGAAGTTTCGTGTTTTTCTTCAGAAAGATCCTTGCTAATCTGACGAGTGATACCTCGTCTGGAATGCAGAAAGCCCGCCACATGCTGTACTTTTTTCATCAATTTTTCAACACTTAATAGTTTGGTAATTTAGCAGGTCACCTCCGATTGGACGACAAAAGTACCCAGTTGTTACCGTGAGGAGGTATAGTAAGTACAGTGGACGTAGTCGATAAGTTGGGTGACCCAAATTTGGCACCACAACCAGAGCCTTTCCGAATATACACAGGACACAAAAACCCATAGTTGAATTTTTATATTTTTTATTTTATTTTTGGTGAATTTTCTTAGGCAACGTGAACAAAACTGTAATTGAATCTTTTAAGTGCATGTGAAATATTTTAAGCCTGAATTTTTTTCACAACTACTCTTGTACTGAAACAACAATCAATTAAGAGAACAAAATATCGATAATTATCTTCTCTTTCTTTTACTATGCTTCTTCAAAACTCACTAATCCGATGAACCCATGACGAAAGAAACACACTGAAACTCCACGACTTCAGTTACAGGCTAGAAAAAGGAACTCATTTCTTTTTAACGAAAAGCAAACTCGGTTTGTGATTTCGTAAACCTAAGTTTTTCCTCTTCTTTCTCCAGAAAAAACACAGTTCACCAAAAAAGCATAAGGTATCGGAGACAAGGGCAATTGCTAATGATATCCAAACAGACTTCAAATCAGCCAGTCTCATTGATTGCCGCTCTGATTTCATCGTCGGATCCTTCAGTGTAACTTTTCCCACTTCAAGCAATTCGTAGAACGATCGCCTTAACCAAAACTCCATCAAACCTGAAGATTGTACTTCCAAAATTAGAGTATTCAATGGTTTCTTATAAATTGAATTCTCATTGATGGTAAAATATTGGTTGGCACCTTTGAACAAACACTTTTTCTTCAACAGACGAAATAATGGTCGACTGAAATGGTTTTGTTGACTCTTGATATTGTTCCACTTGATGTTGGTCACCGTATATGCAAAATTAGTATTGAGACTGTCTCGTAGTTGTGCATAGGTGTGCAAGTCTTCTAATTGAAATGCATTTCCGTATTTATTTTTGAAATCTGGGTCAAATTCCAAATAACCCTTCATTTCCATATTGAAAGTAACCACTTTTAGCTTAGATGCCAGGATATCGTCAAGGGATTGTATTTCCTTTTCTGATGGAGGACTTGTCATTAAAGTCTGAAGGAATGCATCATATGAAGTCACTAACATGATTCCAAAAAAGAAAATCAGCGTATATACGATTTTTAAACTGAAAGAGGCTTTAGGTCTTTCCATCATGCACTGGCCTAGTATCCCACGTAAGCAGTTGTCGTTGAAGAAAATTAACTCACCCCCATAGCAAAAATAGGTTGCTATCTCCAGGAGTGCTGAGAGCATTACAAATAGTCCAACAGTAATAAAAAGTGCATCCCATTGAAGAACTACTCCGAAAACTTTAGATATGGGAATTCTAGGTTCGACTGGAATCATTATACACCAGTCAATTGTGTTGTATGGATAGGAAATCCAATTTATTGAATATTCTAGATAAGGAAAAGCGTCACCTAAGATTTCAAAAGTCCCATTCAACACCAAATCCCTTAAATGGTACACGGAGAGTCTAGAATTATTCACGTTGGAATAACTCAATCTGGCATTGTGCTTTGCGGCTAAGGCATCCCAAAGATGTCCTATGTAGCCTTTGATTATTGAGTGTTCAGTCTTTGGATGTTTCGAAAAGATTATTGCTGGTTCAGGTCCTCCGAATACAACTGGCAAGCTCATCCCTTTGAGATCCTCCAAGCGATTTGGAAAGTATTTAGTTGTTGAGTGATTTCCAAACCAGTAAATTCTTTCGATTGCAAAAACTGGACTCCATGTGTACCTGTAGAACACCGGTGAGTCTTGGAAATTGCGAAAGATTACCATGACGTTTATCATGTGATTGTTCCAGCAGAAGTTGAATAAGTCTTCCAATTGAAAGTCATCTCTTGATTTAATGTTGATGAGAAATATGGTCTTACAGGATCGCATGTGTTTAAGGTACTCGAGGAGTCGTTGAAATGTAAGCTTTTTAGAATCCATCAATGTTGCAATTGTAATGCCTTTTTATTGAAAATGAGGTTGTATCTGTGGAGATTATCAGTGGAACGTGTAAGATGGTTGATACTTCTCTGATAAAAGTCTCATCAAAGTGAACAGTTGCAGCCTCGTTGTGTGTCCTCAACACAAATATACTTTGAAAATCTTCATCTTTGTGAATGTTTGTCAATAAAGTTAGAATTCTGTTTGATTCAGTTGCTGCTAAAGCAACAATAGCGAGTAAACTGACAGTAGCTACTTTCATTCTAGAATAACACTATCATTTGCGTTCGAGGGACAGCTTTATTTATGTAATTGGGTTCGATTAGATAATATCAAATTACATACTTTCGTTCTTATTGAAATTTCACAACGTGAATTCTGCATGAAGTGTTTACAATAATTCAAACATGCTTCAGACTTGTCTGCAGTGATTTCATAGTAATTTAATCAATTGATTTCCAGTCGCATATTTAATTTCTTTTTCCGTTGCGTGAGTCATTTGCTGCCCCAAAGATCTGCCTGTTTTGGCGCTTGTGTGTAAAATACACAGTTTAAAGAAGGATCACTTTATTGCATAATTTTTTTTGAAAAAAAGATTAGAGAATGGGTGCATTAATTTAATGGCTTTTGCTTACGCACTGCCGTATTTGAGGTCTGGAAAAATAAAAAAATAAATAAGGTCGTCCATTGCCGTTGTGAGGGAATGTGAGGAACTATAATTTTCTGCCGATTCCGAACGGCTAATCGAGTAGGCGCTTTTCTACTCAATGAGTTTACTATCGGAAGATGTGCCAAATCCTCGCGAAAAGAAACACCCGTGAAAAACATTTTTGCTTCTGAAATAGAGATGGTGGAGGATGAGCTCCGGGTGAGCCAACGGCAGCACTCGTACCCCTGCAACAGGGTACTGACGCTGGATATTCAAGCCCTTTATGTCCGAACTCCGAAGAGATCCAAAAGGACCTGGCCCTCGAGGTTGGGGGTTATGCGTGGGGCTAACTACCCAACACCGTTAAAAACATCTGGTTCCGAAACAACCAATAGCCTCGGATCTGCAGATGGAACGTAAGATCTCTTGACGGATTACGTGCAACTTTAGAATTAGCGGACGCCCTGGACTGCTGCAAAGCAGACATTACTGCCATCTAAGAAGTGCGATGGAGTGGACCGGACATAAGGAAGATGAAAAACTGGGACATCTACTATGGCGACTGCTGCAGACAACAGAAGCAGCGCTTATTTGGGTGCGGATTTGTCGAACACTTAGAAGCAAACATTTTTTGAACGATCCTATCATCATGAAAATTCTTACACGGGGGTTTTCGGGGTCGCTGATTACGAATCTGAAGTCCGATTTCCAAAATTCAAGATGGCGGATCCAATATGGCCGACACCGAAACGTAACTATACGAGAATATTGAGAAAAATTTGTACACAGGGATTTTTGGGGTCTCTGATTACGAAGCCGAAATTAGATTTTCAAAATTCAAGATGGCGGATCCAATATGGCCAACAACAAAACTTTAAAAATTAATGAATTTTTCGAAATTATGTGTTCAGGTAGGCTATTTTGTATCGACCATTTCGAATTAAGCGAATCTAACATCGGATTCGTAATCAGCGACCCCAAAAACCCCTGAATACATATTTTTATCAATATTCTCTTTGCGCCGCCATCTTGAACTTTGAAAATCTGACTTCGGATTCGTAATCATCGACCCCAAAAACCCTTACTCACCAAATTTCCAATTATTTTGTTGGATAGATTCTTCAAAAATTAATTCTTTCGAAAAAAACGTAATTTTTTTCAGTTTGTTTGTTTATAAATCTTATATTATAAACAATTATGCCAATTAGAGAGTATTGTTACGTTCTTACATCCCTCAAGTAACTGAAAAGTGCTAAAAACCGTACCTGAATAAGTTCAAACGTAAATAAATTAGAAACATTCAATTAAATCAAAGTGGTAACGTTTGTTATCACCATGCTTCTAAGGTAACGGGCGATTTTTTAAGAGCTTGAGAACTTTTTTTAAAAAAAAAAACGCATAAAATTTGCAAAATCTCATCGGTTCTTTATTTGAAACGTTAGATTGGTCCATGACATTTACTTTTTGAAGATAATTTCATTTAAATGTTGACCGCGGCTGCGTCTTAGGTGGTCCATTCGGAAAGTCCAATTTTGGGCAACTTTTTCGAGCATTTCGGCCGGAATAGCCCGAATTTCTTCGGAAATGTTGTCTTCCAAAGCTGGAATAGTTGCTGGCTTATTTCTGTAGACTTTAGACTTGACGTAGCCCCACAAAAAATAGCCATTCAACCAGAAATGAGCCTCATCGCTGAACAAAATTTGTCGATAAAAAAGCGGATTTTCTGCCAACTTTTCTAGGGCCCATTCACTGAAAATTCGACGTTGTGGCAGATCGTTCGGCTTCAGTTCTTGCACGAGCTGTATTTTATACGGTTTTACACCAAGATCTTTGCGTAAAATCTTCCATGTGGTCGAATAACACAAACCCAATTGCTGCGAACGGCGACGAATCGACATTTCACGGTCTTCAGCAACACTCTCAGAAACAGAAGCAATATTCTTTTCTGTACGCACTGTACGCATTCGTGTGGTTGGTTTAATGTCCAATAAAGTAAACTGAGTACGAAACTTGGTCACAATCGCATTAATTGTTTGCTCACTTGGTCGATTATGTAGACCATAAATCGGACGTAAAGCGCGAAACACATTTCGAACCGAACACTGATTTTGGTAATAAAATTCAATGATTTGCAAGCGTTGCTCGTTAGTAAGTCTATTCATGATGAAATGTCAAAGCATACTGAGCATCTTTCTCTTTGACACCATGTCTGAAATCCCGCGTGATCTGTCAAATACTAATGCATGAAAATCCTAACCTCAAAAAAATCACCCGTTATATAAGCGTATAATGAAAATCCGCATCAGGGCTAAATTCGCCAACATTAGCCTATTAAGCGTCCACGTCTCCACAGATGAGATAGACGACAATTCCAAACACTCTTTCTACGAGCTCCTCGAAGAAACATATCAGCAGTGCCCTTAACACGACGTGAAAATCGTTCTTGGCGATTTTAACGCAAATCTAGGAAAGGAGGACATCTTTGGAAATACAATCGGCAAACATAGCCTCCAAGACAAAACCTCCGAAAACGGAATAAGGCTAATCGATTTTGCTGCGGTGCTAAATCTTGTTGTAAGTAGTACACGCTTTCCACATCTCAAAACTCATAAAGGTACATGGCGATCCCCAGATCAATCAACCGTCAACCAAATTGACCATGTTGCGATCAACGCAAGGCACTCTTCCAAAGTGCTAGATGTCCGAACTTTCCGAGGGGCCAGATTTGACTTGGACCACTACCTTGTTGTAGCCAAAGTACGAAAGAGGATATATTGCTCACGACTCGCACGAACTTACGCTGTGAAGAGATATGACGTCGGAAAACTACAATTGGAAGAGATTGCCAATGCCTTTTCCAATCGAGTGTCCCTTAATTTTATATCCTTGAATCCTATGCCGCCAGCATTAAGCATTAGGCGTGTTTTTTCACGAGGCTGTTATATACATTACACGATATCCAAAAAAAAAAAAAATGCTTCCCGGATAGCGCGGCTATTTTTATTTGAGGGTTGGCTTTCTTGATCAGTTGTCAAACCAATAAAAGTCAACAAATGAACTTTTTTTGCCAAATTCACACAAAAACGCAAAAAATGTTTGTTAAAAACCTAAAGCAATTGTATAGAGAGGAAAGTGAAAATGTTCCGTCGTGAAATTAATGTAGGTACCTAAACAATTTTTTTTGTCCGTTTTTTGTTAGTTTAGAAATGTCGCAAATAGGTCCGTTCACAAAGGTAACAAGGAATTTCTCTTGTGTGTTTTTGACTCTGTTTACATGCTGGGGTTGAATTCATATGAGATTGTGATTTATATGTGAGCTGGAAAAAATATTTTGTTACTTGTTTCAAACGAATTAAACTATAAATAATAAAAAAATAAAACCATTTTTATAGCATACTTAACAATCACCTTTGAAATAAATTTCAACATTCACAGAAAAGTGTAAAATGCTTTGAAATATGCAAAAAGTGCTTTCAGTCACTAAACAGACCTATTTGAATTGCTATTACGTTGTTTTATGTATCTTTATATAAATTTACAAATCTAGCTCTTGAAATCGATAAAATTCTAAAAATCAAATATTTTCAGCAACTAAATTGCGGAGTGTAAGAGTGGGCATACGGTTTTATTCAGTTACATATTTGTGAACAGGCCCTTTGCCACACATTTTGCTTTTGTTCGAGATACATGAAAGTCTCTAGACGCACCAACATAAGAAAATGAAAAGTCGAAAAACTCATTCGATACTCGACTAAACGTCAAAAATCTATCGCAAGTTCGGAAGTTTTACCAAAAGGTAAAAAGATCCTACCAGGGTGGCAAGCCCCAAACTCAAGCCTGTAAAGACCAGCAGGGAAACATAGTTGTAGATTTACAGTCGTTACGGAGTATCTAGAAAGATCACTTTTGCGGACTGCTCAACGGCGATGAATAAACAAATTCCGTTATCAGGCAGATTGCCCCATTCAGCTTGGACGATAATCAAGAATCGAAGATCTGAAACCCGACCTCAACAACTTGAATGTAGTTTTAGACCAGAAAAGTCCACACTAGACCAAATTTTCTTATTACGGCAGATCTTGGAAAAAACCCGAGAACATAATATCGATATTCACCATCTCTTTATCGATTTCAAGGGCGCGTATGACAGTATTTACAGAGACGAGCTGTAGGTACAGAGCCATGTCTAGTTTCGGTATCCCTGCAAAACTCGTACGACTATGCAGGATGACTTTGTAGAATTCACGCTGCTCCGTCAAGGTCGGAAAAGAACTCACCGAGACCTTTGATATCGAAAAAGGCTTTAGGCAAGGCGACAAACTGTCATGCGATTTCTTCAACATCATACTTGAAAAGATTGTACAAAACTCAAACGTCAAACGAGGAACAATCTTTCAAAAGTCTGTACAATTACTCGCCTACGCAGACGATATTGACGTAATGAGCGTGATGTCATAGGTGCTTTTGCGAGTATTGAAACAAAAGTGTCAAAAATGGGTATGATGGTTAATGAGGGCAAAACGAGGTATATGTTGTCATCAAACAAGGATACAGAACACCGAAGAATGGGACAGAACGTCATAATAGACAGACATAACTTCGTGGTAGTACAGTACTTCGTCTACCTATAAGAATAACTCTTGCCAACCGTTGCATCTTTGGGTTAAGAAGGCAATTGAGAACAAAACCCCCTCTAGAAAAACCAAGGTTAACCGGTATAGGACCTTGATCACCCAGTCCTGCTTTACGGCGCGGAAGCATGGACCTTATCGAAAGTGGATGAGGAAACTCTTGGTGGTTTTGAAAGAAAAATTCTCCGAATGATCTTTGGTCCCGTATGCGAAGACAATGTGTGGAGAAGAAGATAAAACAACGAGCTGTATGAGCTGTACCGCGACATGGGCATAGCCAGAAGAGTACGCATCGCGAGGCTACGATGGTTGGGCCATGTATAGCGGATGGACCCAAACGCTCCGGTTCGACGGGTTTTCGAAAGCACATTGCAGGGAAATCTTGGAAGGGGAAGACCTTGTCTTAGGTGGCGCAATCAAGTGGATGAAGACCTCAACCGCCTTAGAGTGCAAAACTGGAAAGAGCTCGCCCGAAATCGAAGTTGTTACAGAAGGATGTTGGTTGAGGCCCAGGCTCACTCCGAACTCTAATGTAACCTTAGTAAGTAAGTTGAACGTTGGACTTCGCTAAAACTGTCTCGATAAATTTCTTTATCTAGTGCAATCCACCATACTGTAACACCATAGGTGAGGATAGGTCTGATGACCGAGATGTAGAAAGTTTGTTGTGTAGGTACTGTTAATGTTCTATGTGCGGAATTTTGTGTTTCCTGGTGAAAAGTTTCAGTTTTGTGAGGACTTATTCCAAGTCCACACTTTCTGGTCCATTTTGAAAGTCTGTTTAGAGCATGTTGAAGTAGTTCTATTAATGTGCCAAGAAGTTTTCCTGTGCTTGCAATGGCAGCATCATCTACATAAGAAATAACCCTGCACCCATCCCCTTCCAGGTTTATCAACACCAAATTCCAGAGAAGAGGAAAAAGATATCTACCTTGCAGAGCGCTTCTTCTTACACCTCTTTTGGTAGAAACCTCTCCCAGTGCTGAGTTTATGATTCGAGTGAGGGATCCACCTTTAAAGTTGTTAGTGCTCGGGAGATCGCAGATGTTTCGACGTTGTTAAGGGTGCCTTCGATGTCTAGGAAAGCAAGAGCAGCGGCATGTAACCAGATCTCCTTTGAGCTAGTGAAATAGTAAAAATATAAAGAAGTGACAACTGAGTCTAAGAACGGTACAGTCATAGTACCGTTTTTTCCAAAACCGACTATATCGTTGATGACTAACACGATTTTTGCAGAATTTTATCTTGTAGAAGACCTAAGAGGCAAAATTGCGTATCAGCAATTTTCAGAATCAGAACACTCAGAATTTTTACTAATTTTTTTCAAAAATTTTGAATTTTCTGAATATTTTCAAGACAATAGTAACCATTTTTTTTAATTTTTTGTCAACAAATACATTTTTGCTTAAAACCTTTGGAATATTTAATTTAATTTTTTATTCAATAATTTTGTGATATTACTCGATTTTCACAGTTTATGTGCCGTTGGCAACCCTGCACCACCAAATATATTATGAAAAAGGAATACTAAAATCTTCTCCGCTTACCAACAGTTGCTGAAGATCTGAGTGACAAAGTTTATAAAAAATACAACACCATGTGTTATTAGAGTTATATTTTTTTTACTACAAAAATAGCCCCCTTTTAAAGCTGAAAATCTTAGTGTTTTCCATCTTCCAGAAAAAATAAATCTCACCCAAAAATCATAAAGTATCTAGAGCAAGGGCAATAGCCAATGCAGTCCAGACCCATTTCAAGTCAGAAACTATCATTGGCTTCAACTCCGATTGGCTCGTTAGATTTCTTAGCGTGGCTTTTCCCACTTCAAGCAATTCATAAAAAGATCTCCTTAACCAAAACTCCAACAAGCCAGATGAATGTGTTTCCAAAATATGAAAGTTGATAATTTCCTTGTAAATTGAGTTCTGATTGATGGGAAAACCCAGTTGAATGCCTTTGGCCAGACACATTCTCTCGGGTAATCGAAACTTCGGTCGACTTAAGAGCTCCTGTTGACTCTGCAAATTGTTCCACTTGACACTATTCACCAAATAAGCAAACTTTGTATTGAGAGCGTCTCGTAACTGAATAAAAGTATTAAAGTCTTCTAATCGAAAAATGTTCCTGTATTTGCTTTTAATGTTTAGAAAACGATCAAAAAAACCACCAACTGTGCTATTGAAGCAAACTACTTTTAGCTTGGATGCCAGTATATCGTCAAGAGACTGTAGTTTATTTTCCGATGTGGGACTAGTCATTAAAGTTTGAAGAAATGCATTATATGAAGTGACCAACATGATTCCAAAAAAGAAGATCAAAGTGTAGATGATTTTCAAACTGGTGGAGGCATTGGGTCGTTCCAGTAAAGATTGTCCAAAAACTCCACGTATGCAATGTCGTTTAAGAAGCAGAATTTTTTCCCATACCTTAAAAACGAAGCGACTTCAAGCAATGCCGATAGAATTGCAACTAGACCGATGGTAGTAACGAGAGCATCCCATTGAAAAACTATTCCAAAGACTTCAGAAACAGGAATCTTACGTTCAGCGGTTATCATTATGCACAAATCCACAACAATGAATGGATAAGACAGCCAGTCTGTACTGCCGTCGATGGAATTCATACCTGCAGCTGATATTTCAGCAGATCCATTCTTTACTAGCTCATTCAAATCTTCGGGTGTAGTTGAAAACGCAATGTGCGACGTATTCAATCTGGCGTTGTGCTTCTTCGCAAGACTATGAAAAAAGTGTCCATAGTAGCCTCTGATTGTATGTCCACCTTGTCCGTTCTTTGATATGATTAATCCGGGCTCAGGTCCTCCGAAAATAACTGGAAGGTCAGTCTGTTTGAGATCTCGTAATCGGTTCGGAAAATACACAGTTTTTTGTTGGTTTCCGATCCATTTCACTTTTTCGATGGTAAAAGGGGGGGAATTCTCGTACCTGTAGAACAGTGGTGCGTCCTGGAAATCGTCAAAGATGGCCATCACGTTGATCATGCGATTATCCCAGCAAAATTTGAATAAGTTTTTCAGTTCGAAGTCATCTGCGGATTGACGGTTTAGGAGAAGTATAGTCTTAGAAGTTCGCATGTGTTGAAGATACTCTAGAAGTCGTTGAAGAATAGCCATCCTAGAATCCAACATGACAATGGTGAGTAGATTGCGATTGTATTGCTTTTTTAGTGAGAATGAAGTGGTATCGGTTGAGATTATCAATGGAATGTGAAAAGTAGTGGAAACATCTCTGATGAAAGTGTCACCAAAATGAACAGCCCATGGTTCGTTCAGCGTTCGCAATACAAAAACACTTTGAAACTTCTCGTTTTCCCGAATCGTTTCAATGAAAGTTAGTAATTTGTTACTTGAATCACTTGCTCCAAGAACAACAAATACAAATAGAGTCACAATAATTGTATTCATTTTGTGAACGTCAAGGTGCGGAATAACTGAAAACACTGTCATGTGGTTTCTAGGAACACGAAGACAAGGGTGGTGTTTGCATTATTTCACTTTTGATTGTGTGTTAATTGGGCAATGATAACTCATGTAATTACTTCCGTTCTTTAAAGAATGGCTCATCAAATAAAAACTGCTGCGACTTACTGCCTTTTGTTATACACACGTCAATACACGTGTAATCAAAAAACTCAATCTATTGATGTACTCGATAAAGTGATTACTTAGGAGCTGTGTCATAGATTGACATAGTAAGTTCGTTGATTGTACAATGTACATTTGAACTCAAAACAATCTCAATGCTGGTTCCACTGATGAGCAACATTTGTACTCTACCTTCAGATTTTACATAGCCAATTATGTGGTAGTTGAAAACGTAT
Organism: Melanostoma scalare; assembly: GCA_949752695.1. Classification (NCBI taxonomy): domain Eukaryota; kingdom Metazoa; phylum Arthropoda; class Insecta; order Diptera; family Syrphidae; genus Melanostoma; species Melanostoma scalare. Next base: position 141,789,235 of record OX456986.1, read on the forward strand.
CTTTATGGATTGCCGTTTTGGGACCACGGGACCATGCCAGAGGTCATCTTTTTTGACCTAACTTTCCTTTGTTTCCCCTTTTGCGTGATAAGTCCTACTCAACATCCCCTCCTTGGTACAATCATAAACTACGCGAGCTGCGAAACAAGAGAAATAAGCTCTGGAATAAATTTTTACGCTCCCGTTGAGTTTTCGATTACTCTGATTACGTTGGAGTATTTTATAAGTTTTCCAACCTCAATGAAGCTCTTTACAATGACTTTACATCCACCACCCAAGCAAATCTAATTTCGGAGCCAAAATCGTTTTATAAGCTTATCAACTATAAAAAGAAATATGATGGTTTCCCTCCTTCTCTTCAGTACGAAAGCCAATCTTCCAACGAACCAACAACAATCGCAAATTTTTTTGCAAGTTACTTTAAAAACTCAAAAAACACCAGACCTACTTTTCCTATCTTCGCAATTTCTCTACAGGGCTTTCTAATCCAAGCTTTAATCAGTCAACTGTTCTTAATCGACTCTTCAAACTCACGAGTATAATCCAGGTCCAGATGGCATTCCTGCCATTTTGCTTAAGAAATGCTGCTCCAGTTTAGCCCTTCCCATCACTAACCTTTTCAAACTTTCCCTTCCAATTGTAGTTTTTCCGGACTTATGGAAAATATCCGTTATTTCACCCCTCCATAAAAAAGGCCCCAAAAACCTAATTTCTAACTATAGACCCATAGCTAAACTCTCTCACATTCCAAAGCTTTTCGAATTCATTCTGTATGAAATACTTTCTTTCCAGTGCAAATTAATGATATCCTCCAAGCAGCATGGTTTCTGTAAAGGAAGGTCTACAACCACTAATCTAAATGAGTTTGTTTCCTTCTCTCTTTCTGCGATGGAAAAAGGAAACGAAGTAGACGTCATTACCACAGATTTCAGCAAAGCTTTCGACAAAATCTCTCATACATTAATTCTCTTTAAACTTTCCTTCCTCGGATTCAGCCCTATCCTACTCAAATGGATATCTTCATATTTGGATAACCGCCAATATAGAGTTCGTTTCCGTTCAACTCTTTCAATTCCTTTTGTGGCAACCTCCAGTGTGCCCCAAGGCAGCCAGCTTGGACCCCTCTTTTTCATCCGTACCATTAATGATGTCAAAAAGATCATCCAATATTCTTCTATCTCACTTTACGCGAATGACGCTAAGATTTTCAGAGTCATCACCTACGATTGAGATTTTTTCCAGCTTCAAAATGACCTCGATTCATTCGTCTTTTGGTGTTCTAAGAACTTCAATGAATTAAACATTGCCAAATGCGAGGCAATAACTTTTTCTCGTAAAAGTAATAAATCTCCCCCCAGATCCTACCATGTTCAGAACCAAAGACGCTGCTAAATGCTTAGGCTTCTTGAGGCGATGCAGAAAGTTCTTCACCCCTTCTGGAGTATAACTCCCATACCTGGTCAGGTGCCCTTCAAACATCTCTGCCCCTACTTGATAGGGTACAAAATAGAGCGTTAAAACTGATAGGTGCGATAGTTCAATCGTAGAATCGATTGATTCTCTTGAACATCGTCGAAACGTTTCCTGTGTTACCTGTTTCAGTCTCTTTTATCGCTTTTTCTTAAAAAAGCTCTAGTGAAATAGACAGTTGCATTCCTAACTTAACCGCACTGTGTTCTATAACATTATAAGGGTATTCATAACCCTTTGATGTGCGCGTTAACTATAAAAAAAAAATACAACAAAGCAACGATACTAGTCCCAGAGTGCAGAAAAAAATGACCATACGGCTGAAAACTGCCGGAAATGCGGGAAAGGAAAGTCGTCAAAACATTCATTTCTTCTTAACCTTTTTGAGGTCATTTAGTTCTCTTATATTGCGAGATAGTGCATTCCATAGGAGGATTGCAGATATGAAAAACTATCTTTCAGATGTTAGATAGGTGTAATGTGGTAGAATCAAACTAACTGACCAATTTGATGCCGAAAACCTGATCTTGTCATAGAGTTCTATTGGTAGCCATAGAACGAAAATTTATACGTATAATTTGAGAAAGATACATCTAACAATTTGGTTTCCAAATGAGATATGTGATCAAATCTCCTAAGGTTATAAATATAACAGAGGGTACTGTTAAATGCTACTTGAAGCTTTTTTTTACTATCACTAAAAAAAAATAAATAGGGTGGCGCAACAGAGCGAGGAGCCCCTGGGCCTAGCGCATTTCTCACAACCATGCCTTGTGAGGGAATGGACGGACCTACAATTTTCTGCAGGTTCGGAACGGCTAATTGGGAAAGCGCTTTTCATGGCAATGAATTTACTAACGGAGGACTTGCCAATTCCTCGCGAAAGGCGATACCCGTGAAAAAACATTTTTGCCTCTGCTTGGATTCGAACCTCTGGGTTACCCGGTGGACATGCTAACCATCACGCCACGGGTACCACATCTCTATCATAATTATTATATATTTCGCCGCCATATAAGAGCACTGGAATAACTAGGAAGATTCTCGTGGATAAAGGTGTAAATTTTTGAGCAGTCCATAAGTTTCGTAGAACTGAACATGTTTTGCCAACAGTTTGATTTATGTGACTATCCCAAGTTAAATAACAGACCCAAATTTCTTGAAGTTTCAAAAAATTCAATTGGAAAATCTCCAAGTCTTATTGTTGGAAAATAATAAAGCTCTAGCTTCTTTTTCGAAATGACCAAACATTTACATTTGCTAGGATTGAGTGACAAACCATTACTCATCGACCGTTCTGATATTCGTTTACGGTCTTCATTTATGTCATGGGCACAGTTTTCTATTAAACCAAGAGGGCTGCTCTTGTAGATTTGAATATCATCAGCGTAAAAGTGCTTCGATGAATTTGAAATTATATCTGCTAAGTCATTCACATAAAGGGAAAACAAAAGCGGTCCTAAAATCGATCCCTGAGGTACACCATTTACCAGAGAAAGAAAGTCTGACAGCGAATTGTTTAAACACACAGCCTGTTTTCTCCCAGTAAGGTAAGAGAGTATTAATTTCGAAGCTGCAATCGACGTTGAAATATTGACGAAGTTTATTAACAAGAATTAGGTGATTTATCTTATCGAAGGCCTTTGAAAAGTCCTGAAGGACAAGAAAGGTGACATGGTTTTCATCTAATTCTGACCTTATATCCTCAATCCTTATGTATACAACTAGGCTTGGATCGAAATCCAGATTGAGCAGAAAATAAGAAATAAATTATGCCTTTTGATGTATTCGCTTAGTTGTGCATAATTCGTTCACAAATTTTAGACAAATAAGAAAGAATTGATATCGGCCTAAAGTCGGCCTTTTGAGTTTTTTGGGATTGGTATTACCTTGGCCTGTTTCCATTTGCTAGGAAAAACACCGGTCATAAAAATAGTATAGATAATGTGTGTGATATATGGAAGTAAAATCGGTAATATAATTTTCAGAAACTAAGGATGAACTTCATCTATTCAAACAGCATTACTTTTTTTGTTTAGGAGACTTTCCACTACATCGTTGCTCTCTATTCTATTAAAAGAAAACATTCAGCCTCGGAAAAAATCCCTTTTCACTTTTCCCTTATTATGAGTTTCGGGGGGAAAATTTTCCATGTTCGAAAAATTTCCCTTATTATGAGCTATTTTCCCCCGTGAAATGTGAAAACGTTCAGAGCAATTTATTTCACTTATTTTTGTGAGGCGAACAAGTAAACAACAAAAAGCGGAAAAAATGTAAGTTTGTTTTGTTTTAGTTTAGATGAAAAAAAATAAAACTGAGGTTGTCCTATGTTTCAGGAGCAAATCAATGAACACTGCACAGAGCGAAATGCTGCTTACTTTGGAGTTGAACAGCGCAGGACCTCCGATCAAAAATGAATGCGAGTGGAAAAAAGTAAAACTATTTTATTTTTAATATATTGCTGACTTATAATATATTTTTAATAGGCATGGACTGATCAAAAGCGCTATGTGCGAAAAAAGCGGCACTGAACAAAATGCATCAAAGAGGAACAGGAGGTGGACCAAACAAAACCCAAAAATTTTCACCTTCAGAAGAAGCTATTTTCGCACTGTTGGAATGAGTGAAGCCATAGAAGGAGTTGGCAGCTCACAGCCATTTGGTTTGCATCAGTTCGAGGAAATAGATGAAAATATTCCGGTTTTACCCAGTTCACCTCCTGATCCAATTTTTGAAGTCCTTGATTCCACGATATCGGTGCCGAATCCAAATGACAAGCCAACCAATTCCGATCCACAAAGATGCAGAAAAAGAAAGGCGGTCGAAATGACCACGAGTCAAGTTGTGGCAGAAGAGCTGGAAATTCAAAAGAAACTTTGTGGCGAGGTACGTGAAGCGGTGTCCGTAATGCGAGAGCATAATGCTGACACGAAAGAACTCGTCAAGAAGTTATGTCGTTCGGTAGATCGATTCAATGAAAACTTTGAAAAGTTTCGATTTTCGGAGAAGGACAGATACAAAGAACAAAAGCGCCACAACATGGAAATGGAAAACTTCCGTAGATCTGAGCTCGAAGCGCAATTAGAAAAAGATCAAAAGCTTCTAGAGCTCGAATTGCGCAAAATCGAGATCATGGAAAAAGGAAAGCCTGAAAAGTGGCAAGATATTTAATATGCAAGAACCAAGAAGTGAATTTTTATTTATTTTTATTGAAAGATTTAGTGTACTGTACATACGTTATTTATTTATTTTTTTGGTTGAAATGTGATTTAATTTAATTTTTTTTTATTAAAACTGTACATACGTTTCATATTAGATTTTAAGAACATTATTGAATTTGTTGAAACTTTTTTCAGTTAAAAAAAAATATAAAATATTTTGTCTCTGATTTCTTTTGTTTCCATTCAGTTCGAAGTTCCTTAATCAAAGAATATTGGTGATGTTTGCGCGAATGCGTTGCGCAGCTGTAAGATATACAGGATTTGCTTCGAAACTGTGTGCATCTTCAAAATCTGGGACGTTCACTGCTTCTTCATACAACACATTTAAGTCACTTTTGAAGTGAATGGAAATGTTATGCAAGGCTGAGCAAACATTTATAATCTTTGCTGCCTTTTCCGGTTTGTAGTACAGTTCTCTTGCACTCAATAGTCATCGCCATTTGTTCTGGTTCGCTCAATAATGTTTCTACAACGGGAATGAATATCATTATATTTAGCCTGTGGTGAACCACTTTCTGGTGTTCTATATGGTGTTAAGAGCCACGGCTCTAAGGGATATCCAGCATCTCCTAAAAGAAAAATAAATGTAGAGTTTATTTTACAGCTGGTTTCAATTGATTACCTAGTAGCCAAACGTTTTTATTTTCTTGTAAATAGTCACGTTCCATTTTTGACCTTAGCTCACTGACGTTCCAAATGAAAGAATCGCGACAAGCTCCAGGGTGCGTAGCATCCACGTACCGAATTCTAAGATTGTTGTCGCACACCTTTTCAATGATTTGTTTTAAAAAAAAACTAGTTTACATTTATGATCAAACTTACTAGTAAGACATTTAAACTACACTTTCCTTTCCTATTGTAGTACAGATGTTTGTTAACAGCAGGTGAAATAATGTTGACATGTGTTCCATCTATGCATCCAACAACACCTGGTATCTTATGTTTACGGTAAAAATCCTGCGCAATGGTACGTTTTTCATCTTGTGTCGGCCAAGTTATCCACAGTGGACAACATTTATTCTCAAGAACAGATAAGACAAGTACCACACTGAAAGAGCCTTGTGCCAAACCCACTTCGTAGTCCTTACCAACACCTATTTGATATGCACCTTCAGCGAAAAAACGCAAGCACGCTGAAAGTTTCACTATAGGTGGAATCCCAAATTTTTCTTTCGTTTCTGGTAACGCTTCGGTAAGAACATCAAGCAAATATTTGAATGCTGGTTTGTTGAGTCTGTAATGCTGTTGAAATCTATAAAAAAAAAAAACATCATCAATGAAAGCAAGCAAATACCTAATCAGTTCATACAGTGGCTCACGCAACTCCAAGGGATTTGAGTGGTCTCTTATATGCCTCCCTTTTGCCCGTTCTTGATTTCTTTCTTCGATTTGCATCAACATCCGCAGTGCTATGCTATGCATGTTTAAATTAGTTCGCAAAAATCTTTTAATTTAAAATGTTTACACTTTGCTTTCCAAACACAAACTTTCTATTTTTTTTTAACTTCAAATGACACTTCACAAATTATTAGGTGTGTTCATTTTCTGATCGCGATTACTGAGTTGTTTTAAAACGAAGTACAACACGACCATTACAACCACATACAATTTGGGAAAATAACCAAAACCTTTCGCAATATTATGGGTTTTATATTATTTTAACTTAATTGCTGGAGAAAACGACAAGTTATTAACGCGATTTATTCTTATTTTACATCAATTTAGCAAACAGAGAAATTCAAAAGTTGGAATTTTATCTTTTGTTTTTCTCGGTGACGGGAAATTTGATGCAACTGAACGTGGTCTTATTTTCGAAGGGAACTATTTGATTCGAAGTGGAATTTTGTTCAGGGGAAACTCATAATAGCTTTTAAAATTCCGGGCGAACAAAAATGTTCCGGGCGAATAGCTGTTCACGTGAAACTCATAATAAGGCTGATTGTATTTGCATCTACATCAGAACTTACAGAGGCAGTATTTAAACAAGATACGTTGTACACAAAGTTTGAAACTGAATTAGACAAAAATTTACGATTCAGTTCGTTAGTATCAATGTCATTTGTACAAGTCAATTTCTGTTTACCCATCCCTAACTGACGTCAATTATTCCACAGTTTGCGGCCGTCGACATTTGTATTGATTTTTTTCTGCGTAAAACCTTTTCTTAGCCGATGTCACTACTCGAACAACATCATTCCTTTTTTGTCTATAAATTGATAAGAACTCTTGAATACGGAATATTTTCCACCTATGATAAGCCTGGTCTTTTTGACTTATTAATAATCGAATTTCATTCGAGAACCAAGGCTTTGTTTTGGACCTTATTCTTCTTGTCGTTATTGGAACACATGTATCAAATGTAAGTAATCCTGAACGAATTTCGTTTGATCATCTACCGTGAGGTCATACTATATACCTACCAAGTTCTAAGGAATAGAACGGACATGATTTTCAAGAGTAACATAATTTATATTTTTAATATTGCGGATGGTGTACATTTCTCTTTCAAAATCGAATGTGAGAAAAATGAGGTCGTGTTTTGAAAACCCTCATTAAATGTGCATTTATTTTCACAATTCAGCTATCTTATGATAAAGTCAGCAATGCTCTTCACAATTGAACACAAAAACAGGTTAATGCTGAGCACTTTTAGCTAGGTTATAAAATCCATTGCTTAGCTGATAAAAGGATCGATCAATTGCGACAAAAACGCACCTATGAAATGCTGAAAAAAAACCAATTTAAGTCGTCGGTCTTCATTTACGAAAGTATCGCTGTTGCTGCTTATTGGTTTCAAACAAACTTAAACTTGTTTTCAAGAGACAGAAAGATTACATCTTAAGTCGCACTGAACTTTTAATAGGAATTGGACATAGTTAGGTACATCTTCAAACGACCTTCGTTCACAAAAGAACAGTTTATATGCCTTGCTCTGTGGTTTTATTTTATTTGAAAACTTGTTTACCCCAAAAATTAAAAAAATCACTATTCACCATAACATATTCGAACAGGCATCGTGGAGAGTGTCAAAATGACACTATCACTCTGGGCGTGTTGGTACATTCTTCAAAAATTGAAATTCAAAAGAAAAAAGCAAAACCGAATCAAGAGCAACTGCGGATGAAATGAATTCACTTCTTTCACGCCTGTCAAACTCACTCACGTTCGCTGCATCCCTTTCGAAGATGTTAAATGGCCCGCAGGGTTTTTCATTTAAAAATCACAATGAATTTCAGAAATCACTTTTTGTTCATTTGACAGTTTAACAAAACTCGTTCGAGTTTGCCTTTGCAAAGAAGAAAAAAAGTTTTAATTATCATCCAACCTCCGTGGTGGTTTGAAAGAAAAGTTGTTTCACTTGCAAGCCATAAAGCCGATACAATTGGACAAGAAAAGCAAGGGCTTCATACAATGTGCAGATCTTTCTTTTTTTTTTAGATCACACAAACTTTCATTGTGTGTCGTCGTGTGAAAGAAAGGATTAAGAGGAGAAAATTGCGTAAACCAAACCCCAACTTTTGATTCGTTTCAAAACATAAACTTGTTATAGACATCTTCATCGTATCGTTTACTTAAGAAGGCCTTGTTAACGTAATTTTTCTGCATGTCAAAAACTAGTTCTCACCACACAAGTATTGCGATAATGAAGAGAACACGTCAACTTGATTGGCAGGTAAAGGCACTTGTACATAATAATTTGTTAAAATATTCGGACGCATGTAGCTGTTACATAAATTACAATTCAGCCAATCAAGATACATGATGGTGTGTTTGGTTTTGTGGTTTTTCCTTTTTTTGTAACATTTTGTTTGACTATGCACGCGTTGGGTTTCTTGGATTCAAATTTCATGAAACAAGTTCAAAGTTTGTTGGTTAAGTAGTCGTTGATTATTGACTAAGTATTATTGCTTCTATCGTAGAGCACTATTTTTATGATTATGATAAAAAGGAAAAAGCTTTTGTGTAGTAAATGACGACTGCTGCCACAAAAACGCGGCACAGCTTCAAAGAAACGAATTCAGTTGTCCAATTTCAAGAAATTTAGATTTAAAAATATAAAAATAAATACAATAGGTACTAATAGAAAACGCGTGGAATAATGACTTTCGGCAGCATTTTTAATTTGACATGCGTTTTAGTAAGTTTTTGGTTTATTAATATATGTACATATTTCAGTACATTTTTGCACACGACGTTCTTGCTTTTTCCATCTTTTGTCTAATAAAAAGGTTTAGCGAGTTTGATTTTTAAACTAAAATGACAAATCAGTGGGAATTAAAGAAATACGGGGAGTCAATAGCTTTCTCCTTTCGCCGTTGCAGTCATTATTAAAACTTTTATAAAGCCACATCCCAGATGTGTATGTGTATTTTGTTGCTGTGCAGTGCACAATTCTAGATTACTCATTATTGGCACTGGAACACTAACTTGCAGCCAATCCTGATAATTCTAAGGAATTGAGAAACTCTATAGGGTATGATGTGACTTTCTCAGTGTCCATAATATTGTCTACTGATAGACATTCGACAACATCCCCAAAAAAGTCAAACATAATTTATTAGTTTATATGGTTAACTTTCTCATTAGTCGGTGCCGAAATCGACTTTTCACAAAGTCATTACCGATTGGTAATATTTATTTGAAGATCAAGATGGACATTTCCTCTCAGGTGAACTGTGTAATCGACAATTTGACAGAAATCACCTCACGGTGAAAGAACTTTTGAAATCGGTCCAATGGCTTGAAGGTTCCCGTTTACGTTGCCGTTCCCGTAGGAATATTGGGAAAACAAATACAGCCCATGTCCTTCTTCAGGTTCAAGACTATCTCTGCACCAAAATTCATACAAATAGGTTCAATAGTTTGGGCGGTAGATGGTAACAAAGAAAAACAGACAGACGGAGTTGATTTCGGATCTATAATGTAAGTAAGTACTTCCGTTCCCATGGGAATATGGGAATAAATTAAAGTTAATGTTACTTTGAGATAGTGTAGCATTCTAACGGGGAAATAATTCTTGAAATCAGTTCAGTATATTAGGCTTAATAGTTTGGGCGGTTTTTGATAAAAAAATAAAAATAGACAGACAGTTTTCTTTTCAGGCTTATGATATTAGTAAAGACTCCCATTCCCGTGCGAATATGGTGACCGTTCCCGTAGGAATATGGAGATGACTTACAGTTTATGTTACTCTGGGATAGTGTAGCATTCTAGCAGTGGAAGAATTTTTGAAATCGGTGCTTTAGCTTCTAAGTTTCCGTATACGTTCTCGTTCCCGTGGGAATTTAGGTATAAAATATATACAGGGTGTCCCGTAATTCGTTTTACATACTTTGGGATATGATTCTTGGTCATATTCTAAGAAAAAAATTGTTCTACAGTAAAGTCCGTTTCTCAAGTTTGACATCACTTTTTGACAATTTAAAAAAGGCTAACTTTGGTGTACCCTGACCTTTGTTAAATTCGATATCTCTGTCAATACTGATGATATTAGACCTAATCTTAGACTCAATTTTTTGTAGAAATAACAACCTTTAAGACTGTATTTAAATTAGGCTTCCATAGGTTTAGGGTTGCCAGATTTTCAATTTTAAGTGGTGTTCAAATTTTCTTCCCAAAACAAAGTTTTGACTTTGATGTCATTTTTTTGGAGAAAAGGCCTGGTAAACATAGAGTTTCTTTATTTTTTACAGATGAACAAAACAATAATAAAGAAAAAACTCATCATTAAGTTAACTCAAAAACCCATACATTTTATGATACTAAGAAAAATACGAAATGGGAAAAATTTAAAAAAAAATAAAAAAAAAGTTCTTGCTTTGATGTTTGTTTGAATAAAATAATAATATGATAACTTTTAGTAGTTTTTTTATGTATTTAATACAAATACAATTATAACAAGTGCTCAAAGCCCCATCCTTCGTTTTGAATCCATGCCAGAGCCCGTTTTTGGATTTCATTGTGGGTGTTTGCTGTCGATAACTCTTGTCTTACTTGTTGTCTTTGAAACTGTATTTAAATTTGACTCCTATAGGCTAAGGGCTGCCAGATTTTCAGTTAGTATAAAGTTCCTGGTATCCTTTGTTGTGCTTTTCTTCAATTTCCATTTAAAAACTCATATAAAAAAAAAATGTCTGCGTATTCTTCTCTCGTAAATGAAAGCATTTCAAAAAACTCTCTGATCAAACTGCAATCGTGACTTAATTTGACAAACTAATGAACAAATTTGTTTTCTTATTCTTTTATACGACTTATTTACCTATTGAACATTCATACCCCAAATTTAAAGCAAATATCCACAATGAAATCCAAAAACGGGCTCTGGCATGGATTCAAAACGAAGGAGGGCGCTTTGAGCACTTGTTATAATTGTATTTGTATTAAATACATAAAAAAACTACTAAAAGTAGCCTTAATTGTCAAAAAGTGATGTCAAACTTGAGAAACGGACTATACTGTAGAACAATTTTTTTGTTAGAATATGACCAAAAATCATATCCCAAAGTATGTAAAACGAATTACGGGACACCCTGTATACATATAGCCTTTGTCCTTTCTTAAATTTTAGACTATCTTTGTACAAAATTTCATTACAATCAGTATAAAATTTCATTTAAATCGGTTTTGTAGCTTGGGCGAGAGATGGTAACATAGAAAGACGAGCAGACCGAGCTTCTTTCGCACTTATTATATTAGTAAGGACTCCCGTTCCCGTAAGAAAACGGGGATGAATTAAAGTTTATGTTACTCGGGGATAGTGTAGCACACAAACGGTATAAGAATTATTAAAATCAGTGCTGTAGTTTCTAAGTTCCCGTATACGTTCCCGTTCCCGTGGGAATTTAGGGATAAAATATGTATGAATTGTATACTACACAGCTACAAATTACACATCTGGGATGCGGCACTATAAAAGCTTTAATAATGACTGGAACGGCAAAAAGAGAAAGCGTTTCGATTCCACGTATTCCTTTAATTCCGACTGATTTGTGATTTTAGTTTAGTTTAAAAGAATGCAGTTTCCTCTGAAACCAGTATTTGATATTAGTAGGTATAAATAAGTAAAGCTCAGACGTTAAAAGTTCCAGGTGTTTAAAAAATCCCATGGCAATTCTATGTGGCATCACGTGCATCAAACCCGCAAACCCTTTTTATTTGGCAAAAAATGGAAAAAGTAAAAACGTCGTGTGCAAAAATGTACTTAAATAAAATAATATAACAACACAGGTTACATTATTGCGTGAATGTGTTTTATTTGCAAAATAATTAACCTAAAAACTAAAAACGCTGCCGAAAGTCACTATTCCATGCGGACGAAGTCGCGGGCACAGCTAGTCTAAAATAAAACTAAAACAATAATCAAACTGGTTTCTGCAATTTCCATCGTCACTGGGGATCCGAGGCAAGAAATTGCAGCCTACCATGTGATTTCAAGCAGCAGGTGGGAAACGAGAACGATTGTCATTGATTACGGTGAATGACAACCAAACTACCAGCCGTCTTTTTTTCACAGACAAAACGTCAGAACCAGCGTTGCCGAAGTGGCACAATTGTGCCATTTTGGCACCTTTCAGTCTCGATTGGCACCTTGGCACCTTTAGCTCTCATTTTGGCACCTTAAGAGCTTGATACATTTTAATGAGGAAAACTTAATAAAGTCATTCGAAAAAGACTGAAAGGGATTTTTTTTTTTAAGTAGTGAAACATACATATCGTTTGTGTGTGTGTACTAATTCATGCCCAAATAATCGTAATGATACTTAATGGGAAAGTATTTGTTTTTTGTGTTTTTAAATATCTATCTACCTTTGAAGAGCTGTTGGCACCCAGTTGGCACCTTTGGTTACCGAAAATGGCACCTTGAAAAATTTTACTGCGGCAACGCTGGTCAGAACTGCAGTTCTTGGTAGAAAGGGCGCGGATGTTTCAGTGTTGCCAACCATCGCTCTACGTCACAAGTCAAAATCATTAGACTATTCTCTTATCGCTGTAAATGGAGCCCAGATGAGTAAAGAACTTCGTATAGATTTTTCACGCTCCTAAATCATCATTGACAGCTGTTCAGTGAGTTTTTGTGGCTTTTCTTCTTTCCCAACCATTTCGTCTTACAAACACGAACAGTAAACTTTTTTTTCAACTTGAGACATTTTCAACTGCTCAACTAACCAACAATCTTCCTCCATTCACATTGTAAACATTGTAAAGATATCTGTCATATCTCTGACGCCAAATAACCGAAATTGTAATTATCCACGAAAAATATCCATGAAAGGATCCACCCAGCACATACTTCATTCACACCAAAGCGTTGCGTTTTGTCCGCTGATGGTTCAGGTCCTTACAGTCAGTCTCATTGAAACCCATCCGCAAGCACCCGAAAAACTGCTGCTGCAGCAATAATACCACCAGAGAAACCATGATAAATCTCCCATGATAGCAAGTAAATTATGCCATAAAATTTTATGTTTATTTTCAATATTTTTTACCTTACCACTGGCTGAAAAGTTACTCCTTTTGAGTTGTAATTCGTGTCGAACGGGCATCTCCTCTCATCTGCCCAAAAAGAAGAAAAGATAAAAAGAAAGAAAGAAATCCAAACCAAACCCGAGGAGCATTATGGCCAAAAGTTAAGGGAAAAAAATGAGGATTCAGTATTTCAGATTTTAGTACTTAAAATCAACGATCTCGTAATTTTGGACGCAGTGATGCGAGTCATTAAGGAGTATACTTGTACAACAGCAGAAGCAGCAGTGTCGGCAAATATACCCACGCCTCACCGAAGGCCTTAGCACAAATTCAACTTACTTTTTTTTTGTCTTCTTTTGAGTTTCAACTGGTTTTCGTTTTTCAGGCTGAATTCTTGTTTTGGGATACTTACTTTTTTTCCTTACTGATTTTTAATTTCATACGCATCGGTTAATTTTGAAATTGTGTTGATATTGATTGCACTTTTATGTGAGGGCTGACACCACGGCGTCCGTATAATAACTTTCGGGACATGTTGTTTGCCTTCTAGAAAACAAAGGTCACAGAAGTTAGGTTTGATTGATTTTGATTTTGAATGCAATTTTAACACGAATATGACTGGTGCTGATTGTGAGTTTCCCTTTGAATAAGTGTTGCAGTCAGGGTGAGTGTTGGAAATGCGGTGTCAATTGCTTCAATGGACAATGTGGACGTGATGAAATATTGAGATAGACGTGGTCTGGAATCATTCACGTGATAAAAAACTGAAAACATGGATTCCAGTTCAATGTGATCATTCGTCTTAGGGAGTTGGAATTTGTTGATCATTATAAATTGTAAGCAGATTTTTAAATAAATTAAGGGCCTAGCACACTTCTTAAAACCTTCCTTGTGAGGGAACTGAAAGGACTTTCGAATGTATGTTGATTCTGAACGGCTAATCGAGAAAGCGCTTTTATGGCAATGAATCTACTATCGGAGGACTTGCCAATTCCTTGCAAAAGGCAATACCCGTGGAAAAATATTTTTATTTTCTGTTGTGACACGTGATTCAAACCGCGAACTTCCAGCCTAACAGGCAGACATGCTTTCATTACGCCACGTGTATACCCGTGTATCAGTTATGCCAGTAGTAACCAAATCATGGATTATATACCCTTTTATAGTTGTTCGAAGTTGTAAGTTTTCACTAAATTCTCATTTCAGCAGAGAGTGGCATAACTCTGTATAGAAAAATTGCATTGAGCAAATTTTTGACACAAAATTTATAGCGAATGAGTAACAATCGGAAAGGCATCATTGGAAACTGATGCTAGCGCTGGGTTAGTTTGTTAGTTTTGTAATAATTTCTTCTATTCAACCATCCAAAGTTGAGGAACATCCACGTAATGGGATCAAACTAGAGTTAGACAAGATAACTTAGTGTGTTAAGTAAGAGTGAACTCTACCTTAAACCTTTGAAATGTATGATCCCACACTGAAAAACAGCCCCTCTGAGGCCAATTATTCATAATCTTAGTTTCTTTAGGATCACCATTGCGTACTAAAAATTTTTTGAAAGGTTTAGTTTAAGGTAGACTTAAGTAGACTACTCGCTTTGTGTTTTTGACAATATAACGACACAATGATTCGAGACTAATGAATATTTAACCAGAAGCAACTCCACAAGAATGAGATTAGAATTGTACACCACCTAAACCAGAATCTGAATTGGAAAAATACTGTAATTATTATGTCCGTCAAGTTAGCACTACCACTTCAAAATTTTCATAGTTTGTTAATTGGATTAATTGTCGTAAATTTGTCGTGAAAACAAAAAATTTGTCGCTCTTCGTTTAAAAAAAAAACCGTGTGTAGTGCTAACTTGACGCGTCAAGTTAGCACTACCACCCCCTAAAATGGTCAAATCAACTCGAAATCAAAAACTTCGCTAACTTGACACAAAGTTAACTAACTTTGTAGCACTACACACTACTCTTTTTAAAATACTATCCGAAAGGGGAGCGCGACAAATTATCTGTTTACATATCTCATAAGAGGATAAAAAGCGACAATTAACTGCGTACTCAATTTTCGATTTGGAGTTGATTTGAACGATTTTTAGAAGTATTGAACTTTGGTGTTTTTCGTTGCTTGAAAATCATTCATATGGGGGGCACTTCGAAAGGGGGGTCGCGACAATATATCTTTTTGGATAGGTATCTTGTGAACGACAAATTTACGACAGTTAATGGCGTTTTTGATTTCGAGTTGATTTGACCATTTTAGGGGGTGGTAGTTAGCACTACACACTATTTTTTTTTTTAAATGAGGACCTAAAATTTTTTCGTTTTCACGACTAATCTACGACAAATTTACGACAGTTAATTGCATACTTAGTTTTTTGTTTAAGATCGATTTGACGGATTTGGGGGGTGGTAGTGCTAACTTGACCGTCAAGTTAGCACTACACACGGTTTTTTTTTTTTTTAAACCAAGAGCGACAAATTTTTTGTTTTCACGACAAATTTACGACAATTAATCCAATTAACAAACTATGAAAATAGTGAAGTGGTAGTGCTAACTTGACGGACATGTAATTATTTAATCTTCGCTCCGGATGGATGAAAGTGCAGGCGAAACCGTTTTTTTCCCACTTCATCGAATTTTTGAAAAAAAATTAAGGAGCAAAAATTTTGAATTTAAGAAAAAAAAAAAAATATTCGTTTTTTTTAAAAATTTTCGATTTTTTTTTCATTCGAAACTCTTGCTCCTTTAATTTTTTCAAAAATTCGATGAAGTGGAAAAAAACGGTTGGCTGGATTAAATTGAAACTTCGTAGAGGTTTTGTGGGTATATTGAACAGTATAAGGCACACTTAACGTTAATGGGTTCCGCAATTTTTTTGATTGGGCGCTTGATTTTCCAAAAAACCCCTTGTAGAATTTATTAAAGTTTTTGAAACCAACCTCGAAATTTCTGTGCGATCATTGGTTGCTGAGATATTGATAATCAAAGACAAAATGATCTTTTTCCATTCAAATACCGATATCTCAGCGAGAAACGCTCTTATCGAGATTACCAAATTATAGCTGAATAAACAAGCTATCCGGTCCATATAGAGGTTAAAAACCCGAAAAACTACGAAATTTTTTTTTTGTGGTTTTCTTATGATTAGTCGAAAAAAATATATGTATATAAATATAATTTTCAGACTCAGATTCGAAAACTAGACACTTAGAGCTACAATCTGCTTTTTTTTTTTTGCTGTACGACCATTTTTATATAAGTTACAGTCTGTTGAAAATCCCCCCAAGTGTAGTTCTCCCAACATTCAGTACAAACAATGGGATCGACCGTGGGCTCAACCTTTCTTTTCGTTAATTTTTTTTTCTTTTTTTCGTTTCGGCGCGTGGCTTCAAGTTTTTTTACAATTGAAATAGGAGAAGTTAACACTTCTGCCAATAGCCTACGATTAGAAAAAGAAAATTGATTGCAGTAGTTTTGATGGCGTTAGTTTGTTGAAACATGATGAGGTGTGCGTTTCATTTTCGGAATGACTGCCGGATGTACCTGTAGTTGGAATTACTGATTCCAGGATTGTTTCAGAATATGAAACAGCCGTTTCGGAAAAAATAGCTGTTGGTTCTTGAAATTCTGGCAGGTACTCAAACAGTTTCTCAGCTTTTTGGAGAGAAATTCTTTCGTCAATGTTTTCTCGTCCATGTACAAGTAGTGTATTTTAGGGGCATACATACTTACTTACTTAGGTGGGCATTACAGTTCGGGGTGAACCTGGGCCTCAACCAACATCCTTCTATAAAACGACTTCGATTTCGGGCGAGCTCTCTCCAGTTTCACACTCCAAGTCGGTTGAGGTCTTCATCCACTTGATTGCGCCACCTAAGACGAGGTCTTCCCCTTCCGCGATTTCCCTGCAATGTGCTTTCGAACACCCGACGAGCCGGAGCGTTTGGGTCCATCCGCTCTACATGGCCCAACCATCGTAGCCTCGCGATGCGTACTCTTCTGGCTATGCCCATGTCGCGGTACAGCTCATACAGCTCGTTGTTGTAGGGCATGCTGAAGCTTAGTACTCTATTAAAAGAAAATACAAAAGCCAATTCAGCATGCGGCATCTTCTCCAAACAAAAGTGCGGCATCTCTCCCAAAACGAAGGAGAGATGCCGCACCCCATTAAAAACCACAAGAAAAAAGGAAACAAAAAAAAAAACACACAGGCGTATTCTTTAACATTTATTGACTGTATAAAACACTTACCCTGCACAAAACACGCGAAAACTTCTTTTCAGATCGACTACTTGCAACAAACTAAAAAAATTCCATAGGAAAAAAGAGTGCGTAAAACAAACAAACTGCAAAAGCATCCCGTTACATCTTGGATGTCTTTAATTTTTTGTTTAACGTTTTTAGTTGAATACCTAAGAAACAAAATGCAAATTAAACTTTTTTGTGGGGACGACTAGATATGTGAGTTTGGTTGAATGCGGCATCTCTCCCGACGCGGCATCTCTCCCGCAATTACCCTATCTACATATATTCCAAATGCGGAATTTTTATTTCTTGGCGTATTTTAGAGTGTAGTTTTCGGGGAGGCTCTGATAAGTGTCCATTTGGGGGCGACCAAATGTTCCAACTCAAATAGTACATTGTGCTCCAAGCGGAAACCACTTGGTACTGGTCTCGTCCGACCGGACGTGTCTGGCCAAGTTTAATAGCGAATGCGACACTGTAATGCGTTTTGCACAGTGGTCTTTCAGAGTGTACGAGTGTACGAGTATGTCACAGTAGATGAATTCGACTAGTTAGTTGGTTTAGTTAGACTTTTATTTTCACAAAAAAGATTTTACAGTATGATTTGTTTATATTTACTAAGTCTATTTGGTTTCGTCTATGGCCGTCTACCAGAATGACAATTGATTGTTCGATATTGACAAAATTAGTTAAAAAAAAGAAATACAATAGTTAAAGAAAATAAGAAAAATTTGGAAATATTAAAAATTGACTTCTGTAACGCATTCTCTATAACTCAGAGCAGTTTTTGTGAAGTTGAATAAGATATCCCAGCCTTTTGCTCCGTTTAAAGTGTTGATTGTCTCATTTTCGTTCAGGGCCGACTTTCCGAAGAAACTTATACTAAATTCCTTCAAAATTGGACTAGAAGTGTAGGACATCTTCTCTAACTCTCATATTGCAAAGATCGCAAAGTATTGAGAGATCCGATCGGTGAGGGATATAATTTAAATGTGCTTTTTCGCCCCTTATTTTGAAAGTTGTGATAGTTTTTTCAAACGAGAAATTATTGAGGAAGTAATCGTTGTCCTTAAGGTAGAGGCTCAATTTGCTGTAGTAACACCTATACACAGAAGATGAAGCTTCACTTGAAAATCTGCGTCGTACATAACACGCCCAAAGTTCTCTAACATGTGATTGAATTTTTTTCGAATCGAAGACGGATGGTCGCTGAGTGTGACTTGAAGACTGGTTTCACAATCGGCTAGAACTTTTTCCCATTCTTCATAGACTCCATTTTGGGTTTTAATTGAGTTCATCAAAATAAGTTTTGGAAGTCTTTGATCTCTAGGACCATAGCTACATATTTAAAATGTAGATCTAATTTGCGAAGGAATATTGGTGGAGTTCCGGTTTCAATATGTAACATGTAGTTTAGGGTGTTTCTTGGAAGACGAAAAACCCGTTTTGTTATACCCCATATTTGTGTCCCATAAAGAAGCACTGAGACTGAAGTCGATTGGAATAGCTTATACTTAGCGCTATGTGAAACATGCCTGTTACGTATACAGCGTCCCCACATTGACGAAATTCCTCTTTTTGCTTCTGAAAGTTTTTCATTAAGGTGCACATTCGTACAGAGGTTTGATGTAATCCACAAGCCAAAATATTTGTATTTTCTTACAATGTCTACGACTTCGCCGTTAAACTTCCACTTCTCTGAGTTGCAGTATCGTCCTCCCCCATGTCTGGAAATCATCACTTTGGATTTTTCCAGATTTACTTTTAGACTCCAAAGATGATAGTATTCAGAGAGTCGGTTCATCATGAGCTGCACACCGTTTACCGATGTCATCCGCATACATCAGGTCCGACATTGTTTCTCCGCAAAATTGAATTCCACCTTTTACAGCTTCAAGTATATCATTTCTTCTTTTCATTTCCGGCGTTACGAGTAGTGATCTTGAAGCGATCACAACTCTCCCACTTTTCTGCTTCACACTAGTGATCCGCCTGTGGGGTACGCCGCGTTGACCTCAGAAAGCGTCGGCAAGCCTCCCGGTTTTGGATTGTTCCATGTCTGAGGCCAACCAAATGCTGCTGTTTTTGCATTTGCTTGTAACAGGAGTGTTTTGCCCTGCCTTTTCTTTTTCGTCCCGAATTTGTCTTTTGGACGGGGTTCTGCGGATCTCTCCTTTGAACATGACAATACCAACTGAGCCGGTCGTGCTGAATTTTGTCCAAGATGGTACTTTTGACATGAAGGCTTCCACGGATCTTAGTACTTCTAATTCGATCAAGCTTTGTTACTCCTGCTGTCATCCGAAACATCTTCATTTCGGCTGCCGTCAATTTGCTCTCATACTTTTTGTACATTGTCCAACATTGTGAACCGTATGTCAGAGCTGGACGGACAACTGCTGTGTAGAGTCTTCCCTTCAGCTTAGGGGACATTTTTCGATCACAGAAGATAGCGGAGTTTTCTCTTTCTTTTTAGCGCTAATACGGTACCCATTTCCTTCCAGAACATCAATCCAAACGTCAAGTGCTCGTTGCAGGGATGTAGGATCCTCGCTTATGATGGCTCCATCGTCAGCAAAGAATAATTGTTGTACTTTATTGTCCGTTACACTTCCTTCGAGCAAATAATCCAGAACAGCAATAAAGAGCAGTGGACTCAAGACACTTCCCTGATGTACACCTACTGTTATTTGGAATTCTTCGGTGACTCCAGCTGGGCATCTCACTTTTGTAACTGCTCCCTCGTACATGTCCATAATTATTCGCACATAGGCTTCAGGAACTCCTCGGTGTCTGAGGGCCACCCATATCAGATCTCGTGGTTGTCGATCGAATGCTTTTTCGAAGTCAACCAACACAATATGCAAATCCTCTAAGGCAACTCGGTGTTTTTCCATAATGATCCTTATACTTTGGATTGCGTCTGTAGTTGACTTACCCGCGAAAAACCCGCATTGGTCATCAGACAGCCTTATTATTTTCCGCAGTCGGCTATCCAAAACCCGCTCAACGATCTTCATAGTGTGGAACATCAACTTGATCGAACGATAGTTGTCACAGCTTCTGGTATCTCCCTATCCCTTGTACATTGGAAGAAGAAAACTTTCCCTCCATTGATTGGGCAAACTGTCACCTCTTATAAGTTTGGAGATGAGAATCGTGAGCCATCTCAACCCGATGTCTCCCATATTTTTCCAAAACTCATATGGTACCTCGTCTGGCCCAATCGCTTTGCCTTTTTTGGAGTTCTTAACTGCCTCCCTAACTTCTTCGAATGTGACGTCGGATACTTCCGTAAAGTTAGGTGCAGCTTTTGGAAAGTGGCGCCGAGGAAACTGTTCATTCAAAAGATCATCACAATACTGTCGCCACCTGTGAAGAATTTTGTCGTCATCCACAAGTAGCAGTCCTTGATCCTTCCATTTATGAACTTCGGCGAACGAATCTCCTGCGCATTTCTCCTTCTCTGAGCGTTTTTTTTGAAAATGAATAAAATCATTAATTAAGATAATAAATCAATAAAGCACTCAGAATGCAACCCTGTTCCACACCAATTGATGTTGAAAATTCTTCTGAAACAGACTCTCCATCCCACACAAAAGCTATGTTGTTTTCATACATTGATTGAAGAGTTCGTATCTTTATTGTTAAAATGCCAGTTCTATAAAGCTTGTAGAAAAGTGCTTCACGGGAGATGGTGCCAAATGTTTCTCTGAAATCAACAAAAAATGCATAATATGTAGCTTCTGCTTTCTTTTCAAATACGAGCTTGCAATGCTTGTGACAGTAAACATTTGAACAAAGGTGGAGTAATTTTTTCTAAATCCTGCTTGAAACTCAGTTAATATCTTTTCTTCATGGATCCACTGCACCAGTCTATTGTATATATTAACGTTGCAAATAGTTTCGCCGAAGTGTTTAAAAATGATATACATACCCCTGTAATTAGCTGGGTGGGGTTCATGTAGTCTCCATTTTTGTTTATTGGAAAGATTATTGATTTCCTAATGGTACTAGGGATATCTAGGTGGATGGGCGTTGTACTATTCGGGTAGGCTCTGAATGGTGCCAACTTGGCGGCGCCCAGATGCTGTAACTTATAGTAAACGTCAATTGTGCTTACTATACCTCCAAGCGGTATCCACTGGGACCTGGGATGCTCCGTCCAGAGCTGACCTGCCAAACTAGTAAGTGCGAGTGTTGACAAGGGAATCCGGAACAAAAGAATTGTGATCGGTCAACACTATAATTGCTCTGCGAACTATGACTGACTGCACGAATCTCAGTGGTCTACAAGAGCTTTCGTGTAAATGTTCCAGCGGATGAATTCGAAGGACAGAATCAACGGTGGACTTCAGCAGCCATAAAAGCAGAAACCCCTGAAGGAGCTACTCCAACATATTTGGTTTAAAGGTCTTTCGGGGTCTTTCAATACTAGGACAGGGTATTGAAGTAGAGATGGTGGCGGATGAGCTCCTGGTGAGCCAACGGCAGCACTCACACCCCTGCAGCAGGGTACTGACACTGGATATTTCAGCCCTTTGTGTCCGAAGGGATCCAAAAGGACCTGGCCCTCCAGGTTGGGGGTTGTGCGTAGGGTTAACTACCCAACCACGTTAAAAAAAGTTTGTTCCGAAACAACTAATAGCCTCGGATAACGATATTGATTTCAAAGTTGACGACCCAAGCAAACGAAAAAAGGACAATGACCTCCGGATCTGCACGTGGAACGTAAGGTCTCTTAACGGACTAGGTGCAGCTGGAGAATTAGCGGACGCCCTGGACTGCTGCAAAGCAGACATAACCGCCATCCAAGAAGTGCGATGGAGTGGACCGGGCATAAAGAAGATGAAAAACTGTGACATCTACTATGGCGACTGCTACAGACAAAAGAAACAACGCTTATTTGGGTGCGGATTTGTCGTTAGAGGAAGACTCAGGGATAAGGTGATTAGCCAAAATCCAGTCAATGAGCGTATAATGACCATCCGCATCAGGGCTAAATTCGCTAACATTAGCCTCATATGCGCCCACGCCCCCACAGAAGAGAAAGACGACGATTCCAAAGACTGTTTCTACGAGCTCCTCGAAGAAACGTATGAGCAGTGCCCTAGACACTACGTGAAAATCGTTCTTGGCGATTTTAACGCAAAGCTAGGGAAGGAGGACATCTTTGGAAACACAATCGGTAAGCATAGCCTCCATGACAAAACCTCCGAAAACGGACTGAGGCTAATCGATTTTGCTGCGGGGCTGAATCTTGTTGTAAGTAGTACGCGCTTCCCGCATCTCAAAATTCATAAAGGTACATGGCGATCCCCAGATCAATTAACCGTCAACCAAATTGACCATGTTGCGATCGATGCAAGGCACTCTTCCAGTGTGCTAGATGTCCGAACTTTCCGAGGGGCCAACTTTGACTCGGACCACTACCTTGTTGTAGCCAAGGTACGAATGAGGATATCTTGTTCACGACCAGCGCGAACTAACGCTGTGAAGAGATATGACGTCGGAAAGCTACAATCGCAAGAGATTGCCAATGCCTTTTCCAATCGAGTGTCCCTTCAATTATCCTTGAATCCCATGCCGCCAGCATTAAACATTGAAGACCAGTGGCAGCAATGCCAAGAAGCCATCAGAACCGCTGCCTCTGAGGTTCTGGGTTTCACTCGGCCACCAAAACGAAACCCATGGTTCGATGAAGAATGCAGGCAGGCAAATGCAGCCAAACAAAGAGCACGACAAATGCTTATGCAAACACGAACAAGGGCTGCTTACGTTCAGTATAACGAGATTTACAAGGAGAGAAGAAGGGAAGAACACCGACTTCTCAAAAAGAAAAAGAAGCAGCATGAGAAGCGCTCGTTTGAGGAAATAGAGAGGTGCCATGACAGGAACGAGATTCGGAAGTTTTACCAAAAGGTAAAAAGATCCTGCCAGGGTGGCAAGCCCCGAACTCAAGCCTGTAAAGACCAGCAGGGAAACATAGTTATAGAGTCACAGTCGCTACTGAGGATCTGGAAAGATCATTTCTGCAGACTGCTTAACGGCGATGAAGACACAAATTCCGCTGTCAGGCAGATTGCCCCATTCAGCTTGGACGATGATCAAGAATGCCGTCCTCCCGACCTAGAAGAGGTTAAGCTTGCCATATGCAAACTTAAATCAAATAAGACTGCAGGTGCAGATGGCCTTGATGCCGAACTTTTCAAGGCAGCTGGAGATCAGTTGGATAGGAGCGTGCACCAGCTGATCTGCATGATATGGTCGAAAAAGCATGCCCGATGAATGGAACCTCAGTATCGTATGCCCGATCCTAAAGAAGGGAGACCCTCACAATTGCGCCAATTACAGAGGGATAAGCCTCCTTAACGTCGCTTATAAGATATTGTCTGCTGTAATATGTGAACGTCTGAAACCCCACGTCAACAACTTGATAGGTCCTTATCAATGTGGTTTTAGACCAGAGAAGTCCACAATAGACCAAATTTTCACATTACGGCAGATCTTGGAAAAAACCCGAGAACATAATATCGATATTCACCACCTCTTTATCGATTTCAAGGCCGCGTATGACAGTATTTACAGAGACGAGCTGTACAGAGCCATGTCTAGTTTCGGCATCCCTGCAAAACTCGTACGACTATGCAGGATGACTTTGGAGAATTCACGCTGCTCCGTCAAGGTCGGAAAAGAACTCACCGAGACCTTTGATGTCGAAAAAGGCTTTAGGCAAGGCGACAAACTGTCATGCGATTTCTTCAACATCATACTTGAACAGATTGTAAGAAACTCAAACGTCAACACCAGAGGAACAATCTTTCAAAAGTCTGTACAATTACTCGCCTATGCAGACGATATTGACGTAATGGGAAGAAAAAAGCGTGATGTCATAGGTGCTTTTGCGAGTATTGAAACAGAAGCGGCAAAAATGGGTTTGATGGTTAATGAGGGCAAAACGAAGTATATGCTGTCATCGAACAAGGACACAGAACATCGATGAATTGGACAAAACGTCACAATAGACAGACATAACTTCGAGGTAGTACAGGACTTCGTCTACCTAGGATCCGCTGTAGACACGGACAACAACATCAGTGCGGAGATCAAACGGAGAATAACTCTTGCCAACCGTTGCTTCTTTGGGTTAAGAAGGCAATTGAGAAACAAAACCCTCTCTAGAAAAACCAAGGTGACCTTGTATAAGACCTTAATCATCCCAGTCCTGCTGTACGGCGCGGAAGCATGGACCTTATCGAAAGCGGATGAGGAAACTCTTGGTCGTTTCGAAAGAAAAATTCTCCGAATGATCTTTGGTCCCGTATGCGAAGACAATGTGTGGAGAAGAAGATACAACAACGAGCTGTATGAGCTGTACCGCGACATGGGCATAGCCAGAAGAGTACGCATCACGAGGCTACGATGGTTGGGCCATGTAGAGCGGATGGACCCAAACGCTCCGGCTCGTCGGGTGTTCGAAAGCACATTGCAGGGAAATCGCGGAAGGGGAAGACCTCGTCTTAGGTGGCGCAATCAAGTGGATGAAGACCTCAACCGACTTGGAGTGCGAAACTGGAGAGAGCTCGCCCGAGATCGAAATCGTTATAGAAGGATGTTGGTTGAGGCCCAGGTTCACCCCGAACTGTAATGCCCACCTAAGTAAGTAAGTAAGTAGGGATATCTGCGGTTTCGTAGATGCGGTTGAGTTCAACTTTTAGCGTCTATACAAAGTCTTTGGGTGTATTTTTATATAACTGAAATGGTATCCGATCTTCACCTGTAGCATTTTTTAGAGATACCAATAGCATATTTTCCTGTAGTGGAAAGGTGAATCTTACTTTTCATTGACAAATGAAGGGCAGCGTATTGAAAAAATGGCGACGTAAGTCTACGCCTACTAAAATGTTCCGATAACTAGTGTGCTCTTAGAGATGCAGCAACGGTGTATGTTCCACCTTTAAAATGCTTAACAGCTTTCCAAAAGTCGGATGAAGAACGGGAGTTGTTGATTACAGCAATGTTTTGTTGTTCGAATGCTGTTTTTTCATATTGCAAATTTTTTTGAAATCTGAGTAAGCCTCTCTATACAGTAGTTTGAAGGGGTTGCAGTCATGTATCCTTATTAGCCTGAGGCATCTAAAAGATTTTTTAACGGGCTTTTAAGCACTCAAAATCAAACCATTTCTGCTTACATACAGTCTTAACACTAGAAGGTTCGCTAAGTGAATACTATACTAGTGGCACTAACAGAACCAACAGTGGACTTCAGCAGTCGAAAAGCAGAAATCCTTGAGTTGGCTTCCCCCACATGTTTGGTTTAAAGGCCTTTCAGCGTCCTTCAATATTTAGGAGAGGGTATTGAAATAAGGTGGTGGTACCCGTGGTGTGATGGATATCATGTCCGCCTGTTAATCCAGAGGTTCGAGTTCGAATCCCACCAGAGGCAAAAATGTTTTTTCTACGGGTATCCCCTTTCGCGAGGAATTGGCAAGTCCTCCGTTAGTATTCATTGCCACGAAAAGCGCTTCCTCGATTAGCCGTTCGGAACCGGCAGAAAATTGTAGGTCCCCTCCATTCGCTCACAAGGCATGGTTGTGAGAAATGCGCTAGGCCCAAGGGCTCTCGCTCTGTTGCGCCACCCTATTTGTTTTTTTGTATTGAAATAGTGATGGCTTTAGATGAGCGAAAACGAACTCAGGCTATTTGACTTTGCTGCGGGGCAAGATCTTGTTATTAGTAGCACTAGCTTCCCGTATCTCAAAACTCGTAAAGGTGCATGGTGATCATCAGATCGATCAATCAACGGCAACCAAATTGACAATGAAGTTATCGACGCGACGCAAGACACTCCCATGATATTGATGTCCAAACTTTCCGAGTGGGAAACTTTGGCTAGGACCACTACCTTGTTGTAGGCAATGTGCGAATAAAGATATCCTGCTCGCGACTCGTGCGAACCAACGCTCTGAAACGATATGACATCGAAAAGCTTCAATCGCCAGAGATTTCCAGTGCCTTTTCCAACCGAGTGTCCCTCCTACTATCTTTGAATGCTATGACGCCAGCACTAACCACTAAGTATTGAAGACCAATGGCAGCAATGTCCACAAGCCTTTCTGATGCTCTGATGGGACTAATTCAGCTTTCAAACAAAACCCATGGTTCGATGAAGAGTGCCGGCAACAAGTCCAATTTCACAAAAAGTTCGACAAATGTTGATGCAAACAAAAAACAAAGGCTGCATTTGATCAGTACAAGAAGACTTACAATGAGAAAAAAAAAGTAAAACGAACATCGATGAATTTAACAAAACGTCACAACAGACAATATAATCTTCTGTAGTATTCACAGGATTTCTTCTGCCTTGGATTCGCTGTAGACACGGAAAATAACATCAGTGCAGTGATCAAACGGATAATTACTGCAGCCCATGGCTTTACTATTTCGGTTAGGAAGGTAATTGAGTAATACCAAGGTAACCCATTATAAGGCCTTCTTCACGGGCAAGAAGCAAAGGCTGTATCTTAAGTGGATGAGGAAACCCTTCATCGTTACGTAAGAAGAACTGTATGAGTTTTACCGTGATACGGGTATATCTAGAAGATGATCATCATCGCTGGTACATTGCGGAAGGGGAAGACCTCGTCTTATGTGGCGCAATCAAGTGGAAGAAGATTTCCACCGACTTAGAGTGCAAAACTGGCGAGAGCTCACCCAAAACAGAAATTGTTGACAAAAGATGTTGGTTGAAACCCAGATTGAATATGAACTGTAAGACCCACCTAACTTATGAAGGATTAACTAAAAACGAGGAAGACGCTGAACAGAATATTCTTATGAAAATCGAAATCAGTAGCAATTTTATTTTGAGCCGCAACCGGTGTTATTGTGACTTCAGCTCTTTCGCGAGTTGGATTTTGTCAGCAAACAAAGATCTCTGCGAAAATTTTCCTCTAAGGTGGATGAACACAGATCCAATTGTTATGCTCTACGCATGATGGGGGATGGACTCATTTCCAACAACTGTACCTTGTGTGGAGTGCAGGGGACCTAGTGTTTTGCCCGTTCTACTAATCGAGAAAGCACATTTTTCATGGCAATAAACACTCAGTAACCACTAATAGCAGCAGTCACCAAGAAACGATCTCGAAAGACTATTGAAAAAGATTTCATTTTCTAAAATATCCATTGTACTTAGCACACTTTTAGGGACAGTACTAATACCTATCGATCTAACAAGATGGATGCCAAATCGGCTGGTCAAAGGCAAACCTGCTGTGGTGCCCTCTTTAACAGCAAACTCCGTCCGTCGCGTCGCAACAACGCGAGAACTGTGCTAATACAGACGCCGTTATTTATTTATTTATTTATTTATTTATTTATTATCCATCTATCGAGTTCATAACTCTTCTAGACTTAACAATATTTACATAAACTATATAGAGAAAAGTAAGAGCAAATATTAAATAATAAGTAGCAAAAAAAATTTACATATGTAAATATATATACAAACATGCTACGATACTAGACTCAAAACAATAGTTTTGAAAACCTCTCTGCTTAAACATAAGTCTATATTTTGATAAACGCAATTAAATTCATGACTAGAACGTGAAATCGGATCTGATCTACCGTAGTTTGTATAAGATCGGGGAACAAAAAACAGAATCGGCCTCGTCCTCAACTGTCTTGAAGGAGCATATAAAGAAAAAAAAGAGAGAAGTTTAGGACAATCAATTCGATTACAGAGAACATCTCTAGCAAACATAACTAAATAATACTTCCTCCTAGCTTCGAGAGTCTTTAAATCTATTAACATACATCTTGCATTGTAGCTAGGTAAAATATTATCAACCCAATTTAGTTTACGCAAAGCGTACCTCGAAACTTTTTTTTGAACGGATTCAATACGATTTATACCCACCCTATACAATGGACACCATATACAACATGCATACTCAAGAAGTGATCTCACAAGTTAAATATATAAAGATTTAATCGTGTAAGGATCCAGAAATTGTTTGGAGTTTCGCATGATGAATCCAACTAATTTATTAGCCTTAGAAATAACGTAGTCCAGATGCAAGTTAAAGGATAGCTTTGAATCGAAAATAACGCCTAGGTCTTTTTGTCTATCCACTGATTCAAGTTGAATGTCAGAAATGACGTATGAATGATCTATAACATTAGGTGACCTGGTAAAGGTAATGCTCTTACACTTTGCTATATTCAAAAATAATCGATTTTTAACACACCAAGCTGACACTTCATCTATATCACGTTGAAGTCGATAACAATCCAATTCACACTTAATTGGCCTAAAAATCTTAAGATCATCTGCAAAAAGCAAACATTCCGAATATCGAATTCTTGATGGTATATCGTTTATAAATAATATAAAGAGGAGAGGTCCTAAATGACTCCCTTGAGGAACACCTGAGTGATTAAAAATTTCTTTTGAAACAACCGTTCCAATTTGTACATATTGTTTACGATTGGTTAAGTAATTTTCAAACCATATAAGTAGGCTAGAGTGAAAACCTAACAATTTCAGTTTTTTTAGCAGAATATCGTGTTGAACTCTATCAAACGCTTTGGAGAAATCTGTATAGATAGCGTCAACTTGATTTCCACGTTCGATACCTCTAATGCAGAAACTAGAAAACAAGGCTAGATTAGTCACTGTTGACCTACCACTAACAAAACCATGTTGATCTACTGATATACTTGAACTAACCTCATCATAAAGACATTTCTTCACAATCGCTTCAAAAACTTTCGGTATCAACTTCAGTTTTGAAATGGGTCTGTAATTAGTAACCTCTTGTTTTGAACCTGATTTATAAATTGGACTTATCATCGACAATTTCCAGTCATCTAAAAAGTTACCAGTGGAAAGCGATAGGTTGAAAATTTTAGTAAGTGGAGCCGCAAGACTTAAGGAACACTTCTTAAGTAAAGCCGAGCAAAAATTATCAGGGGTTAGTTTGAAATCAGACTTCAGAGATGAAAGCTGAATCAAAACCTGGTCCACTGACAAAGTTAGGCTTCCAAGATTAGTTAGTGTTTCACCACTTTGAATTTCCCGCGAATGAGGAACGGGATCTAGAACAAAGTTGGACTGAAAATAAGACGCAAACATATCACATATAACTTCCTCACTATTGGATGACTGATCAAGGTAATTCATGCAAGTTGGAATCCCATATGACTTACGTTTTGAATTAACAAATTTCCAAAAGGCTCGAGAATCACTTTTAATATTATTCTCAATATTACGCATATAGCTTTTATATACAGATTTTTTCGCAGACTCATATTCTTTTCTACATCGTATATATCGAAGGTGCAAACTAGGATCTCTTCTGTAATTTTTATGTGCCTTAGAAAGTTTATTTTTAAGGTTACGTAATCTATTATTGAACCAGACAGGCTTATTTTTATGTTTTCTCTCTTTAAATGGAATAAACAAATTATATGCTTCCTCAATAACAGCAGTGAAAGAATCGTAACATTCCTTTAAGTTACGAGAACGAAGAGCTTCATCCCAATCGATGGCGTTAAAAAAATTATTCAATTCATCATAATTAGCTTTGCTGAAATCCCGAACAGAGTAAAACTCACGTTTATCAAAATTTAGCTTATCGAAATTTAAGAATTTTAAATCAAATTGCAAGGCAAAATGATGCTTTCTATTTTCAAAAATTGGAGTTTCTGATTTAACTAAATTTGCTTCAACTTCAGTATTAATAAAAACTAAGTCTAGAATTCGTCCTAATAAGTTTAAAACATAGTTGATCTGGTTTAAATTAAAAGACAGCATATAATCAATGAAACTCGACTCCAATTCATTTGAGACGTTGAAAGGAAGTAAACATTTATCTTTTTCAGAGTATATCCATTTTATATATTTTATATATGGGAGATTAAAGTCCCCTAAAATAATTATATTAGAACTAGGCCCTAACATATTAAAGACTTTAAGGATGTTATTGATATGCATCTGATAAATACTCATATTAGAGTCAGGTGGAATATATGATACAATAATATAAAGATTATTAACTCCAAATGGCAAGGTTACTTCCACACATAATTGTTCAGCAGTTTTAAATTCAAGTGGAACTTCTCTACATATAAAATATGATCTTAATGCTAGTAAAACACCACCACCTCTGACTAATCCAGTATCTTCAAACGATCTATCTCTTCTGAACACATTAAAATCAGCAGACCGGCATAGTTCAGTGGAAAGTACATCTTCAGACAACCATGTCTCTGTTAACGCAATAATGTGATAAGGGCAACAGGATACAGCAACGTAGAAATCCATCGTCTTAGTTTTCATACCACCAGCGTTTTGGTAATATACAGAGAGCATATCAATAGTGGTATGAAGAGCAGGAGAGCAGTTGAAACTATCAGTTATTGAGGTTCTCTCAGCTGTCGTTGGGTCTTCGCTTCTTGCTTCGAAAAAATTCGTGAACCACAGTATGCGTAGACCAAAAAGATATATCACAAAGCAAATTGAAGAGCTCCTGTGCCCCTGTTCTGTAACTATCGCATCGATAAAATTCGTCGAGAAACGGTGAGATTTGAAACGAAATTGGTTTTATCGCATCATCGGGGTTCTGTAAGCGATGACAGGCGATAACTTTATCACGCGAAACGAACTAGAATGAAAATACTGGAAAGGCGGTAAAAACGGGTTTCTGTATAGTCAAAAGTCGATATCCTTTTCATTTTATACGTCAAATTTTATCACTGGGTTCGTAGCAGGCGATAAGACAAGAGGATGATTATGGCTGAGCACAAAAAGGTAAAATTAATATAAAAATATTGAAATGTTAGGGACTTATATTAAAATTTAAATTTTTAGAGATGTACGCGAATATCAAAAGCGCAAAAAGAACTGTTGGTAGACTTCATGCTGCAAAATAAACGAGCGAATTCCTAAACGCAAGATTTGCCAAGCAAGTCTAATGCTAAGCAAAAATAATCCCAAATAAAATTTGCAATGCAATTAAAAGTATGCAAGTGTTTTTTGATAGCTGCACAAATTCACTTACAACTGCGGAAAAAAAGCAATATAAAAACAAGATTGAGAGATAGACTTATCGCCTTCCATTGGAAATTCCAGTCAAACTGAAACCGAAACTGAAAGTTATCGCATGCACTTATAGAAACCCAGTTCTTTCCAGGGGCGATAAAGAGGGAATGAATCGTTTCATTTTTTAACGATGCGATAACTTATCGCCAAAGATACAGAACAGAGGCACTGGTTCCTCCCAACTTTAACTTCGAAGGAAGAGTACTCTTTCTCTGGCGACATCACAAATTTACGGATAGAGAGATTTGATAAATTAATTGATGAGCTCTTCTTAGCAATGTAACTTTGTATCAAATGCTCCGAAGTAGAATGAGAAAGGCGGGATACAAATATACTCCTTGCGGGTGGTAAAGCGATGAGTATGTCAACATTCGAGGGGTCCGAGATCAAATTTGTTCCACTCAAAGTTGTATTTGAGATAAGGAGCTCCTCGTCCACAATGGAACTTGTCGAAGTATTCAGTGGTTTGGCAGAACCTAATACACTGGAAGAATAGGATCTTAAAGTAGAGTCACTTACGTGGGATTGCACATCTAAGCTTCTGACTGATCCAGAACGTAGTACCCTTGTACTTGACGTTGAAGGCAATTGACGTTGTTGATCTTGTTGACTATGCTTTTTTTGTTGTTGTTGTCGTTTTTGCTGTTGTTGTTGTTGCTGTGGTTGTTGTTGATGTTGCTGTTGTTGTTGATGATGTTGCTGTTGATGATGTTGTTGTTGGTGTTGCTCTTGTTGTTGTTGTAGCTGTTGTTGTTGATGATGTTGCTGTTGTTGATGTTGTTGTTGCTGTTGCTGTTGCTGTTGTTGTTGTTGTTGTTGTTGTTGTTGTTGTTGTTGTTGTTGTTGTTGTTGCTGATGTTGTTGCTGTTGTTGTTGCTGTTGTTGTTGATGGTGCTGCTGCTGCTGCTGCTTCTGCGGTTGTTGTTGTTGTTGTTGTTGTTGTTGTTGTTGTTGTTGTTGTTGTTGTTGTTGTTGTTGTTGTTGTTGTTGTTGTTGTTGTTGTTGTTGTTGTTGTTGTTGTTGTTGTTGTTGTTGTTGTTGTTGTTGTTGGTGTTGATGTTGTTGTTGTTGGTATTGCTGTTGGTGCTGCTGCTGCTGCTCCTGTTGTTGTTGTTGTTGTTGTTGTTGTTGTTGTTGTTGTTGTTGTTGTTGTTGTTGTTGTTGTTGTTGTTGTTGTTGTAGTTCTTGCTGCTGCTGTTGATGTTGTTGGTGTTTATGTTGTTGTTGTACGGGGATTGGCTTGGGTGAAGGGGTAAGGAGAATTAACGGAGGTTGAGATGCCACTACTGGGGTCAGAACATCCGGTTCATTGCTTTTAAAGGAATTCGACATAACACTTGTGCAGGCAACGTCAAAGTCGAAAATCTCTTTTAACTCCCTAAAAATTGAGTTCGCACTAGTAAACAGTTTTTTGAGCTTAACAATTTTCCAATGTAGTTTATCTACTGAGATCTTATCATGATCCTGACAGTAAAAGTGAAAGCCAGGAACAGAAATAA
The DNA here is from genome assembly GCA_949752695.1 of Melanostoma scalare. Classification (NCBI taxonomy): domain Eukaryota; kingdom Metazoa; phylum Arthropoda; class Insecta; order Diptera; family Syrphidae; genus Melanostoma; species Melanostoma scalare. Next base: position 141,822,255 of record OX456986.1, read on the forward strand.
ACTTATCAGCATCTTTGCCTTTAAGACCGACGCATTTAGCATGTACCTGCTGAAGGTACATTCCTGTTTAGCCACTTGCTTGAAAAGAGAAGATTAAGTGACTATGATAGATAGATAGATAGATAGATAATTTCTTTATTTCATGAAATGCATATTTTACAAAAGATTTTTCTTAAGAATAAGGACATGGCAATTTTGCCGTCTGCCTGAAATGACAATTATTACAATATACAATTTAAAAATAAAGAGTTGAATATAAAATATTAAGATATATATGAATATTAATATAAAAAATTAATATAGTAAAATGAGATAAATTAATATAAAGTATAACAATTTTGAAGTGATTTGAAACACAAAAGTAGTATACATTATATCATATCGTTTAAATATAAATATAAGTTCAAAGATTGATACTAAAAAACTGGAATAACTGGCTTTAGTTAATAAAGTTACAAAAAACTATTGCGGTAATTCATAGCATGTTTGCAGTATTGATAAAGTCTTGAGAGCACCATTTAAAATTTCAAAAAGGCGAGATTGTGGAAGATAACTCGTTTCAAGATGTAAGCGTCGAATCTCTTGCAGTAGAGGACATGTTGCTAAGAAGTGAGTGGTGTCTTCTGGTTCACTTGTATTACAAAGACAGCAGACTTGAGACAGATCATTACGATGCGGCATGGAGTTGAGCTTTAGGATTTCGACTCGAGCTCTAAATATGTAGCTTATAGCCTCACTAGAAAACTCGTTGCTGAAATAGTTGGCCTGCGAAGGTATTTGGTGGTTGAGATTTCTGTACACATTTCTTGACAATGTTGATGTAGCCCTTGAAAGGTTTTGGCAGAAAGTAGTTTCATCAATTTTCGCTATAACATCACTAAACATAGACTGCCATACGTCCAAATTGGACTCGGTGAAGCGAAGGTTAGTGCCATGAGACGAAGCTAGTTGGTTCCATTCCTTAAACGGGGAGTCATTTGTGTGCGATAGCCTGACCATAATCGACCTGTGAAGGCTTCTGACATCTCTTTTCATAACTCTCAGTATATAATCTGAGTTGGATTTTAAGTTTTGTATGTAAAGAGGTGCTAAACCGGATTCCACGTAGATAGAGTAATTCGGAGTCGAGGAAGGCAATCTAAAGATTCGTTTGAAAAAATATCTTTGTACTGCTTCGTATTCTTCCATCTGCAAATATCCGAAAATTTGAGTACCGTAGCACATGCAGCAGTTGACTGTTGCTTGAAAAACGCGATATTTAGATGCATGGTAAATTTTTTGGTTCGAGTAAAAGTTTGGCCACATCAGATTTAAAGCTAGTCTAGCTGCATTGCTTTTTTCTTTGACGTGCTTCGAAAAATTCAGGTTGTATGTCAGGAAAACTCCGAGATATTTGAAGTGTTGGACGACCTCAATAGGCGCGTTGTTGAGAGACCAATTTTCTTCTGGCAACCTTCTTCTCTGACGCGGTTCAAATATCATTATTTTCGTCTTATTAGTATTGACACAAAGATCCCAGGATTCACAAAAGCGATTGAGTTTATTGATTTGCAGCTGAAGAGTAAAAGGATTTTCGGCCAGTAAAACTAAGTCGTCAGCGTAGAGTAAGACCTTGACTTGAATGCCAGCGAAGAATATTCCTCCCGGAAGTACGTCACAGACGTTATCAATAAACAGAGCAAACAATATTGGACTTAATATACATCCTTGTGGAACACCTGCAGTGGTTACAAACCATTCCGAGAGCTCAACGCCATCCCAGACTGCGGCAGAAGATGAGGCAAGAAAGTTCGAGTAAAACAATAAAAATTTTCGAGAAATTCCCAGACAGGCGAGTTTGTAAATCAAAGCGTGTCTATTAACCTTGTCAAAGGCTGCTTTGAAATCAATAAAACACGCATACAATTTTTTTTTTCGTTCCATTGTTTTCCTGGCTATACTCGTTAGTGCAAAAATGTGATCCAACGTTGAGAACCCTGAGCGGAACCCCGATTGGAACATACTGAGTAGGTTATTGTTCTCGATCCATAACGTCAGTCTTTCGTAAAGTATTGAGGCAATAATATTTCTTAGCGAGCTTAGAATTGAAATTCCTCTATAATTCTCCGGCAGGTTAGAGTCACCTTTTTTAAAAATTGAGAAGATTATTGCTTTGTTGAAGTTCCTTGGTACGAACGAGTTATTATAAAGGCTGTTGAAGTATGACAGAAGTAAATTTTTAAAGGGTTCCGTGCTATTCTTGTAAAATTCAATCGGAATGCCATCGGTTCCTGGTGCTTTATTATTTTTCATTTTGTTAAGAGATGATTCGAGTTCAAGTAGTGAGATTGGGTTATCCAGTTCAAAGACGACGTTATTAGGTAGTCCGTAATGGAACACCCGGTAATTCACTTCAGCCGACAAAAGAGTTTTAAAATGAGCTGCTAATGTCTCAACTTTAAGAGAAGTTACCACGCTCTTCCTACCCCCACCCAGTTCACGGACTTTGCTCCAAAAGGTCTTTGAATTCCTATCGTTTGCAAGTTCTTCCGCAAGATTGTTGAGGTATTCAGTGACTATGTCCTTTATCTTTATTTTGGAGGTTGATGTTAGAACTAGACGAAAACAAGCTTTTCATAATGCCACGATGACAGTTTTATAGCTGTCCATTTTGCTTATAGCCCGCTGTTGACATAATTTCTGTTGTCGCAATAACTGCGAATGTATGAACTGATTGCGTCCTACGTCCTTATCGCTTCAGAGTAGACACTCTTATAATGACCATGTAAATGTTATTTGATAGCTAATTTTGTCGTTGCCGCAATTACAGAATTACTTTGTTTTGGGAGAACCTTAAAACTGGGTCCCAAAACATAAAGCTTCAAAATGTTTGATCAGTTTTAATTTTTTTTTTTTGTCAGTGTATCCAATCCAATTGTTTATTTTCCCCATACTCAACATAATTCTACAAAGATCGAAGTCCCCAAAGTGTATCGCTCTACTTCCTCTTAACCTCGTTGACATAACAGCACCACACCCAGTGGACATCTCATATATCATCTACCAGAGGAAGACTATGCACTTTAAGCCCACCTAATAACCACCTGATATCGTTCCATGCATTGTTGAAACGTCATATTAAAATTTACAACTCATTGTCAAGATGCCACTTTGTTTGGCAAAAAGGCGCTTCTTTCTCTCTTAAACGGTTCGGTTCTGTGAAGTTCTCGTTTCCTAAGGATGTAAGGACGCGAAAATGCCTTCAGAGAAAAAAGAATAAAAGAAAAAATAAACCTTACAATCAACCCACATAGCCCCTTTAAGCTCTCCATCTTTGTTTTTCTGCTGTGGAATCTACTCGCTCAACCATGCGGTGCGCTCCATTACAGATGATATTCCTATTAATGAAATTGTCATAAATTACATTCCCTAACGACAACTGGGTGTTTTGTGTTGCCACCATATCTCATTTGACGGTGACCATGTTTGGGGGGGCTGGAGAATATGAATTACAAGTCGCAACCGATCGCAGGTTGCACGGTTGCACCATCACTTGTGCGACTGCTACTGTTATAGTTGGTGTTGTTTGAGTTGTAGTTCGGGACGCGGGACTCTTTTACCTTTTTATTGTTTGCTTTTGTTTATGGAACTTTTGTTGACTGTTTGTAGGGCGGAGCAAGCTAATATGACATAAAGCGTCCTTTTGCATTATTTATGATCGTCGGTCTGTTTTTTTTCTTTTTTGTGGGTTTGTCATTGCAACTAGCCTAGTTTTCTTTTTCATTTTATAAATCATGCATACGAAATGATTTACTTTGAGTTAACATTGTAAGCCACCTATGAAAGGCGGTAAGGCTGATTGGGTTGGTGAAATATGAAAGTTCGAACCGATTTGAATTGTAAATTGTAAGGGTTACGATGTGGAGTTTTATTAGATGCTACGTTTGAAGTAAGGCTCAGAGAATGCACGCGTGAGCCTGAAGTCTAGGCTAAACAATATTTTGAATAATTGAGTCAATAGGAAATTTTGTATGTTTTCATTTCACCCCATTACTATGGTGACCAGATGCCTTCTTCATTCTTTCGATTCAGCAACGCCACCAATTGAGGTTTCTTTCTTTTGCCTGCTCGACCTGCTGGGTACTGACAGGCTTTGAGACTCAAGAGTCAAGACTAAAAGCAGGCGAAGACATTCTGTTACAGATGGAAAACTGTTTGGTGACGATTGAGTAAGACAGTGACCACTATGGACTCGCCGCCTTCATATTGCTTCCAAACGACCTTGTGCTACTGGCATAGTTTGTGCCGACGCACTCTTACCACTAAGGTAAGATAAGACACATTGGCAGCGCTTTTCCTTCCCAAGGGAACTTCATTCGAACGGTATGGCGCCAACATGCAACAGGAATCTGTCGAACGAACGAACGAAATCAACGGATACATTCAACGTATGAAGAAGGCAATCCGTAGTACAACGGACAATACAATTCCTTAATATAGGGAACACGACTCAACGATCATATTCAAAAAACATGACAATAGCCGCACTCTAGAAACAAAATTGTAGACCTCAATCAAGACTCAAACTCGGATTTGCTGACAGACACGATTTGGAAATAAGATTAAAAATCTTCAAAAGTTCTTTAAAGAATACTTCAAGATATCTTTATCTCTTTCCTAAGTATGAATAATTAAAATTTGGGGGATAGTTCTAGTTCGCTCATTTTTTTTTCAAATAGCAAGACTTCATTGAATGTATGCCGTAAAAAATTATAGTTCTTAAAGACAATAATAATACGCGTTAGTTCGAATATGAACTAAAATAAATATTGATGTAATAAGTAAAATAATATTAATTTTAAAAGTAAGTCACAAAATAAAATCCATTTTTCTGTTCTTTTTAGAACACTTTTAACCTCGTCTGCTGTTATAGGTATTTCGCGATGAATATAGCTATAAAGCAGTCAAACCATTCAAACGATCCTGCAAATAAGTAATCATCCAAATCATTAAAATAGATATATTTTTAAGAATCTCACTTCGTTGGCCATGCTTTTGTATTGTTTTCATTCTCTTTGAACTGAAGAAAGTTCTTTCAAGAGTTGACGTTTTAACCGGCTTATATCTTTCATAAAATATATATTAGGAAAGCATGCTTCGGGACAGCTATCGAGCGCTTCTAATGAATACTTAGAGGAAGTAGGTATTATTCCTTCGGATCAAATATCTCTTCCAAGGTTCCTAGTTTTTAATTCTTCAAGAACAGAGATGATTCGGCAACCAAATATGTTTGGTAAAACTCAACAGTTTCATTAAATTTTTTTAGCTGCTTTGTATATTTCAGACGAAGAATCCTTGAAAAGAACCGAAACCCCTTCTACTTCTAGTATGTTTTCATGGTTTGTAAATTTTTCTCCAAGGTCCGTTACATAGAAATCGAGAAAAGGATTGAAATCAGTAACACGAAAATATTCTTCTGTACTTTGAACCGAAGGGTTCGAACGATCCTTTTGTTGGTTCACTACTCTCTTATATTTAACGTCAATGTCAAGGACTTCAGCTATTTTTTTTTTGCAATTTCAAACGCTTTCGAAAACGAGTTTTCTTCTTGTCTATTTTTAGTTGATCCGTTAAATATTTGGCGAGATCCATAGCTTGGACCATGTCTAAATTCACTCTTTGAATCTCACGACTTATTGACAACGAGAGTTGGTATACCATACTTTTAACCTTTAAGCTAATCAAAAACTCGAAATCCATAGCGTTTTTTTAAGTTCCTTGCGTCACTTTCCAATGCTATTATTTGGCCAAGAGTCTCGAACACAAACGGAAATAGCTCCTCAAAATCTTCAACTGCTTTATATTTTGAGATCTATCGTGTCAGATTCAGCCTTTTTAATGTCTTTTTTTTTTTTGGAGTTTCTTCGCTTTCGCAAATTTTTTATTTTGCAACATATCTTTTCTTTTCGGTGTATTGAAATAATTTTAAACTACTTCAATTGCGGTTAGGCAATCCCTAATGGCTGGTATTTTGCTAGAAACAGATAAGGAAGGTTCAAAGAATGTGCTGCACACTGGACGTACAGATCATGGCGAAAAATTGCCAGAACACCATTGTATTGACCAGACATATTGCTTGCTCCGTCGTACCCTTGGCCGATCAAAAAAGAAATGTCCAAATCACAATTTTGAAGATTTTCCACAATAAGCTTTGCAAAGAGCATCACCTGGATTGTTAATACAGTAATGTTTGGCTAACTGCTGTATTAGAGATTTTGAGCCAAAAGATTTTATTCATACCTGTCGTGGAAAATCGATGTAAAAAAGAAATTCAAAAGATTAGGTGATTTGCCGAAATAGTAATTTCTTTCAGAAGAAATTGACTTTGTATTTTCCGCGTAGATTGTAGGTATAGAATGTACAATCCTGTGAGTACTTATAAGACTAATTCACGTAGGAAGTAGGTAAATACTAAATTCCAGAGTGTTTTTCCTTAACTTATTTGATTCATGACTGGTTATGTTGAACAATTATCGATAATAATGAGGAGGGGGGGGGGGGGGGTATATTCCCCTGATCCCCCCCCCCTATCTACGCCACTGAAGAGGGATACAGCCTGCACGTTTGTAGGACGGGCGTCTAAGAAATCTTTCATAAAATAGGGAAAAATAAATCAGCAGGAGTCGAGGGCATACCCTATATTGTGGTACAAAACCTCTGGAAGCGGTTGACATATACTCAACGTTGTTTATCAGTGCTCTGAATAATGCTTATCATTCAGTGCGTTGAAAGACGGCTCACCTTCTAAAAGGAAGTCATGGCTCCAATTCAGCAAATCTTCAGTCAATCTTCTTACGAGTACTTAAGAGCAGGGTATTCGAGAAAGTTCTCAATAGAGCACTGTCAACATAGGCTGAGAAAAAAAAAAATTGTTCCTTAAAATCAGTTCGGTTTTAAGGCGTGTCATGATACCATACATGCTGCGTCCAAGCTAGTTTCAGATATTCAATGAAACAAAGCTAAAAAGTGTACTGCATTCGATACCATTTGGTTAGAAGCCCTTTTCTTTGAACTGCTCAGGTATGACATGAATAAGTAGGGGAGGGCGTTTGTTGTCAAAAGCAGCAATGTAACTTCTAGCAAAATTTTCAAGATTCAGAACCTTATACAACAGGGAGAAGTGATTTTGCCAATTTTTTTTAGCATTCTCACTGGCGAACTAATTGGTTATCTTCACCATGCTTTAACGTACGCCGACGACCTTATTGCGTACAGAACAGGTCCAAAGATCGTATTCATCAGAATACTCTTGCAGCATGACTCATCTCAAAAATTGGAAACATTTGTGTTTAGAACCCTGTTGGCTCGGGCCTCATGGGATACGAGAAAAAACTGGCGAAAGCTGGTCGTTCCTACATGGCTACCTACTGCCAAGCAAAGTAGTAGTCATGTAACTCGGCCTCTGGCTATATTAGCATCTATATTTTAACAAATATATGGATGCAGCTCTGACAAGGCGACTTTTTCATTGATCCAGAAGTATTTTCGGAAATAACTGGATGGGTAACTTATCTTTCGATTGAAAATCATATTGGAAGCCATTTCAATTGAATTTGAAATAGACATTGCAAAATTTGAAAAGTTTACCATCGATACGACTAAGTTGTGTTCTTGTACATAGACCAGAAATTAATAAAAGTGCTCTTTCATCGATTGGACAGCTATCAGAAGGAGCAGCAGAAACAGGAACAACCACTTCAGATTTTACCGGTTAAACTTTGCCAGAAAGTTTTCAAGGAAGGAGTGTTACTTTGACGATCTAAACAAATTTAAAAAAAAAAAAAAAACTGTGAGTTTTGAGTTCAGATCGCCTTTACACAAGCTTAAGAACTTTCCCAGCCTGATTTTTTCTAAGCAGTTCACCAAAGATGCCCTCGAAATGCTGATTTACCGAGCTCTTGAGTCATCATTTTTAAATAATTTTGAAGACTAATGCAATAGAAGTTGAAAATGAAAATGATAAATGAAGAAACAGATGATGAATGTTTTGACGCCGAAGAGTAATGGTTAGAGTTCGCTGAATAAGTTCAAATGGAATTTTAGTGCCAGTTATCCTATCATACTCACATTAAAAAAAGAATCATATTTTTAAGCTTAAAAACAGTTTGTTTATATGTATGTACCTTAATTCATAAGAAACTAACTTCACAACACTTTTGAACTTGTTTCAGCCAAGAATCACTTCATTCAGATAAAAAAAATTGCACGATGGGTTTTTCGAGACAAAAACCCTTATGTGCAACGTCTCAAATGGAAAGCATTCGATTGTTTCAGAGGCAGTATCTGGTGTCTGCCTACCTGTCTTGGATTGCACAGAACATAAGAGCTGTAGTATAAAAAATATTATCCTAATAAGGTGTTTTCACACTGCAAGAGCGGTGTAAGTTATCCTCTGGTCGAAAGGCATTAGTATTGAGTTATTGAGTGATTTAAAGCACTCGCTTAGAGAAAGTAAGTTACTAAAATTATTTTATTAGTCTTACTTATTTATTTTATTTACTTACTTCTAAACTAGTTCTTACGCAGAACTGGTTTTCGAGTTTCTCGTTCTGAACAATTTGGTATTATAAAAAAAAAGTGACACTAAAACTCGAAATCGTAAAACTATAGTTTTTGATAAAACTAGAAATTCATGAAACTTGAAAAATCTAGTTTTAAGGACTTCAAAACTAGTTTTGAAACGTTTTTGTATTAGTCATCAAAACTTTTTTACTTCCCATCATTTCCTGCACTCAGTTTGAAGCTTCTTTTCGACATCGGTTAATTTGGCAAGTACATAATTGTGGGGGATTCAGGTTATTCCAATACAACGTATTTGACTAACCCATACACCAAAAAATAGTCCTGGATCGGCCTCTGATCCTATCAAAGGTTGGTAAAGGATGCTTTCTGGCACTGCGACATGATGAAAAATGGCACTGCCATCTGCTTAGAAACTAATAGTTGCAGTTTCCATTTTGCAAGTCCTGTTGCAGGACCAAGCTAATGCATTGCGTGCAGCGATAATCAACTGTGGTGATTAAAAAGGACTCCTTTGTTGTGTTTCTCCAACTCCAACGATTGGAAGTAATTTGGCGGGTTTCTGCTACGGTAAAACTGCATGTGACCAGGAATCGGAGTCGAGTGTAGGGCAACGTTAATTGGACTTATTGTTTCGATTTCTGTGCCAGGCAGCTCGGCTTGTGACAGAGATTTTTGAGCAAGGTTCACAGATTTTGTGTTGCGGACTTCGAAGTCAGCATTCAAAAGATTTTCCCAGTGCTCATCGAAGCAATATTGGAAAGAGTTAGCTACTGCTGCCGTTGGATATTTATCTGCCATAGTCAAAGCAATTGGCAGGGTGTCTGTGCCAGTCAACAAATTTGGTATATCTGACCCAAAACCATCTAATTTTATCAACCTCAGCCCCCCGTTTTTATCATATTATGGCGTTTTCGTGCACTATCCGCAAATGCATCAAAATGAATTTGAAGCGTCTTGGAAGGGCGGATATGTTTCGTGGCAGGTGCATCTAATTTAGGACCGCAAAGAAGTGATATTTTTATACTGAATAACCTTAATGTGTTGTGTAATTACCGAATTGAATACTGATTGGGCAGTAATCCATTGAATGATCTTTTTTTTTGAGCCGCTTTGCTTGTCTACTGGTCTCTTTGGACCAAATGCCACTTCTACCATTTGATAAACAAAGCGATGCCAGGGTCTCCATTTTTGCTTCGGTCAATTTTTTACTTTTAATGATCTTGAACTGTCGACTAATCTTCATATATGTATTGTATATATATACACACAATCAAACGTTTGAAAATTACAGAATTTGTTTTTCTATTTTGTTTTCAAAATCAAAGTAGCTCTTGCTATAAGTTATTCAAAACGAGAAACCATTTTCAAAACTTAAACTAGTTTTGCTCCAGAAATCAATAATACCTACCGATTTTTTTTCAAAACTAGTTTTGATTAATTTTTGCAAAACTTGAATCGAAACTAGTTTTACCTGAAACTAGTTTCATTTCTAGTTTTACGAATTCTCAATAATATGGCTGTTACACTTTTGCTTTCAGAAAATGAAATAAAAAGCTATTTTAAAAGTAGAAAACTAGAATTTACTTTTTCGTTCTTGTGAAAAGATATAATAGAGATATAGATAGAAGGTTATATCGAGATTTGTGTTGATGTCCACTCTTTATTGGTCACCTTCCTTAACTTACGAATGCAAATTTTTCAACCAGCTTCGGCTGACGAAGCGATTAAAAACAAAGAAGAATGCAACATAACTCGAATTGATAGTCATTTTATTTAAGTCAAAATTTTGTTAAACTAAATGAAAGTATTTAATCTTTCCGTTTCCTCCAGTAGAACACAGAAACTTCTCCAACAAAACATAACGCGGACATCATGAGACCTCCTCCTAGGCCCATCCATATGAACCTCAAATCGTCGGTCTTTATCGATTCGAATTCAGATTTTTTTGATAAGTCCTTTAGTTTGATTCTCCCAGAGTCAATGAGGTCCCTAAATGACTTCTTACTCCAAAAATGCAACAAACCCGATGAATGCGTTTGAAGTATGAAAGTGTTCAATTCGTCCTTAAAGATGGAATTTTCAGCAAGTGGAAATGCAATCGGGAGAAAATCAAAAATGCAAAGTCCTTTCTGCTGACGGAAAAGTGGTTGTGAAAAGATTTTCTGCTGTTCCTCAATTGTCAGCCATTTTAAATGGTTTACAACATAAGCATAGGATGTGTTAAATGAGTCCCGAAACATCACGTATTTTGAAAAGTTTTCTTCAAACACAAACATTTTGAAATATTTGTTTATCAAATACTTGCTGGTTGTCTTTCGGAATTCATTAAAGTCGTCCATTAAGTAATACACTTTGATGCCGGACGCAAGAAGGTTATCGAATGAACGAATTTTTTTAACGGTGGGAGGACTAGTCACGTAAGCCTGCAAATATGCACTAAATGACGTTGTAACGATAATTCCCAAAATACAGATCTGCAGATAGATGAATTTGATTTTCAGCGTAGCGTTGTGAACCTCAGAAAAGGGTTGTCCCAGAACACCTCGCAGACAATTTTCATTCACAATAAAAGACAAAAGGTCGGTGTCTCTTCCGCCATGAAGTTTGAACAGCTCTAGTACGAATGAAATCAGGACAATGAAGCCAATCGTTACTAGGATCGTCTCTAAACAAAAGACGACTAGGAATATATCGTGTCTTGGTATGCACGCCTCGATTGGAATTATGACACAACAGTTTGTTATGTCTGTAGGATATGACTGTTCTTCAGTTGAGTGACCGATAGCAATTAAACCAGCCGAGATGTCTACTGTTCCATTGCGAACGAAGTTAAGTAAGCCATACTTGGAGATACTGGAACCAAGTATTGAGCGAACTAATTTCATGTGGTGTTTTTGAGCGAATGCCTCAAGCATATGAGCCACATATCCGGCTATTTTGGTCCTGTTCTTTGAGAATATTACCTTCGGTTCAGCACCACCATAAGCAACGCGAAGAGGATAGCCACTGAAGATGGTAGTGAGATCGAGAAAATACCCTTCCAAAGGCGGTTGTCCTAAGATATGAAACTCTTCAAGTTTAAAAGAAGGTGCAAAGCTGTATCTATAGACTGTTCTCGTCTTTGGAAAATCCCCAAACACTGCTAACACGTTGATCACATTGTTCCCCATAAAGAATTTGAAGACACTCATCAAAACCTCTTTGTCCTTCGAGGGATAATTGAGAAGTACGATTACTTTCGATGTGTTCATTTGTCAGAGACTCTCAATCATTCTCTGGAGAATCAGTTCTCCCGACTTCGGTCCATAACACAAAATTGTGAAAAATTTACTACTGAATATTTGTTTGAAATGAAAGGACGACATTTCAGATAAAATGATTAATGGGATATCACTCGAAAGACTTTTTAAAAAATGCACTCCCACGAGGTTTTCATCAACGGACTCATTCGAGTTTTTTAGAAATAGAATTTGTTGAATATCGTATGCTCTTTGAATGTCCTTTAAGAATTGCAATAATCCGTATCTGGTGACAGCTTCAGGTACTACCAATACAAATATACTCAACAAAACACAGAAAACTGACTGAATAGTTATTCTCGCCATTGCGGACACTTGTGCTACTTGCAAATGGGGTGTGGTATTTATATGAAGGTTTTAGTTGGGTGATTATTATTAATTAAGAAAGTAGTTTGTATTTTTTGCAGCTAATTAGATTTCGGGTATTGACAAAGACCAATTCATGTTTTTTATTTGTTCGTTGGTTACAAGGAGTCAATAGTTTTAGTTAAAAGTAGGAAGGTATTGAATATTTATATTCCTTTCTATATTTCATTAGAAACTGTATCCATTTGTATCTTGAAATTGGCTACAGAAGAGGAAACATGAGGTTTGTTTTTCACCAAGAGTAAACTAATTTTACTTATTATCCCTCATCCTTAAGGATCCGTCACAAAATATTTTCAAAAAATACAAAATTGCTCTGGACTTATTCAATTTTTAAAAAGCCCTGTGATTATTTGGCTTAAGATTGAGACGAAAAACCTAGCTTAAAAGTATTTCTTTCTTTCGCATCTAGAGGTTCGATTTTTGTGAATTTTTTGAAGGAAAAGTATGGAATGGATTTAAACGAAATCTTATACACATATAAATACATGTTTAATCAAAATTTTGTTATTTTTTTCTCAGCAAAATATTTATTACAAATGAACTTACATGCAAATAAGTAAGGGCATGTTAAAAAAAATATTTTTTTTTGCGGTGACCACGGTTCCGCCTTCAGAAACTGTCTGAAACAAAAAATTTAAAAAGGTATCGTTAGATAACATTTTTTTCTGGAACTTGATCGCTGAGATTTCAAAAACTTCGATTTTGGAATTTTTGGTGACCATTTGAGAAAAAAGTTCGATTTTGACCAAAAAATCAAACCTTTTATCGGCAATCGATTTTGTTGAGTAAAAACAGAAACCCCATGATTATAAGTACTTTGTTTGTGTATTAACAGCAAGAAGTGTGAAAAATTTGGGGATTATCGGTTGAACCGTTTTTTAGTTATCGCGGTCACCGATTTCAAAAATTGGTTTTGATATAATCGCATTAATAGTATCAAGTTGACGTAAAACCTAACATAACACGCTGTAAACACGACTACGCAAATTTACTACCATTGCTGCATGCTTAAAGTTGTCGGTGAGTTACTTACGAAGCATTGTAGTACCGTGTTCACTAACCAAGTGGCACTGACTCGAACGAAAGGCCTTAACTTTGAACGGTCGGAACTCGGTACTCGGAGATTATTCGTCAAATCGAATAGAAATTTTCAGGAGATATTCTTCTGATGCTGTTTTTCAATGTATATATTTTTGTTTCAATCGATTTTTTCCGACCCTCCAGGGGCGACAGTGCCCTTAAGGCATTGTTTTTCTTTTCATTGTGTAGAAAGAGTTTTTTGCCGCCTCAAAAGTGGCGATGGGCTTTCCACCACTTTTAATAGAACTTACAACAGGTAGGTTCCCGATTGCCTGAAAGACATTCTTTTTAAAGGTGCATCTACAACATGGCCAACGGCGCCAATCGACACAACATGCCAATCGACAACCCTGAATCAGTTCCTCCTCGCGAAAATCCGACCCAAATTCGAACCGAATGAAACGGGTTCGAACTACGTAACTAAAGTAACTAATAAAACAAAAAGGTAACGTATAGTAATTTTGACTGTCATATTTTTTTTTTATAATTAGACCAATCATAAGTCCATTGTAATACCACAAAAAAGATTGAGGAAATGCCTCTTATTTAAACCATTTTGAGTTTTCTACAGTGTGGGGCACGAATCGTGCTACAAAAAACGTAATATTTTTTTTTCAGTGTTAGTAATCGGTTGATTTTTTTTTATTTTTATTTTATAGGCTACTATTTAGATTTATCAAAATGAGTGCTTGTGATACTGAAAAAAAAATATTTTGATTTTTGCAGTCCGTCATTTCCGTTGAAATGGAATCCAGGCGGAAGTTTGGCGGTACTCCCCCGAGTAGATGGACCATTATGAGGCTGGTGAACGTGTTTGCCGAATCTGGAAGCATCGAAAGATCATCGAGATGCCAATGTTCGGGTTCAGGATACAATCGTGGCCCTTCAGGCCGCAATGAACAATTTTCTGAAAATGTTCCGCATATGCGTGGATGAGCGTGGAGGTCATTTGCAGTCTATCATCTTTAAAAACCATTAGTTATTTAAAAAAAAATTTAATTTTTAATCTAATAATTAAAAAAATAATGAAATACATCGATTAAAATAAAAGTTATTTAAATTTCTTACTGTAGCACGATTGGAGCACGATTTTTGCGCCACCCTGTATTAAGCGATGAAGACTATACATGTATTAGGGTCCATTTTTTTTTAGACACATTTTTTTTTCACTCCCATCCCAAAATTTTGTGGAGAATACCTAAAAAAAAATTCCCTAAATATTTGAGCCCTTAATATTAACATTTAGTACTCGACCAAGGCATGCAAAGATTTCCCATATAAAATACACGTAAACTTAAACTTCTTTTCTTAAGAATTCTACAGTTCAGAGGCATTTTATGGTATAGTCTAGGACATTAACAGGTTTTCTTTAAAATTAAATGCTCTACAAAATTGTTCATTGCGGTGAAGTCGTAACTCACACCGGCGAAGTAGTATAAGTCACCAAACCCAATTTTTTCGTAAAATTCTTGTTTTTTTGCCCTTATCTCGTAAATGACAATAGCTACAAAAGAAATTTCTTAGACAAACTTGTAGGAAACTTAATTTTCTAGGAAATTATGAAATTAGATTATCAGCGTCAGTTGCGGCAGATCGGTAATCTGCCTCGAAACAAATTCGCTGTTAACGCCGATTATTACATAATTTCGACTCGTGTCGTAAACCTGCGACTCATTTTCAAGATCAAGTGACTTAACACCGCTGCACTATTTTTTGTGGGGTTATATGAAAACGCTTTGTTACGCAGATAAGCCCGAGACGATTGACGTCTTGTAAGCAGGTTTGCCAGGTGATCGGTATTTTACCGAACCTTTAGGTATTTTAGCTCTGTGTTCGGTGTTCGGTACAACAAAAATACTGAAGTATGAAAGGTGCGGTATTTTTTTTCTGATAAAATTCTATACGCAATCTGCTATTGATGTAGCCGTCGGGAATTAAAACATTTGTTTTGTACTTTTAAAATTCAAAGAATATTTTTTGGAACTATGTCCATTGAAATAAAAAAATTAAATGAAGTGGACCGTAATAAATTCAGACGCGAAGCTCTAGTTACGTATGAAAGAACGGAATATTATTGGAAAAAGCATTTAAAAACGTCAACGTAGATAATATAGCTCAAACATATATGAAAATTTTGTATAGAAGCATCAATAGCTGTTGGTGTTGAAACCGAAATTGCTAAAAATAATTTACGAAGAGATTCAAATTTTCAACAAAACCTTGGAAGCAATAAAAAACCAAGCTTTATTATCGAGTGCACCGTATATTTGATGCTCTACAAATATTGCAAACAACCTCATTCGTCAAATGGTCATAGCCGGCTTCTATTTTAACTTCTTCTCTATCTTTTCCCCAAACCGAATCCTTCCATATGATATCACATGTCGCGAGAAGTTGACAAATCCTCTGATAATAAATTCACTGCCGTGAAAAGCGCCTTCTCGATTAGCTGTTCGGAATCGGCAAACAAATGTAGTTTCTCTAAATACCCTCACCAGACATGGTGAAAAATTTCAAGGGCTCTCTGCTCTGTTGTGTCACCCTATGTATGAATGTGAACGATGTTCGAAATCAGATTACATAATCTAAGGGTCTAGAAATAATTAGGTGTCAAGAGCTGTTAATAGTTATTTTTGCTACAGCCTATAAGAAATCAGAAAAAAATGGGAAAGCAAACATTAACACTGCAATCCCTTTCCTAAACTGTTGATTTTCATGTGAAATACCATTTCCAATTGAATATACCAAACAATATATACAATCGTTCTATAGCCTTGTAATGTCAAATTGCACTCATAAAAGTGCTATACAAAGTCCTTTGACAAAACCTAAGCTCTCAAATATTACTGAACTCTATCAAACAAAATAAACAACATTGATTGTAAGCAATGCTCAAGTCCAAATTAGCGTTTCCAGCTTATCTACTGAATAAATCATTAGCAATCCACCGCAGTCTTCATATAAATACCACACCCCATTGCAAGTATAGTAACACAAGAGTTCGCAATGACTGCTGTTCAGTCAATTTTCTTTATTTTGCTGGGTTTATTCACACTGGCAGCAAGTGAATATGCTACCGAATACGGACTACTTCAATTTGTAAAGGACATTCATAAGGATAACGATTTCCAACAAATCCTTTTTCTACAAAACTCCAATGAGTCCATTGACGAGAAATTTGTTGGTGGAGTGCATTTTGTGAAAAGTCTATCGAGTGAGATTCCTATAGTTATTTTATCTGAATGGTCACGTTTTTATTTGAAGCAACAGTTTAGTGATAAATTTCTCACAATCTTGTGTTATGGACCGCAGTCGGGAGAACTGCTTCTCCAGCGAATGATTGAGAATCTCTGACAAATGAATACATCGAAAGTAATTATACTTCTCAACTATCCTTCGAAGAACCCAGAGGCTCTGATGAATGTCTTCAAATTCTGCTTGAGGAATAATGTGATCAACGTGTTGGCAGTGTTTCGAGATTTTCCAAGAACGAGAACGATTTATAGATACACCTTCACACCTTCTTTCAAAGTCGAAAAACTTTATATCTTGGAGCAACTACCTCCGATTGGATACTTTCCCGATCGAACCACCAACTTCCTTGGCTATCCTCTTCGCGTTGCTTATGGAGGGTCCGAACCTAAAATTATTCTCTCAAAAAATAAGACCAAAATAGCCGGATATGTCGCCCACCTGCTTGAGGCCTTCGCTAAAAAATACAACATAACATTAGTTCGCTCTGTAGTTGATTGCACTAGCTCAACTTACGATTTGATCAACTTGGTTCGCAATGGAACTGCAGACCTTTCTGCTGGAATTAGGGGTTTCAGTCATTCAACTGAAGGGCAGTCGTATCCTTTTGATTTGACAAGCTATTGCCTCATGATTCCCATCGAGCCTAATATACCCAAACATGAGGTTTTTCTAGTTGTCTTTCGTCTAGAGACTGCCTTAGTAACGTTCGTCTTCATTGTCCTGATGTCTGCCGTACTGGAACTATTCAAACTACACGATGGAAGAGATACCGACATTTTGTCGTTCATTGTGAATGAAAATTGTCTGCGAGGAGTTCTGGGGGAACCCTTTTCTGAAGTACACAACGCTACGTTAAAAATTAAGTTCATTTATTTGCAGATTTGTATTCTCGGCATCATCATCACAACTTCGTTTAACTCCTACCTACAGGCCTACGTTACCACACCTCCGACTACTGCAAGAATTCATTCATTTGATGACCTCCTTGCTTCCAATACCAAAGTTTATTATCTCTGGGACGACTATAACGATTTCCTACATAGACTAGGAGAGCATTTAACAGGAAAATTTTACACAATGTTTGTGTTTGAGGAAAATTTCGCAAAATACGTAGAGTTCAGAGATTCCTTCAACACAACATTCGCTTACGTAGTCAATAATGTGAAATGGTTAACCATTCAGGAGCGGCAGAAGTTTTTTTCGAAGCCGCTTTTTCGCAAACAGAATGGAATGTGTATTTTTGAATTCTTACCACTGGGCTTTCCATTAGCTGAAAACTCAATTTTTAAGGATACGTTGAATTTTTTGATAATGCAAGTTCAATCGGCGGGATTGTTGCAGTTTTGGAGCAAGCAATCATTTCGAGAACTTATCGAATCTGGGAAGGTCAAACTAAAAGATTTGGCAAAAAAATCTGGGTTTCAATCATTGAAGGCTGAAGATCTACAGCTCATATGGATTGGCTTTGGTGGAGGTCTTTTGGCAGCAGTGTTGTGCTTTATAGGCGAGGTTGTGGTTTTCTACTGGAGGAAGCGGAAAACCTAATTGTTGTTACATATTTGATAGAATTTGAAGTATAAATACATAAGTAAAAAACAAAATTGTCTTTGTATTTAACTTTTTTTTCGAGTTTCGTCGTCAGCAGGGTCTCCTGTTTTTAAGACCGGGCATGCGATACTGAGGTTCCATTCATCGGGCATACTTTCTTCCAACCATATAATGCAGATCAGCTGGTGCATGCTCTTTTCCAACTGATTTCCAGCTACCTTTTTAAAAGTTCGGCACCAAGGCCATAAATAGGCTGGCGCAACATAGCGAGGAGCCCTAAGGCCTAGCAAATATCTCACAACCATGCCTTGTGAGGGACCTACAATTTTTGTCCGGTTCCGAACTGTTTCGCTTTTCTTGGCATTGAATTTGATAACGGAGGACTTGCTAATTCCTCACGAAGTTTGTATATGGCAAGCTTAAATTCTTCTAGGTCGGGAGGACGGCATTCTTGATCATCGTTAGCTTAGCACTCGGTGTTCATTCATTCTTGTCTTCTAGTAAATCTCGTTGTACTGGTCACACGCAGCCCTGGTTGACTTTTAAAATCAAAATTTTTGTCGTGCTTTTTATTTGGCTGCATTTGGTGAATGGGCGTGTTCTATCTGGGAAGGCTCTGAATGCTGGCAAATTGGCGGCGCCCAGATTTTTCAACTTATAGTACACGTTATTAGTGCTCACTTTACCTCCAAGCGGAAACCATAGGGAGCTGGGATGCTCTATCCGGAGATGACCTGCTTAACTACTAACTAGTAAGTGAGAGTGTTGACAAAGGGCCGAAGAAGAAATAGATCGACACTATAATTCTCTGCGAGTAATGACTGACTGTGCCCGAACCGCAGAGGTGTACCAGAGATTTTTGGGAATGTCTCAGAGCAGAGGATGTATTCGACTTACAGAATCAACGGCGGATTTCAGCTATTTCAACCCCCGAATGAGCTAATCCGACTTATTTGGTTAAAAGATTTTTCAGAATCTTTCAATACTAGGGCAGGGTATTGAAATATTGAAATGGTGGGGGATGAGCTCCTGACAAGACAATGGGAGCACTAGACTCCTGCAAAGCGGACTTAACCGAGAACCAAGAAGTGTGGGCACGACTGCTATACATACAACAGAAACAACGTTTATCTGGGTGCGTATTTGTCTTTAGAGGTAGACTCAGGGACAAGTTTATTAACCTAAATTCAGTGAATGAGCGTATAGTGACTATCCACATCAGGTCTAAATTTGCCAACATAAGTCTTATATGCACCCACTCCCCCACAGAAGAAAGATAAGAGTTCCAATGATTATTTCTACAAGCTCGGGCCTTGAAGAAACATTTGAGCGCAGGTGGTTTTAAAACTAACTTATTAGAGATATGATCAATAAGCATAGTTTATAACAAAATCTTTCTTAAACGGACTCAGGCTAATCGATTTTGCTGTGTGGCTAAATCTTGTTTTTAGTACGCGTTTCCAGCATCTCAAAATTCATAAAGGTACATGGGTCAACCAAGGCACTCACTTCCAGTGTGATTGGTGTCTGAACTTTGACTTGAAGCACTACCTTGCTGTAGCCAAGGTACGATTGAGGATATCCTCACGACTCGTGATACGCAACGCTGTGAAGAGATATACCGTCGGAAAGCTGCAATCGCAAGAGATTGCCAGTGCCTTTCTAATCGAGTGTTCCTTCAACTGTCCATGAATCCTATGCCACTAGCATCATGCATTGAAGACCAGTGGCAGTAATGCCAAGAAGCCATCAGAACCGCTGCCTCTGAGATTCTGGGTTGCACTCGGTCCCCAAAATGAAACCGATGCATGGTTCAATGAAGAATGCAGTCAGGCAAATGCAGCCAAACAAAAAGCACAACAAATGTTGATACAAAAGAGAACAAGGGCTGCTTTCGACCAGAAGCAGCATGAAAAGCGTTCGTTTGAGGAAATTAAGAGATGTCATTACAGGAATGAGTTCCGGAAGTCTTACCAGAAGGTAAAAAGATCCTGCCAGGGTGGAAAACCCCGAAATCAAGCTTGTAAAGATCAGCAGGGAAACATAGTTGTAGAGTCACAGTCACTACTGAGGATCTGGAAAGATCACTTCTGCAGACTGCTTAACGGCGATGAGGACACAAATTCCGCTGTCAGGCAGATTACCCCATTCAGTTTGGACGATGATCAAGAATGCCGTCCTCCCGACCTAGAAGAAGTTAAGCTTGCCATATGCAAACTTAAATCAAATAAGACTGCAGGTGCAGATGGCCTTGATGCTGCAGAACAAGATCATCAGCTGATCTGAAGATCTGATATGGTCGGAAGAAAGTTTATGCCCTATGAATAAAACCTCAGTTTCGTATGCCCTATCCTAAAAAAGGGAGACCTACACAATTGCAGCAATTATAGAGGAATAAGCCTCTTTAACGTCGGTGTCGCTTATGAGATCAAGTCTGCTGTAGTACGTGAACGTCTGAAACCCCGCTTAAACGATTTGATAGGTCCTTGTCAATGTGGTTTTTGACTAGAAAAGTCCACAATATACAGAATTTTCACATTACGGCAGATTTTGGAAAAAAAAAAAAAACAGAGAATATATCGATTCACCATCTTTTTATCGATTTCAAGGCCGCGTATGACAGTATTTACGGAGACGAGCTGTACAGAGCCATGTCTGGTTTCGGCATCCCTGCAAATCTGAGCAATTATTGTCGGTATTATTTGGATGCAGTATGATTTTGGAGAATTCACGCTGCTCCGTCAAGGTCGGTCAAAAACTCGTTGAGACCGAAAAAGGCCGTCCGTGGAGTGGAGAGTGACCTATTTGATTGCGTTGTATAAATCAATAAAATCAGGAACAAGGTATACTGGAATTAAATGGGCGCCAGTAAATTTTTACATAGGAGGAATTTCCAAACATTTAGACCTAAAATATTAAATAAAAAGAAGGATGCGGAACAAAAAGAGGGAATGATAATTTTTAGTGATTTTATTGTTAGTGAAACCTTGGCCAACCATTTCAATCCTGGTTGGCCAAGGTTTTGCTAACAATAAAATCACTACAATTATTTTTTTTACAAAATTAAAAAAAAAAAAATTAAATTTCATTAAGGAAACGGAAAGGTCTAGTGGACCTTCAAACGACTTCCAACACACAAGAGACAAAGGTTGAAAAAATTTAACCTTTAAAATTCGGTTGAGAAAAACTCCAAAATGGGGTTGAAATTGAAGGGGGCGCTTGCCAGATGATTTTTTGGTTAGTTCGGTAAAAAGGGACCACACGGAAAATACCTTCAAACACAGTTACCAAACTACGAAACCAAGAAATACATGTCGCACATTGAAAACAAAAGTGGCACTATATAAAAATGTTCACTATCGAGTTAGAGCGACATTTAGGTTCCAATATATGCCACGGATCTTTTACAAAGATCTCTGTTCTAATACCTCCTCTAGTTTCCACAAGAGGTCGCTAGTGTCACTTATGAGTTTCACGTAAATCACTCAATCGGTAGTAGATAAAGTGCAACTGTTTGCATAGTTCGGTTAAATTTCAAGCTAAGAATTGTTATTATAGATAAATAAATAAATACATAAATAATGTGGCGTAACAGAGCGAGGAGCCCCTCGGCCTAGCGCATTTCTCACAACCATGCCTTGTGAGGGAATGGAGGGAACCTACAATTTTCTGCCGGTTCCGAACGGCTAATTGAGAAAGCGCTTTTCATGGCAATGTATTTACTAACGGAGGACTTGCCAATTCCTCGTGAAAGGCGATACCAGTACAAAAACACTTTTGCCTCTGCTAGGATTCGAACCTCGAACCCCTGGGTTAGCAGGTGGAAATGCTAACCATCACACCACGAGTACCACTAAATTAAATTATAGATAAAAGCGAGTTAATAAATGGCATAGTTCGCTTAGTGTTGACTTTATCCTCAAAATAAAATTGATAAAAAAAAAAAAAAAATTGATCTCACGAAATAAGCCACCATTGGTGTCGAATACCAATGAAAGTGCGCAAGCTCAACATCTGTATTCAAAGAGTTCGACAAGTTGTTGGTGTCGTTCAAAGCTTGTCGCTCTCTTGTCAATCACCATGCTCGAAAGTTCGGCAAGTAGTTTCTGTCATCCAACACTGGCCGATCTTGATGGCTGAACCCAGACACCACTGTGTCTGAGAAAACATCGAAATTGAACAAATTGAAAACAAGTTAAATCTAATCATTGCACTCAGTTACTCTACTACGCGTGGAAGTTGAGCCTAGGAAAGCTAAGGACAAAGCAACTATTTTCCTGACAACAAATTCGTTTGAGGAAACCTGAACGAAGAAATCTTTTACAACGCAAACCCTAAACTTATGACGGTGGACTGTTTGCAGATTTGGGACGAGGGGATGAACACTTATCGTTTCAACCTTTTGATACCTTGTTCTAGAAATCTATAGATCATTTAGGATGGGCTTAAGGCCATACTTCGTAATATCGAGCTCATTAGATCGATAATTTGGGTCAATGTGGATTCGTATTCTGTGTGAAGTTGTGTTAAATGAATTATGTATGATTTTGTGTATTTAGATTTAGATTTAGATTTATTCATTGAATGCATACACCATAAGAAAAATATCTTATCATAAGATAGTGTTATGCTAAAGAGAATACAATATAAAAACAGTGAGAAGGCTACTTCTTAGAAAAATACAAACATTTCTTCCAATTTTTATCTAAATGCTCGTTAAATATAAGCAAATCTGTACTTTAAGCATTTCAGTTTTTTATTTTAAGTAGATTTTAATTTCTATACATACATCTCATCTAATGTTAAGTGCTTTAGTTTTTAAGAGCCAATGCATTTTGTATTAATTTATTTTAGTCCCTTTGAAAAAATCCCAATGTTAAACTTAGCTTGGCCACGTTTCATTTTCAAGTTTCTTGAAAGAAGATTCCACAGACGGATAGCGTTGACGAAGAATTGTTGTTCTGAGGTCCGACAAGAATACCGAGGGTGTATTAGCATTAAGGATCTGTTTGAGGAGCTGAAACGTACCCTTTTGAATAAGCTGCAGGGTTGTTGTGTGAGAATGATATTGCAGAGTAGTAGTAAAGTTCTGTACCGAAAAAGATGGTCAAGGGACATATTATAAATTTGATTCGAGAAACTAGATATCCGGTCAAACCGACGTAGGAAAAATTTATGTAACGAGCTGTGTTATTAAAAGCAACGTTCAGTTTTCTCATACTACTAGTGTCACAATCACAATAGACCTCGCAACCATAAGTTAAAATAGGAATTACTACAGTTTTGGCTAGCATCATCCGAATATTCAAAGGTGTGAATTGTTACGATGACCATAGCATTCTAAGAACTCCATAGACCTTTCCCACCACCGCATTTATGTAACTGTCCCAGGTTAGAGTCCTATTAAATAGCATACCTAAGTTTTTCGCACTAGATGTATATTTGATTGGTGTACCATTCAAGGAAATACTTGGAAAATAATCTAGGTCTAGCACTGTCCTACTGATTACAATA
Organism: Melanostoma scalare; assembly: GCA_949752695.1. NCBI lineage: Eukaryota > Metazoa > Arthropoda > Insecta > Diptera > Syrphidae > Melanostoma > Melanostoma scalare. The sequence continues at coordinate 141,845,882 of OX456986.1, forward strand.
CATTTGGTTTTGAGTGGATTTAGAAAGAGTCCATTCTCCTGGGACCAACTAAATATTTGCGCAAGATCATTGTTAATTGTGTGCGCACAGTCTTCGATAAGTCCAAGGGTACAGCTTCTAAACAATTGCACATCATCAGCATACATTTGAATATGGCACCCAGAGATCTTTGTTGGAAGTTCGTTTATGTACAGGGAAAAAGGAGGAGTCCCAAAATAGAACCCTGGGGAACTCCTCTAACTGTGGGAAGAAAGCGAGAAGTTTTACTATCAACTGAGACCGCTTGAAGTCTATCTTGCAAATATGTTTTTATCAAACGAACCGCCGGAGATGATAAACCAAACTTACCATTGAGTTTATCACATAAGTTATGATGGCCTACCGTATCGAAGGCTTTTGAGAAATCTAGTAATACAAAGAAAGTTACTAGATCATCATCTAATGCCAGTCATATATCCTCAACTACATTTAATATAGCTGTCGTACAGCTATGTTTTTCGCGGAAACCAAATTGATTAGATGACAATAAGTTTTGCGGCCTTAGATACACATTAAGTTGTTTTTGAAGGATTTTCTCAAGTACTTTGGACAACGATAATATGGAAATAGGTCTGTGTTCATTCTTGTTTCGATCCTTTAGAACTGGAAGAATTTTTGCTTGTTTCCAGAAACTAGGAAAAGCGCCAGTCATAATTATTGTATTGAATAAATGTTTTAAGTGAGATAGACTATATGGCAAAATAGTCGATTAAATCGATCATTGGAGAATGGTTTGTTTCTAAGCGAATGGAAAGTTTCGTTCCTTACACCTATATTTAAGGCAGGTTCTAGACAAATTGTTTCCAATTATAGGCCTATTTGCAAAATCTCAACAATCCCAAAAATTTTTGAAAAAATCTTAAGTGAAAAAATACTTTTCGTTGTCCGAGAGCACATATCAGTCTTTCAACATGGTTTTATGCCTGGCAGATCAACGGCTACTAATTTGTCTATCTTTGTCAGCTCTGTTATCTCGAATTTTGAATATAACTCGCAAACAGATATAATTTTCACTGACTTTGCCAAAGCATTTGACAGAGTGAAACATACAATTCTAATCCATAAGCTCGCTTGCCTTGGTTTCCATTCTAATTTACTAAAATGGTTTGAATCTTATTTAACTGGGCGTGTTCAGATCGTAAAAATTGATAAATATTTTTCCGATCCAATCTATGTGCCATCGGGAGTTCCACGGGGAAGTCACATTGGACCATTGCTATTCCTTTTATTCATTATCTAATGATATATCTGATATATTCATTAACTCGCAGTGCCTTCTTTATGCTGACGATCTAAAGCTCTTTAAAAAGGTTGAATCCATACACGACTATATACTCCTTCCGAATGATTTTCTTAGGCTTTCACAATGGTGCGATGCAAATTCTCTTCATCTGAATGTAGACAAGTGTCAAGTGCTAACTTGTTTTAGAGAAAAGGTCTTTTTTGATTATAATTATAATTTGGGGGATATTATCCTGGAAAGACTCCATCAGAAAAAAGATCTAGGTGTAATTCTTGATGAAAAATTATCCTTTAAACCTCATATGGATCTAATTATTAGTAAAAGCAATTCGATGCTAGGCTTCATTAAAAGAAACGCTCGGGAGCTATCTGACATCTTTACTCTTAAAGCACTATACTTTGCATTAGTTCGATCCGCTTTAGAGTATTGTTCCATTGTTTGGAATCCTTTCTATTCAAATGCGTCACATAGAATAGAAAGAGTTCAAAGGCGATTCACTAGGTACGCTATCTTTAAACTCAGTTGGAATATTGAAATCCCTTGTTATAATGCTAGATGTTTATTAATGGGAATGCAATCTCTCAGCATAAGAAGAAAATATTTTTCGATTATGTTTGTTCGTGACATTCTTAGTTTTCGTATAAAGTGTTCAATTCTTTTAAATGAATTAGGTTTTCGTATCCCCCCAAGAAACATCAGGGCAAGTGATCTGTTTTTTATACGTTTTCATAGAACAAATTATGGTTGCAATGAACCATTAACAAGGTGCATCAAAGAGGCAAACTCAGTTTGTAATTTAATAGATTTTTTTGAAAATTGTTCAAGAGATGCGTTCAAAAATAAATTTTTTTTTATAGTATCCAATCTTCGATAAGAAATTCTCAATTCAATGATTATAAACTCTTTTTCATTATATAATCGTAATTTAAATAATTTATGCACTTTTTGTTATCTAGTCTATAAGAGTTTCTCTGATTGACAAATAAACTAAACTAAACTAATTGTCTTCACAAAAAGTGGGTGGATACAATGTCGTCTATGCCAACCGCATTTGATTTTATACTAAGCAGGCTTTCTACAACTTCTGTACTTTCTAGTTTCTACACGAATAAAGTAAAATGCCGTGTTCGAATGGGAAACCTTAGATGGTTCATGAACATCAGATGAAGAATGAGAAAGATGTGGAAAAGGAAGCGAAACTAAATTATGATTTAGTACATCCACATCGATATTCTCTTTACATTCCATTTTTTGCTTACCTATCCGTATTTCTCTCAGATTTTTCCATAATTGGCGTTTGTTAGCTGTTCCTAGCTTTGCTCGATACATTACAATTTTTGCGGATCTAATTTTACTGGTTGCTTGGTTACGAAGAGTACAATATATCTGATGGTGAATCTCTAGTCTATATCTTTTCCACTTTTTGTAAGCCTGATCCTGCTGAGATAAAAGCCCTAAAATTTCATTGGAAAACGAAGGACGTTGATAATTATTTGTCTTTATTCTTCTGATTGGAACGTGGGTATTAAACATATTGCAGAGATATTTGCATTTAGAAATTCTACCTGGTTATTGGGTGAGGGTAAACGGAAAACTCTATCCCACTCAATACTCTGTTCATTTTGTTCTAACCGAGAATAATCTACTCTTTTAAAATCTCGATACTCGTATGTAGTTTCAACTCTATTCATCCTAAAATTAATCTTCAAATAAATAACATCGTGTTTTGAGAACGCTGGTGCTGATAATTGATCATAATGCAAGACATCACTTAAGTCATATATCTATATCTACATCTTCTATCTATCTATCTATATCTTCTATACATACATATAATAAAAACGTAACAGTTTGTTTGTTTGTGCACGCTAATCTCAGAAACGGCTTATCCTATCTATATGGGGTTTTCAGTAATATATTCTTGTAAGCTTCACTTAATATTTAAATTTTATTTCATCTCAATCGGTTGATAAATAAAAAAGTTATGCCAATTCTTGCGGACGAAGTCGCTGGCACACCTAGTAAAAAATATATCTAAGAGTGTTTGCGATCTACCTACAAGTATTTGTGTTGTTTAAATATAAGCTTTGTATGTGACTTTCCCTAGTCCTTCTAGCACACTGGTGCCCAACCCATGGGTCGCGACCCAAAATTGGGTCACCAAGTCATTTTCGGTGGGTCGCGAGCACAAACTGACATTCTGTAAAAAATCTTATAATTTGAAAAAAAAAAAATTATACATACATATATATATAATATATTTTGCTATAAAATAAATCTTATGCGGGCATATGTGTTTTGTCGCAATCGCTTGTGTGTATTTCATAAAAGAGCAAACACTTTTGTCTCATATAATATACAGACAAGCAGTTGCAACACAATGCAACACGCAAGTGTGTTCCTTGTTTTAAATAAAACAAGGAACACACTTGTGTGTTGCAATACAGCCGTATTTATAATCGCATAATAAATTTCGCTAAACTTTAAAACACGCTTATTCATTGAAAGGGTATCGCCTTTCGCAAGGAATTGGCAAGTCCTCCGTTAGTAAATTCATTGCCATGAAAAGCGCTTTCTCAATTAGCCATTCGGAACCGGCAGAAAATTGTAGGTCCCCACCATTCCCTCACAAGGCGCATGGTTGTGAGAAATGCGCTAAGCCCAGGGGCTCTTCGCTCTGTTGCGCAACCCTATTTATTTATATATTATTCTTTGAATAAAACAAAAATCCTATTTATAATAATTTTTCTTCAGTGAATAAGGGCTGAATTGCTTAAACGCCGATATGTGTGTCTTGAGAGTGTTTTAGCGCATAAATGTCATTTGATTCTGAATATTGAGTTGTCATTCAGTGGTTTACATACATCTTTGAAAATTTTAAAAATAACTAAAATAGAAATGTACTTTTCTTCTGTTTTTGTAAAAAAATGTTTGACTAGGTATTTATTTTATTAGCAACAATGGCAAAATGAAAATATTGTGAAGATAATTTAAAATTCGGTTTCACTTCATTGATCTCGAATTGTATCGAAAAGTCTCAATGCGTTCTTTGTAGTAAATCTTTTGTTTTATTCACATGTGCGGTGGTTGTCCAGAGGAAACACGACAAATCGTTTCTTCGAACTAAGAAAAGAAATTCAAATGTTTCAGAAATGCGAAAAAAAAAACGAATTTTCAGATAGAGTGAAAAATTATGACTGTTTGATTAAGGTTGCACATTTTTGCAGATATATTCAAAGATTTCAACAAATTGAACCTTAAATTACAAGGACATGATATCACTATAATTCCATATAAAGATCATTTGCAGTGTTTTGTTGAAAAACTTGAAAACTGGAGTAAAATGGTAAGTGAGCACTGAGCATAACATAGCAATGTTTCGCAAACTCAGCGAGACCCTGGAAGCCAAAAATGAATATGTTAAGGAAGAATTAGAAAACCTTATCATCAATCACCTGACTAATTTAAAACAGGGGAATTTCTACTCCAGCTAAACACACCTCCGCTCTCTCTGTTGATTGGCATTCTTTCTCATGGGCCACAACTTGTTGGGTACCCGCATGATGAGAATGGGCATTAGCACATCCGACTTATGTATAGGATGCCAAGATGAGGAGGCAGAGGAAGGATCATTCCACTTCCTCTGTGAGTGCAACACTTCCACTTTTCTGCTTCACACTAGTGATCCGCCTGTGGGGTACGCCTAAATACTAAATGTATTAAATGTTAATATTAAAACCAAACCAAAAAATAAATTGGATGTAAAACACGATATGAGACTGGCCCTGACAACAACACTCCCTAGAATTGATGAATTGGTATCTAAATGTCAATATCAAGTTTCTCACTAGGAAATTAATTACAAATATAATTATTTTTTTAATTAATATTAATTTTCAAATACGCTATGTATAAATATGTACATATTATATATATACAATTGTATAAATATATTGTATAAATACGCTATGTATAAATATGTACATATTATATATATACAATTGTATAAATATATTGTATACATATATGTATGACACATTCGCTTTTCAATTGAATAAATTTAGCACTTTATATATTTAGGTTTGTTGTGAAGTTATTGTCATTGCTAACTTTGAAATTAGATTTCTAGAATATTCTTAAGTATGTACCTAATATGTATACGGAAAGGTTTATAATTCAACATTTATTCAAATACATTGGGTCGCAGAATTTTTCCAAAACTCCAATTTGGGTCGGTAGTTCAAGAAGGTTGGGAACCACTGTTCTAGCATATAGCTCGACAACAGAGCTGTGAATGAATGCATTCATTTGGTAATGCATTGCAAAAGGTCCCATTCACTTAACTGAATATTCGGAATGCATTCACATTCCTTATCGCAGTACTTCAACTTACAAAAATAAGTCCCAGCCAATTTTGAAGGCTTTATTAAACCAATCGTCTAGAGCAGTCAAATGATTAGAAATAAAAAGAAAGCAATACTTTTTAACTGGTTGCAGTTTTGGAAGTCTCTTAAAAGTCTTTGACAGTCATAAGGTCTTTTGATAACATTGAAAGTAATGCAGTCATTTGGCTGCTTTGGAGTCTTTTTACTGATTGAGGTCTTTTTTACTGCTTCAAGTCTCTTAACTGCTTGAATTCTTTTTTTACTGCTTGGAGTCTTTTAACTGCATGAAGTCGTTTGATTGCTTTAATTCTTAATTAATAAAAACAAAATGCAGCAATGTGAACTTGACTTACTTATAAATTTTAATAGACCTTGTAGGGCTATTTTTAATAGGAAGAAACCAAGTTGAAAGACTTCATGCAATTAAAAGACTTCATGCAGTAAAAGACTTCCAGCAGCCAAATGACTGCATTACTATCAATGCAATCAAAGAACATCATGACTGCAAAGAATGTGAAAGCCTTTTAAAAGGCTTCCAAACCTGGAAGCAGTTAAAAAGTATTGCTTTTTTTACATCAAGTCTTTGACTGCTCTATAGACGATTAGTTTACCAAAGACTTCAAAATTAACTGAGAGTTTTTGATTTAGGTTAGGTACTAACATGAATTCCAAATATTCAAAAGATAAGTCTCTTTCATCATTTGACTGTATTACAAAAAGAATGCATTCTGCTCGACATATCGACATTAATAATTCAGCTCATCCGTCGATTTGGGGTTCACGTTTTTGTCATTTGCTCAAGGCGATGTAACCTTCACATTGCTAAGGGCAAACAACGGAGTAACGGTGAGGTAAAAAAAAGATGGGAGGGTTCTACTAGAAAAGAAAAGGGATCACCGCAATGAATATGAACTAATAGCAAGAATGGTTTTTTTTCCATAGCCAAAAAAAAAAGGAAAATTCTTTTTTCCGTTTTTTTTACCCTTGAACAAAATTGACTATCTTTGAAAAGCCCTGTATGTTGGAATAGTAATCAGAATTTTATTTGGTTTCCTGTTTTTGAAGGTCAATTAATATTTTTGTAAGAAATGAAAACAAAACACTAAATTGTATTTTGTATATTTTTGCCTTTTGCGGTGGTGATGAACAGCACAACATATCATACAGAGTTTGCCACAATTGATTTTTTGAAGAAAGCCTACTTAGTAGTTTTTGAATGGAGTGGCTATCTCCGTTTATTTGTTTAGCTGCAATTAAACTCGAAAACTAATTGACCGAAAAAGGGACAGGGAGTGAGTGAAATCAAAATTCATTTTTCAAGGCAAAACTTTGTTTCACCTGACAGTCTCTGTGCTTTGATTAGATAAAACAAACACCTCAACTAGAGTCCTTTGCTTTGTACGACCTGTCATACTGAAAATGTAAATAAAGAACAACATTCGTGACAAAACCTCTCTGCAATGATATTGTGTACTGTGTGACCGATGAACAAATAAACCTTACAGATTTTAATTAAAGCTCAATGTCAAATATGCTACTAAAACCATAGGCAGCTAACGTAATCAATCATAATTAGCCTACCGAAACATCCATATAAATACCTCACCAACAAGTGGAAGCAGAAGACATAGCCTTTCGTACGCCACTTTCGCCATGACAAGTGAACAACAGTCAATGTTTTTTGTTTCGCTCAGTGTATTCATTCTGTCAGCCAATGAAGCTGCCTCCAACTATGAAATCCTTCAATTCATAAGGGACATTCATAAGAACAACGATTTTCAACAAATTCTATTTCTTCAAGATTCGAATGAGTCCATTGACGAGAGCTTTGTTGGATTGCATTTCGTGAAAATTCTATCGAGTGAGATTCCTTTGGTAATTTTATCTGAATTGTCGAGTTTTTATTTGAAGGGACAGTTAAGTGATAAAATTCTTACAATCTTGTGTTATGGACCGGAGTCGGGGGAACTGATTCTCCAGAGAATGATTGAGAGTCTCTGACAAATGAATACATCGAAAGTAATTATACTTCTCAATTATCCCGCAAAGGATCAAGAGGCTTTGACGAGTGTTTTCAAATTCTGCATGAGGAACAATGTGATCAACGTATTGGCAGTGTTTCGAGACTTTCCAAGAACGAGAACGATCTATAGATACACCTTCACACCGTCTTTCGAACTAGAAGAACTTCAAGCAATGAAACCACCACCTTCGGATGGATATTTTCCCGACCGCACCACCAACTTCCTTGGCTATCCTCTTCGCGTTGCTTATGGTGGTTCTGAGCCGAAAATTATTTTTTCGAGGAACAACACCAACATTACTGGATATATCGCTCATATGCTTGAGGCTTTCGCTCAAAAGTACAACACAACATTAGTTCGTTCCGTAGTTGATTGTACCAGTTCCACGCGCGAGTTAATCAATTTGGTCCGCAATGGAACCGTGGATATCTACTCCGGGGTAAGAATTTTCAGTCATTCAAGCGAAGGACAATCGTATCCTTTTGATTTGACAAGCTATTGCGTTATGATTCCCATCGAGCCCAATATACCAAGATACGGTGTCTATCTTATGATCTTCCGTCTAGATGCTCTCCTTATGACGTTTGGCTTCGTTGTTCTCATGTCTACCGTACTGGAACTGTTCAAACTGAACGATGGAAGAGAAATCTACTGTTTATCATTCTTTGTGAATGAAGATTGTCTGCGAGGCGTCCTGGGGGAGCCATTTTCTGAACTTCAAAACGCTACGTTGAAAATCAAATTCATCTATTTGCAGATTTGTATTCTCGGCATCATCATCACAACTTCGTTTAACTCCTATCTGCAAGCTTATGTGACCAGTCCTCCAATCGGGAAGAGAATACGTTCATTTGACGACCTCCTTGCCACAGACATCAAAGTCTATTACCTCTTGGATGACTACAACGATTTTTTGCAGAGACTTGGCAGCCAATTAAATGGAAAATATAACAAAATGTTTTTGTTTGAACATAATTTTACGAGATACTCAACCCTTAGAGACTCATTCAACACATCATTCGCTTACATAGTCAACAATGTGAAGTGGTTGACCATTCAGGAACGCCAAAAAATGTTTTCGAAGCCACTTTTCCGCAAACAGAATGAAATGTGTTTTTTTGAATTCTTGCCACTGGGCTTTCCATTAGCTGAAAACTCAATTTGAATTTTCTGATACTACAAGTTCAGTCATCAGGTTTGTTGCAGTTTTGGTTTAAGAAGTCATTTAGAGAACTTATTGACTCTGGAAGGATCACAATCGAAGATTTGTCGAAGAAATCTGGTATTGAAACGATGAAGGTTGGTGATTTGAAGCTCATATGGATAGGCTTTGGAGGAGGTCTTTTAGTCGCATTGGTATGTTTTATGGTAGAGGTGGCGGTGTTCTGTTGGAGGAAGGAGAGAGTTTTAATGATGTAAATGGTTTCATTAACTTTAAAATTTAAATAAATAAATGAAAACTCAAGTGGAGTTTGTTTTGATTTTTTCCTTTATTGCCAAAATGTGTACGAGCGAACATAGTATATTGAAGTACTTACAGAGTTTTGAGGCTTGTTACTGGCTTTTTCTTATTTCAGCGTTGATTGTACAGCCGAATGAATTGGGATTCTTCATAATGTTTAAAGCCTCAGTTTTGGTCATACTGAATTTAGATCACACTTACGATTTGTAAGTGGTAAGCTTTCGTTTTTGCGTCAGCTTACTTTTTTAAAACTCCATTACACCTCCCCCCTTAGATAGGCTGCAGAGCTGGTGTCACCGTGTTTTCGGTTGTTTCCAGATCCCAAGCCACTTGTTTCAGAGCACAGGCTACACTTAACTTGATTGACACTTGGTAAGAAACGGTTTCTTCGTCAGTCCGCTTGTGTTGTTTTCTTCACTAGATGCAGGTAACACAACTTATACATAAAGGCGTCAACATTCCCTTAGCAAACATCTTAGAATAATCTTAGATAACAAGCTTCTTTCGTCCAAACGTGTCGAGTCGAAAACTGCTAAGGCACTGTCAGTTTTCTAGCATTGTAAGAGTGCCTTTATAAGAACATGGAGTCCGTCACAGTAAAACTGATGACTATGTTGAGGCCAAACATCTCCTATTCATTAGCTGTTTCATTTGAAAAATTATTTAGTTTGTTCTCCTTTTCTTTCCGCTTAGATAGCAAGCTTCGTGATCTTGAAGAGATCACAGCTCTCCCACTTAACTGCTTCTTACTAGTGATCCGCTCGTAGGGTGCGCCGGTCTCGGAAACGACACCGCTGATGAACTTGAAAGGCAAGGATCTCAAACAGTGCTTCTCAATGACGGCTTAATCAACGATTGGATAAATATGTCAAGAGTACAACCGTAGATGCCAACTGCAACATTTTTGCTTTCCCGTAGCAGAAAAGATCGAAGAAAGCTTGTTGTTGGCATTGTAACGGGTCACTTTTCGTTTTTTCCAAGCATTTAAACGCGTTTGGATAGAGTGACACCACGCACGTTGTAACGTAAGCCATGTGGAGAAGATGACGTCAGCCAGGCGCGTATCCAGGATTGCGATAAGAGTGGGGCAGTTTTCTTGTAATTTTTCCTTCCTTTAAAAAAATTATTTCATATAATACTCACATTTTCAATGATTCCTTGTACGATCGTTATAAAAGTTTTCAATATAGACTCAGTCAACCTGGGGCCTATTTCACAGATCATACATCACATACAATGTGTAGATAAAAAAATATAATGCGATAAAAGAGAGTGAGAATGTAACGTTTCGACGATGTTCAAAGAATAAATCAATTCTACGATTGTAATATCACCTATAATTTTAACGCTCTATTTTGTACCCTATCAAGCAGGTTCAAAGATGTTTGGGGAGCACCTGACGGGATATGGGAGTTATACTCAAGTTTTGGGTGGAGGAACGCCTTATAAATTCTTTTTAAATTTGAATAAATAATAGTTATGTAAATATAGTTAAAAAATAATGTAATGTACATATGTTTTGATAATTAATATAAATCCAATCTAAATCTCTAATCTAGCCAGATCAGAAGGGGTGAAGAACTTCCTCCTCAAGAAACCTTAGCATTTAGCAGCGTTTTTGGCGACTTCAAATATGTGGTCGTTCCAACGAAGATCGGTTTCTCGGAAGCAGGTACCATTCATGGATAATGGCAATGGGGGAATGTTACGCTTCAACGACAAGAGACAGCATTGAGTTTTCGAAGCATTGAATTCTACTCGGTTCTTATGACCCCATGTAACAATGCTGTCAAGGTCAGAATTCAATGAGCTTATCATACGCAGACATTCCAGTTCCACATCCGAAGAGCAGGAACATGAATTTGGAAACGAATATGAGAAGCTGAGGGTCGATTTGTCAGTAAAACAGTTAAGTGGATTAAAAGTTTCAGACAAGAGATCATTTATGAAAATAAGGAAGAGAGTCAGAGACAAAACGGAGCCCTGGGACACACCAGTATTTATGAAGTGGGTATCAGACTTGAAGCCATCCCATACAACTTATATTGAACGATCGGAAAGGTAGTTTCTAATCCAACGAAGAAGAGACTCATCGATACCAAAAGCGCACACTTTCGATAATAGAGCCTGATGCCAAACTCTTTCAAATGCTTTAGAAATATCAATCGTAATAATTTTTTCTCCAAAACAATGTAAATATTGGTTTTACTTTTCGGTGAGATTAGCCATCGAATCACCAGTGGACCGTTTGCTACGAAAGCCGTACTGACGGTCATTAAGAAGCTTTCGTTTTTCAAGATATTTCATAAGTTGACGGTTTATCAACGTTTCCATGACCTTGGGAAGAAGGGACGTTAGTGCAATTGGACGGTAATTGGAAGGGGAGAAAGATTCGCCTTTTTTTAGTGACCGGCTGGACAAAAGCAGTTTTCCATCTGCTCGGGAAAACCCTAGCAGACTAGGAAAGATGGAAAAGTTTACGCAGTGTTTTTGCCAGCGTAGAAGAACACCTCTTCAGAATAACGGCGGGGATACCATCTGGACCAGTGGATTTATGTTTGTTGAGATCTTTAAGGACTCTCGCAACCGAGCGAGTTCGAAAAAATATCAGCTTCATCAAAGAATTTGCAGACTCGAGCTCACTTGGACGGTGGAGCCAATATGCTATCAGGTAGTGTCGATTTAGCAGCAAATTGAGATACTTTTTGTTCCGTGAGGAACAAAACTTCTTTCTTGGCTTTCGGGTGTTGTCTGGCCAGAATACCGAGACCAACCAAAATTGTGAAAATTGAAATCTCCCGCAATTGCGATTTCAGTGTGAGGATAAAGGGTAGGTTAGGTTAGGTAAAATGGGCTGACGGTTGATCTTATTTCCGTCACACTTAGATCAATGTAGATCCCTTGTGATACCCTGGCGTATTGTAACGTCCTAGAAACCTATGATTTTATGTCTGTTCAGTATTTAACCATTTTGTGGCCTTGGTGAAGTTTAACAGGCTGCTTTTTGGAGCGCCTGATAGTTCTTCTAGTTCATTTAGAAAGTAATTTCCTAGAAATTTTTTCCTGGTATGGCAGAGTGCTGGGCATTGACAAAGGAAGTGACTTGTGTCTTCATGTTCATGATAAAGGGTAACAATTCTTAATATGGAGTCAGATAGCGCTTCAAAGTCGTTAGAGGTTCAATTTGCTATCTAAGTTACTTACTTTCTTACTTAAGTTCTAGCTACAGTCCGGGTCGGACCAGGGCCTCAACAAACATGCTTCTCTAGCCAGTTCGGTCCATAGCTAGCTGCCTCCAGTTTTGCACGCCAAGTTGGTTGAGGTCCTCTCCTACTTGCGTGCGCCACCTGAGTCGCGGTCTTCCTTTACTGCGCCGTCCCTCGGGATTGGATTCGAAGACTTTCCGGGCCGGAGCGTTGGTGTCCATTCGCTCTACATGACCCAACCATCTAGGCTGCTGGACCTTGACTCGTTTGACCAAATCAGTGTCGCTGTACAGCCAGTACAGTTCATCGTTGAATCTTCTTCTCCACTCTCTATCTATGCAGACCAAAAATCACCCGAAGAATTTTTCTCTCGAAGCATCCTAAAGCGTTCTCGTCTGCCTTTGACAAGGTTTCATGCCTCTGCGCCATATATAAGAAACAAGATGATAAGTGTCTTATACAGGGACACTTTAGTTGCTCGAGAGAGGACTTTACTACTCAATGTCAATTGCCTTCTTAGTCCGAAGAAACAGTGATTGGCAAGAGTTATTCTTCGTTTGATTTCAGCGCTGGTGTCGTTGTCTGAATTAATAACAATGCTGAGGTTCCATTCATCGGACATTCTTTCTTCCGACCATATTTTGCAAATGAGCTGGTGCATACACCTAACCAGGTCACCGCCTGCCGCCTTAAACAATTCGGCAGTGAGGCCATCAGCTCCAGCAGCTTTCTTGGACTTTAGCTGGGATACAGCTGTCTTCACTTCGTTCAGGTCGTGGCACCCTTCTATCTCCTCGATCGCGCGCTTCTCATGTTCTCTCTTTTTCCGTCTAAGAAGTCGGTGTTCGTCTCTCCTCTTCTGCTTGTAGAGCTCGTAAGCAGTTCTAGTCTTTTTGTGCAGCGCGGCTTTGTATGCTTCCTGTTTAGCTGCATGTGCTTGCCGGCATTCGTCGTCAAACCAGGGGTTTCGTTGTAGAGGCCGTGTGAAACCCAGAACTTCAGAGGTGGCATCTCTGATGGCTGATTGGCAGTGCTGCCACTGGTTCTTTAAACTTGATGCTGGCGGCATAGGGCTCCTTAAGAGGTTGTAAGAGACTTGATCGGAAAAGGACTTGGCGATCTCTTGCGATTGTAGTCGTCCAACGTCGAATTTTCACACAGTATTTCCTTGTTTTGGCTTGGATCGGGACATCCACAGTCGTACCTTGGCTACAACAAGGTAGTGGTCCGAGTCAATGTTGGCCCCTCGGAATGTTTGGACATCCTCAATACTGGAGAAGTGTCGTGCGTCGATCGCAAAGTGGTCAATCTGGTTGACGGTTGATTGATCAGGATATTTCCATGTCCCTTTGTGGATATTTAGGTGCTGGAACCGTGCACTAGCTACCAGAACGTCTCGCCCCGCAGCGAAATCGATCAGCCTGAATCCGTGTGGTGTCTTCATCCTTTTAATCTGTGGGGGCATGTGCGCAAATTAGGCTTATGTTGATGAATTAAGCCGTGATGCGGATTGTTGGTATGCGCTCGTTCACATGGTTGAAACTCAAGACTTTTCGCCTGAGTCTAGTTCCAACAACAAATCCACATCCAAACAGTCGCTGCTTTTGTTCTCGGTAGCAATCGCCGTAGAAGATATCGCAGTCTCTTAATTTGCATCTACCTGGTCCATCCCATCGCATTTCTTGGATAGCGGTAATATCACCCAGGAAAATGAGATTTCAGGAATGTTTTGATGGGATCGTATTAAGCGTCTCAAATGGAGTTCCCCCATCGTTCAAACCCCAAAAAATCGCTATTTTTCGTCTATCTCGCTTCGTTCTCGAGATATGTAGCTTTTTACATTTTGGTCACCCAGGAAAGTGAGATTTCAGGAATGTTTTGATGGGATCGTAGTAAGCGTCTCAAATGGAGTGCCCCCCATCGTACAACCCCCAAAAAATCGTTATTTTTCGTCTATCTCGCTTCGTTCTCGAGATATGGAGCTTTTTACATTTTGGTCACCCAGGAAAATGAGATTTCAGGAATGTTTTGATGGGATCGTATTAAGCGTCTCAAATGGAGTTCCCCCATCGTACAACCCCCAAAAAATCGTTATTTTTCGTCTATCTCGCTTCGTTCTCGAGATATGTAGCTTTTTACATTTTGGTCACCCAGGAAAGTGAGATTTCAGGAATGTTTTGATGGGATCGTAGTAAGCGTCTCAAATGGAGTGCCCCCCATCGTACAACCCCCGAAAAATCGTTATTTTTCGTCTATCTCGCTTCGTTCTCGAGATATGGAGCTTTTTACATTTTGGTCACCCAGGAAAATGAGATTTCAGGAATGTTTTGATGGGATCGTATTAAGCGTCTCAAATGGAGTTCCCCCATCGTACAACCCCCAAAAAATCGTTATTTTTCGTCTATCTCGCTTCGTTCTCGATATATGGAGCTTTTTACATTTTGGTCACCCAGGAAAGTGAGATTTCAGGAATGTTTTGATGGGATCGTAGTAAGCGTCTCAAATGGAGTGCCCCCCATCGTACAACCCCCGAAAAATCGTTATTTTTCGTCTATCTCGCTTCGTTCTCGAGATATGGAGCTTTTTACATTTTGGTCACCCAGGAAAATGAGATTTCAGGAATGTTTTGATGGGATCGTATTAAGCGTCTCAAATGGAGTTCCCCCATCGTACAACCCCCAAAAAATCGTTATTTTTCGTCTATCTCGCTTCGTTCTCGAGATATGTAGCTTTTTACATTTTGGTCACCCAGGAAAGTGAGATTTCAGGAATGTTTTGATGGGATCGTAGTAAGCGTCTCAAATGGAGTGCCCCCCATCGTACAACCCCCAAAAAATCGTTATTTTTCGTCTATCTCGCTTCGTTCTCGAGATATGGAGCTTTTTACATTTTGGTCACCCAGGAAAATGAGATTTAATTAATGTTTTGATGGGATCGTATTAAGCGTCTCAAATGAAGATCCCCCTTCGTACAACCCCCAAAAAATCGTTATTTTTCGTCTATCTCGCTTCGTTCTCGAGATATGGAGCTTTTTACATTTTGGTCACCCAGGAAAGTGAGATTTCAGGAATGTTTTGATGGGATCGTAGTAAGCGTCTCAAATGGAGTGCCCCCCATCGTACAACCCCCAAAAAATCGTTATTTTTCGTCTATCTCGCTTCGTTCTCGAGATATGGAGCTTTTTACATTTTGGTCATCCAGGAAAATGAGATTTCAGGAATGTTTTGATGGGATCGTATTAAGCGTCTCAAATGGAGTTCCCCCATCGTTCAAACCCCAAAAAATCGCTATTTTTCGTCTATCTCGCTTCGTTCTCGAGATATGGAGCTTTTTACATTTTGGTCACCCAGGAAAATGAGATTTCAGGAATGTTTTGATGGGATCGTATTAAGCGTCTCAAATGGAGTTCCCCCATCGTTCAAACGCCAAAAAATCGCTATTTTTCGTCTATCTCGCTTCGTTCTCGAGATATGGAGCTTTTTACATTTTGGTCACCCAGGACAGTGAGATTTGAGGAATGTTTTGATGGGATCGTATTAAGCGTCTCAAATGGAGTTCCCCCATCGTTCAAACCCCAAAAAATCGTTATTTTTCGTCTATCTCGCTTCGTTCTCGAGATATGGAGCTTTTTACATTTTGGTCACACCCAGGAAAGTGAGATTTCAGGAATGTTTTGATGGGATCGTATTAAGCGTCTCAAATGGAGTTCCCCCATCGTACAACCCCCAAAAAATCGTTATTTTTCGTCTATCTCGCTTCGTTTTCGAGATATGGAGCTTTTTACATTTTGGTCACACCCAGGAAAGTGAGATTTCAGGAATGTTTTGATGGGATCGTATTAAGCGTCTCAAATGGAGTTCCCCCTTAGTACAACCCCCAAAAAATCGTTATTTTTCGTCTATCTCGCTGCGTTCTCGAGATATGGAGCTTTTTACATTTTGGTCACCCAGGACAGTGAGATTTCAGGAATGTTTTGATGGGATCGTATTAAGCGTTTCAAATGGAGTTCCCCCATCGCATAACCCCCAAAAAATTGTTATTTTTCGTCTATCTCGCTTCGTTTTCGAGATATGGAGCTTTTTACATTTTGGTCACACCCAGGAAAGTGAGATTTCAGGAATGTTTTGATGGGATCGTATTAAGCGTCTCAAATGGAGTTCCCCCATCGTACAACCCCCAAAAAATCGTTATTTTTCGTCTATCTCGCTTCGTTCTCGAGATATGGAGCTTTTTACATTTTGGTCACCCAGAAAAGTGAGATTTCAGGAATGTTTTGATGGGATCGTAGTAAGCGTTTCAAATGGAGTGCCCCCCATCGTACAACCCCCAAAAAAATCGTTATTTTTCGTCTATCTCGCTTCGTTCTCGAGATATGGAGCTTTTTACATTTTGGTCACACCCAGGAAAGTGAGATTTCAGGAATGTTTTGATGGGATCGTATTAAACGTCTCAAATGGAGTTCCCCCATTGTACAACCCCCAAAAAATCGTTATTTTTCGTCTATCTCGCTTCGTTCTCGAGATATGGAGCTTTTTACATTTTGGTCACCCAGGACAGTGAGATTTCAGGAATGTTTTGATGGGATCGTATTAAGCGTCTCAAATGGAGTTCCCCCTTCGTGCAACCCCCAAAAAATCGTTATTTTTCGTCTATCTCGCTTCGTTTTCGAGATATGGAGCTTTTTACATTTTGGTCACACCCAGGAAAGTGAGATTTCAGGAATGTTTTGATGGGATCGTATTAAGCGTCTCAAATGGAGTTCCCCCATCGTACAACCCCCAAAAAATCGTTATTTTTCGTCTATCTCGCTTCGTTCTCGAGATATGGAGCTTTTTACATTTTGGTCACCCAGAAAAGTGAGATTTCAGGAATGTTTTGATGGGATCGTAGTAAGCGTTTCAAATGGAGTGCCCCCCATCGTACAACCCCCAAAAAAATCGTTATTTTTCGTCTATCTCGCTTCGTTCTCGAGATATGGAGCTTTTTACATTTTGGTCACACCCAGGAAAGTGAGATTTCAGGAATGTTTTGATGGGATCGTATTAAACGTCTCAAATGGAGTTCCCCCATTGTACAATCCCCAAAAAATCGTTATTTTTCGTCTATCTCGCTTCGTTCTCGAGATATGGAGCTTTTTACATTTTGGTCACCCAGGACAGTGAGATTTCAGGAATGTTTTGATGGGATCGTATTAAGCGTCTCAAAAGGAGTTCCCCCTTCGTGCAACCCCCAAAAAATCGTTATTTTTCGTCTATCTCGCTTCGTTTTCGAGATATGGAGCTTTTTACATTTTGGTCACACCCAGGAAAGTGAGATTTCAGGAATGTTTTGATGGGATCGTATTAAGCGTCTCAAATGGAGTTCCCCCATCGTTCAAACCCCAAAAAATCGCTATTTTTCGTCTATCGCGCTTCGTTCTCGAGATATGGAGCTTTTTACATTTTGGTCACCCAGGACAGTGAGATTTCAGGAATGTTTTGATGGGATCGTATTAAGCGTCTCAAATGGAGTTCCCCCATCGTTCAACCCCCAAAAAGTCGTTATTTTTCGTCTATCTCGCTTCGTTCTCGAGATATGGAGCTTTTTACATTTTGGTCACCCAGGACAGTGAGATTTCAGGAATGTTTTGATGGGATCGTATTAAGCGTCTCAAATGAAGTTTCCCAATCGTTCAACCCCCAAAAAACGTCTATCTCGCTTCGTTCTCGAGATATGGAGCTTTTTACATTTTGGTCACCCAGGACAGTGAGATTTCAGGAATGTTTTGATGGGATCGTATTAAGCGTCTCAAATGGAGTTCCCCCATTCGTTCTCGAGATATGGAGCTTTTTACATTTTGGTCACCCAGGACAGTGAGATTTCAGGAATGTTTTGATGGGATCGTATTAAGCGTTTCAAATGGAGTTCCCCCATCGTACAACCCCCAAAAAATCGTTATTTTTCGTCTATCTCGCTTCGTTCTCGAGATACGGAGCTTTTTACATTTTGGTCACCCAAAAAAGTGAGATTTCAGGAATGTTTTGATGGGATCGTATTAAGCGTCTCAAATGGAGTTCCCCCATCGTTCAACCCCCAAAAAGTCGTTATTTTTCGTCTATCTCGCTTCGTTCTCGAGATATGGAGCTTTTTACATTTTGGTCACCCAGGACAGTGAGATTTCAGGAATGTTTTGATGGGATCGTATTAAGCGTCTCAAATGGAGTTCCCCAATCGTTCAACCCCCAAAAAACGTCTATCTCGCTTCGTTCTCGAGATATGGAGCTTTTTACATTTTGGTCACCCAGGACAGTGAGATTTCAGGAATGTTTTGATGGGATCGTATTAAGCGTCTCAAATGGAGTTCCCCCATTCGTTCTCGAGATATGGAGCTTTTTACATTTTGGTCACCCAGGACAGTGAGATTTCAGGAATGTTTTGATGGGATCGTATTAAGCGTTTCAAATGGAGTTCCCCCATCGTACAACCCCCAAAAAATCGTTATTTTTCGTCTATCTCGCTTCGTTCTCGAGATACGGAGCTTTTTACATTTTGGTCACCCAAAAAAGTGAGATTTCAGGAATGTTTTGATGGGATCGTATTAAGCGTCTCAAATGGAGTTCCCCCATCGTACAACCCCCAAAAAATCGTTATTTTTCGTCTATCTCGCTTCGTTCTCGAGATATGGAGCTTTTTACATTTTGGTCACCCAGGACAGTGAGATTTCAGGAATGTTTTGATGGGATCGTATTAAGCGTCTCAAATGGAGTTCCCCCATCGTACAACCCCCAAAAAATCGTTATTTTTCGTCTATCTCGCTTCGTTCTCGAGATACGGAGCTTTTTACATTTTGGTCACCCAGGACAGTGAGATTTCAGGAATGTTTTGATGGGATCGTATTAAGCGTCTCAAATGGAGTTCCCCAATCGTTCAACCCCCAAAAAACGTCTATCTCGCTTCGTTCTCGAGATATGGAGCTTTTTACATTTTGGTCACCCAGGAAAGTGAGATTTCAGGAATGTTTTGATGGGATCGTATTAAGCGTCTCAAATGGAGTTCCCCCATCATACAACCCCCAAAAAATCGTTATTTTTCGTCTATCTCGCTTCGTTCTCGAGATATGGAGCTTTTTACATTTTGGTCACCCAGGAAAGTAAGATTTCAGGAATGTTTTGATGGGATCGTATTAAGCGTCTCAAATGGAGTTCCCCCATTATTCAACTCCCAAAAAATCATTATTTTTCGTCTATCTCGCTTCGTTCTCGAGATATGGAGCTTTTTACATTTTAGTCACCCAGGAAAATGAGATTTCAGGAATGTTTTGATGGGATCGTATTAAGCGTCTCAAATGAAGTTCCCCCATCGTACAACCCCCAAAAAATCGTTATTTTTCGTCTATCTCGCTTCGTTCTCGAGATATGGAGCTTTTTACATTTTGGTCACCCAGGAAAGTAAGATTTCAGGAATGTTTTGATGGGATCGTGTTAAGCGTCTCAAAACGGAGTCATCGTACAACTCCCAAAAAATCGTTATTTTTCGTCTATCTCGCTTCGTTCTCGAGATATGGAGCTTTTTACATTTTAGTCACCCAGGAAAATGAGATTTCAGGAATGTTTTGATGGGATCGTATTAAGCGTCTCAAATGAAGTTCCCCCATCGTACAACCCCCAAAAAATCGTTATTTTTCGTCTATCTCGCTTCGTTCTCGAGATATAGAGCTTTTTACATTTTGGTCACCCAGGAAAATTAGATTTCAGGAATGTTTTGATGGGATCGTATTAAGCGTCTCAAATGGAGTTTCATCATCGTACAGCCCCCAAAAAATCGTTATTTTTCGTCTATCTCGCTTCGTTCTCGAGATATGGAGCTTTTTACATTTTGGTCACCCAGAAAAGTGAGATTTCAGGAATGTTTTGATGGGATCGTATTAAGCGTCTCAAATGGAGTTCCCCCCTCGTTCAACCCCCAAAAAGTCGTTATTTTTCGTCTATCTCGTTCGTTCTCGAGATATGGAGCTTTTTACATTTTGGTCACCCAGGAAAGTAAGATTTCAGGAATGTTTTGATGGGATCGTGTTAAGCGTCTCAAAACGGAGTCATCGTACAACCCCCAAAAAATCGTTATTTTTCGTCTATCTCGCTTCGTTCTCGAGATATGGAGCTTTTTACATTTTGGTCACCCAGGAAAATGAGATTTCAGGAATGTTTTGATGGGATCGTATTGAGCGTCTCAAATGAAGTTCCCCCATTGTATAACCCCCAAAAAATCGTTATTTTTCGTCTATCTCGCTTCGTTCTCGAGATATGGAGCTTTTTACATTTTGGTCACCCAGAAAAGTGAGATTTCAGGAATGTTTTGATGGGATCGTATTAAGCGTCTCAAATGGAGTTTCCCCCTCGTTCAATCCCCAAAAAGTCGTTATTTTTCGTCTATCTCGCTTCGTTTTCGAGATATGGAGCTTTTTACATTTTGGTCACCCAGGAAAGTGAGATTTCAGGAATGTTTTGATGGGATCGTATAAAGCGTCTCAAATGGAGTGTCCCCATCGTTCAACCCCCAAAAAGTCGTTATTTTTCGTCTATCTCGCTTCGTTCTCGAGATATGGAGCTTTTTACATTTTGGTCACCCAGGAAAGTAAGATTTCAGGAATGTTTTGATGGGATCGTGTTAAGCGACTCAAAACGGAGTCATCGTACAACCCCCAAAAAATCGTTATTTTTCGTCTATGTCGCTTCGTTCTCGAGATATGGAGCTTTTTACAATTTGGTCACCCAGGAAAGTGAGATTTCAGGAATGCTTTGATGGGATCGTAGTTAGCGTCTCAAATGAAGTTCCCCCATCGTACAACCCCCAAAAAATCGTTATTTTTCGTCTATCTCGCTTCGTTCTCGAGATATGGAGCTTTTTACATTTTGGTCACCCAGGAAAGTAAGATTTCAGGAATGTTTTGATGGGATCGTGTTAAGCGTCTCAAAACGGAGTCATCGTACAACCCCCAAAAAATCGTTATTTTTCGTCTATGTCGCTTCGTTCTCGAGATATGGAGCTTTTTTCAATTTGGTCACCCAGGAAAGTGAGATTTCAGGAATGCTTTGATGGGATCGTATTAAGCGTCTCAAATGGAGTTCCCCCATCGTACAACCCCCAAAAAATCGTTATTTTTCGTCTATCTCGTTCGTTCTCGAGATATGGAGCTTTTTACATTTTGGTCACCCAGGACAGTGAGATTTCAGGAATGTTTTGATGGGATCGTATTAAGCGTCTCGAATGGTTCCCCCATCGCACAACCCCCAAAAAATCGTTATTTTTCGTCTATCTCGCTTCGTTCTCGAGATATGGAGCTTTTTACATTTTGGTCACCCAGGAAAGTGAGATTTCAGGAATGTTTTGATGGGATCGTGTTAAGCGTCTCAAAACGGAGTCATCGTACAACCCCCAAAAAATCGTTATTTTTCGTCTATCTCGCTTCGTTCTCGAGATATGGAGCTTTTTACATTTTGGTCACACCCAGGAAAGTGAGATTTCAGGAATGTTTTGATGGGATCGTATTAAGCGTCTCAAATAAAGATCCCCCTTCGTACAACCCCCAAAAAATCGTTATTTTTCGTCTATCTCGCTTCGTTCTCGAGATATGGAGCTTTTTACATTTTGGTCATCCAGGAAAGTGAGATTTCAGGAATGTTTTGATGGGATCGTATTAAGCGTCTCAAATGAAGTACCCCCAT